>OY293826.1:66159932-66759932 GCA_958507055.1 Crioceris asparagi
ATTATCCAGATTTCGCAATGACAAATACAGCAGTGAATCATCATCCCGCGCAATATATTTTTGTGTAGTTGGTAAAATATGATAGATACCTGTTCGATCATCTAATATTGGTATTGGGTAGAGTCGATATAGTATATAAGCTTCTGGATCAGTGAGACGAATTTTGAGAACAAATATTATTTTACTTTCTGGTTGATATGCCTCTAATTCAATAATATTAAGATAATTAGCTATATTTGACGTATACGGTTGTAAAGGTAAATTATTTCTTACAAGAGATTTTGCTATATCTTGTAAAGAATTGATTAAATCTGAAGGTACTATTATTGAGCTATGTAATAATCTTATGCGAGCAAAAGTGATAGAATTTAAAATTGTATTAAGGGAATCTTCTAAGAAAATATAGCTTTCCATTAGTGATTCACAAATATTCAATATCCTTATTTGTGCTTCATAAAATGCGACATCATCAGCAATATCCATCAAACTATTTTGAATTTCTTTTATATCTTCATTAAAAGTCTTTTCATCAATTTGTAATTTTTGTATAGTATTATTAAAATTTTTAATAACAGAAGTTGTAACTGAAATTTGTTTTTTAAGAAGATTTTTCAACTCAAATTCATCATGAGATAATTTGTTAATACAATCATTATAATATTCTCCATCTGATGCATCTAAATTACCAGTAATAGTTTTCCAAACAGTTCCGATTCCATTAAATATACCTCGCTTTACCCTGGAGTTATATGATTTAGTTTCTCCTATAATTTCTTTATATTTTTGACCTATTGAATTCGAAATTGGTGATAATAAACGTATGTGTGTTTGAACTTCAGACTTAAAAGCTATAAACCTTGGAGACGGGTCTTCTAAAGTATCCAAAATTTCTATAAGTATTTTATCATTATTTTCCATTGTTTTCTTAATTGGGGCCAGATCTTTGTAAACTAAAAGTGTCCATTTTTCATTCGTAATTTTGATAGTACATTCTTCATGGAAAAAGATTCCAACGGTGTTATTAACAGGATTAAGTGTGTATTGAGCTGATATAATATTTATCAGCACAAAGAATCTGAAACCAAAAAAACTACTCATAGTAGGGTTTCAGTCTATCGAAATTAATTTTTGATTTTTGATTAGTTTGTGGATTTAAAACTATTGCAGAATTATCAAATAATTGCACAATTTCAAAAGGACCATTAAACAAATTTTGACTTTTATCTTTAATTTGAGATTCTTTAAGATAAACTTTATCTCCTATTTTATACTCTGGAAGCTTTCCTGAAATATTTTTATCAAATCTAATTTTTGCTTTTTCTTTCTGACTTGCTGTTTTTGCTCGTGCAATTTTATAATAATGTTGCATTCTGTTGTTCAAATCACGTATATATTTAGTAATAAGGGCCTTCTCATTATATAAAGTTTCAGGTGGTCTACTAGACGTATGACCAAAAATCAGTTCATATGGGGTAAAACCAGTTGTTTTGTTTTTAGTATTATTATAACATATAACCGCATATGGCAAAACATTAAACGGATGTTCGTCTGGATTTTCTGTCTTATGTGCACGGATCATTTCCTCAAGAGTTCCGTGAAATCTTTCTAAAGAACCATTCGATTGTGGATGGCCAACGCTAGAAAAAGTGAGCTTTATGTCATAAAGCGTACACAAATCTTTTATTAATGAATTATCAAATTCTCGACCATAATCGCAATGAATTCTCAAAGGTGTCCCAAAATGTTGAAAGAATATTAATAATGTATTTACAACTGTTGAAGCTTTTTTATTTGAAATAGGATAAGCTTGAGTAAATTTAGTTAACTCATCTCGAATCGTTAAAGCGTAATTTCTTGTTGGATACTCAAAAATATCAATATTAATTCTTTCAAACGGAGTTTTTGGTGTTTCTGTTATTACCAGAGGAGTGCTTAAATTCTTACGACAGATTTTTACTTTTTGACAAGTTTCACAGTTTTTATTAAATTGTTCTACATCTTTTGTTAGTCCTGTCCAGTTATACTTAGATTTTATCCGTCGTATAGTTTCATTTATTACGCGATGTAAATTACTTTTGCCTTTATGATATTGGTCCAATATGATAGGTATTTCATCACGGTCAGGTGTTTTAACAATATTTTGACAGACTACAAATTTTAAATCAACATTAGCAAAAATAAAAGAGAATACTTCTAAAATAGGTAACTCAAGATTATTTTCTATATAATAAGTTTTTGAAGGATCAAATTTACTTTGTTCTTTAAATAATGTGTAAAATAATTGTTGAACTACTAACTCTGGATCGTAAATAAGAGGTATTATAAAATACTTGCGATCTTTCACAGTTTTACTAGAAACAATATTTACTAAATTCATTTGAAAATCAAAATTTTCTTCAAAAATATCTTCAATAATTTTATAATGTAAATCTTCAAGTTTATTTTGCCAAAATAAAGTGACAATATTCTTATGAGCCTTTTCCAGTAACTGGTCATTCGATGTTTCAATTTTTGAATAATCGATTATTGATTTTGTTTTGTAAAGGTCAACAAATCTATTAAATTCGTCTGTCATTAATTCATCCTGTTTCACTTTTTTGTGGTTCTATAGGATCATTAGGGTCTTTACTTGTTGATGGTATAACCTTATTGGTTTCATTATTTGCCAAAATTGTAATTTTAGATTGTAAATTTGCACATTCTTTAAAATGATTAATTTTAATTCTTGAAAGCGCATCTGCATTTTTATTAATTTTGCCTGGCTTGTACTCAATTTTGTAATCATATTCTTCCAATTTGAGTCGCCATCTAGCTAGTCTGCTTCCGGGATATTTAATGGAAAAAGCCATGTTAATGGACGATGATCAGTGACTAACGTAAATTTTCTTCCAAATAAATAAGGACGAAAATGTTTTACTGCCCATACAATAGCAAGGAGTTCTCGTTCTATTGTCGAATACCTTGTTTCTGCACTACATAATGTTCTCGAAGCATAACTTACTGGTAGATCTTTACCAATGGGACCTTGTGATAGAACAGCGCCAATGGCAAATGCACTAGCATCAGTTGTGGGAATAAATGATTCTTCAAAATTTGGATATCTTAAAATAGGATCTGAAGTAAGTGCAGCTTTTAGATCGTTGAAAGAATTTTTACATTCATTATTAAAAATAAATGAAACATCTTTTTGTAAAAGTCTTGTAAGGGGTTTAGAAATTTTGGCAAAATTTGGTATAAAGCGACGATAATATCCTGCTAAACCAAGGAAAGATTTTACATCTTTAGGATTTTTAGGTTCCGGGAAATTTTTGAGACATTCTATTTTGGCTGGATTTGTTTTAACACCATCTTGGGTAATGATATGTCCAAGATAAGCGACTTCTTTTCTAAGAAATTCACATTTATCTGGTTGAATTTTCAAGTTGGCTTTCCGAAGTCTGTTGAAAACTTCAGTCAGACGAGAAACATGTTCATGAATAGTAGAAGAATAAATTATTATGTCATCCATATAAACAAGACATCTTTCATTTTGAATGCCAAGTAAAATGTGGTCCATGACGCGTTGGAAAGTGGACGGGGCATTTTTGAGTCCAAACGGCATTCGAACGAATTCATAGTGACCGTTATCAACTGAAAAAGCTGTTTTGGAGATATCTTTTGGTTCAATTTCGATTTGATGGAAACCTGAGGCTAAGTCAAGAGTGGTAAAATATTGACATCTTCCTAGTTGATCAAGGAGATCAGAAATGTTGGGTAATGGATATTTATCATCTACCGTAACTTCATTTAATTTACGATAGTCAACAACCACACGCCATTTTTGTTTTCCTGAAGCATCAAGCTTCTTTGGCACAACCCAAACTGGGGATGACCATGGTGAAATAGAATGACGTATAATACCTTGTTCCAACATTTTGTTCACCTGAGTTTTTACCTCTTCTTTATGAATTTGGGGGTATCTATATGACTTAGTAAATATAGGTCTCGCATTATCCGTTTCAATTGAATGTTTAATTTCATTAATAAATGTTAGTTGGTCTCCTTCCAAATAAAAAATATCAGAAAAATCTAAACATAAATTTGTGATAATTTCTTTTTCTTCTTCGTTGAGATGATCTGTACGCAACTGATCCAAAATTATAGTTTTTCTATCAACAGGTTGATTAAATTTAGTTTTATTTTCATTAACGCAATTAAAATTTAAAAAACATTCGGAATTCGGAATGGGATCTAGATTCAAATTTGGAAATTCAACAATTTTAGGGATAGCATTCGAATTAATAATTGAAGTAAAGAATTCACCTTCTTCATTTACATGTACCAAAGCATTTGGAATTCTAACATTTTCTATTGCTTGTCCGAAAAGTAGTGCATCTGTGTTTGTTAATTCACATTTCAATTTGAAATTTTTTTCAATTCTTGGCTCAATAAAAATTCGATTTTGTATCTTTGGCTAACAAATGACAATTTCAACACCTAAATTTCTAAAAATAAGATATCATTTTTTTAACATACGTCCAATCTAACTTGTCCAATCCAACCCTTTTTTGGCATAGCTAATTTTTGAACATTGTTTTCACCAACATGATCTCTCAATTTCTTTAAAGATGACCATAAAGTCTGATAAGTGGGTTTTCCGGTTGAAGTTTCTTTTGTTACAAGATAATAAATATATCTAGTTGTATTTGCATTCTTAATTTTCAAACCTGCTAAACCACCTTGTTTTTGATTTTGACTTAATAATTTTTCTATATTTCCAAATCGTTTCTTAAATTCCGCAGCAATGCCTTTTTGCATTTGCATATCTTCCGCCACGCAATGAGCTAATGAATAATCATGAGGCATGTCAAAAATATCAATGTTTTTCTCAGCTATTTTTTTATAACAATTTTCAGTATTTTGTTCAAATTGTAAGAATTCAGAATCTTGTTCACAACTTTGATTATTTTGAGACAAGTGTGATGTTTCGGTAACTTTAAACAGAGGTATAGTTTTGAAATTAGTTACCAATTGTTTTGAATTCAAATCAATTATACAATTATAATGTTCTAGGAAATCTGAACCCAAAATTCCATCAAAATCAATATTAAGATTATAAATAAAAACTTTATGTGGATCTTTTGCAGAAAATGGAATAAGAACAGATTCTTTTAGTAAAATTTTTTGATCAGTTATCCCTTGAATAGTTACATATTCAGTAAATCTTTGAGGAAATTTCTTAACAGTATTTTCTTTAAAAATAGAAGCTCCTGCACCTGTATCAATAAGCAACTTAAACTCTTTAGAAGCATCTTCAATATAATAAAGATTTTTGGAATTAACAGTCAAAAATGGATTTAAAGAAAATTTAGTTCGGGAAAATTTACATTCGGGTTCATCTCTTCGAATTTTAATGTTTGGATTCTGGTAACTGTTTCTGAAATTGAATTCTCTGTCTCGGACAATCTGGGGGATGGTCTTTGACTGGGGCAATAGGAAAATTCGAAATTACCTCAGCAGAAACAAAATTTTGAGAATCTCTCTCAAACTCAGAAAAATGTTCTTTATTTTGAGCAATTGGCAATTCTTGGAAGTTTGAAATTACTTCGGCGGACATAAAATTTTGAGAATATTTTTCGAACTCAGAAAGATTATCAAATGAATAATTATTATCATCTTCCTGGAAATTATTTCCAAAATTATCTTGAATATTGTAACGTGCAAAGGGCAACAGCCGCCGGTATTGGCTACAAAGTAGCGGCATCCGTTTGAAGTAAGCGCGCGATATATGCTGTGGTTGGAAATACCAAAAGCGGCGTTAACAAAGAGAGCGACGGCAGCAGTCGGCGTCTTCTGTTAAAATGCCGACAAAACGAATTTCGAGAAGCGTACAGTGGCGGCTTTCGTGTCAAAGACCAGAAGCCGCCCGAATGCTCTGGATCCTTTATCAGGTATATATATGGGAGAATTTTCGGCAAGAAGACAGAATGAAAAAGGCAGTGTGAATAAATAGAATAGTCCGAGTAAGTTAGAGAGAATATAGTAAAATTAAGTTGTAATTTATATTATTTTGAGTGTAAATAAAGTTAATTTAATAACTCTAAATTAGTCTCACTTATCTGCGAACCCGCATACGCAACAATTTGGTGTTAGAAGAGGGATAAGTGAGTGAAGAGGCTTTTGTCTATGATGAACACCCGTAAGCAGACAGAAAAAATGGAAGAACAACTAACTAAGTTATTCTCCGATTTTTCGAGTAAACAAGAAGAACTACGACATCGAGATTTCGAGCAGGTTGCAGGATTGTTCCGAAATGTCCATCAAGAAATCGAGACTGTAAAACAAGAAGTTCGAGAAGAAATTGGAACAGTTCGAGAAGAAATTGGGACAGTTCGAGAAGAGTTTGAGGAGAAGTATCGAAGACTAGAGAAAGAGATGAAGAAGAAACGAGATAACAACCAAGACGAAAGCAGCAAAATGGACACATCGGCGATCACAACAGCCAATGAAAAACTTAAACCACCAACATTTGACGGCGAAATATCCTGGGTTATGTATAAACGTCAGTTTGAGGCAGCAGCTAATGCAAATAGATGGGATCAGCAGCAGAAAGCAACGGCGTTGGTATTGGCTTTGCGAGGAAAGGCGTTTGAAATACTTCAAAACATTCCTGAAGTCAAACAAACTGATTATTCGGCTGTTGCGGGCGCCTTGGAACTAAGATACGGCAACAAATATCTTAGCCAAGTGTATCAGAGCCAGCTGAAGAGCAGAACTCAAGGTTCAACGGAGTCACTGCAGGAATTCAGCAGTAGCATTGAGAGCATGGTACGACTGGCTTATCCACAGGCCCCGGACGAATTCATCGAGCAAATTAGTGTCCAATACTTCATTGATGGAGTTCGAGATATCGATATGCAGCAAGCGTTGAGACTAAGTAGGCATAACACCTTAGCCGAAACAGTTGTCCAGGCACTGGAATACGAAGCTGCCAAAAACGCTTCTATGAATCGTCGCAGCAAATTAAGAGAAGTCAGGGTGTCAGACGAACCACAAGACAATGCAGATTTCTTTAAGAAGTTGGAGGCGATGTTCCAGAAATTCTGCTCTCGAGGAAGCAAGGAGTCTGGATATAGAAAAGTGATTAAGTGTTACAATTGCAACCGAGAGGGACATATAAGTAGAAACTGCAGGCGACGACCCAGATCTGAAGAACGAAATGTTCAGAGAGAGAATACCCGACTTCAGGAAAACTCAACCTCGCCAGTGTAAGGGGGCGAACGCTGGCGACCACTGATTATCAAGCCCCCAAGTTACATTTGTACTCCATCAAGAAGAGCTGTGAGAGCCTCGTTGTCCAAGGTTTTATCAACGGCAAGAAATGTGATTTGACCATCGACACGGGGGCAACAAGATCAGTGGTACGCCCCGACATGGTTTCCAAAGACTCTATCGTGCAGCACAACATCAAGCCAATACTGGAAACTGCAAAAGGAGATTTGATAAATGTTTTTGGAGAGACCACTTTGGAAATTGGCAATGCACAAGTAAAGATAAATGCAATCGTGGCTGACATAGTGGATGAATTTATAGTAGGCTTAGACGTTTTGGAAACAGAACAGAATGTTAAGAGTGGGCAACGAGGAAATATTTTTATCAGCATCTTCGAACAAGAACTGTCTTGTTAAAATAATCGTCACCGAAGATATACGAATACCTGGAAATAGTGAGAAGATCGTGAAGGCGCACCTAGAAGAACAACTGGAAGGAGTTAACACTATAGTTTTTGAACCAAACGAGAACAAAGAGAACGGGGCTCTTTTGGCTAGGTGCTTAGTTAATTCCAACGATATTATTCCAGTGAGGGTAGCCAATTTAACTGTAAACAGAATGACTTTGAAGAAAGGGGAAGTAATCGGTACCTGTTCGCCAGTCTCCCGTGTAACAAGATGTGAGCAAGAGGAATCCGTTACAAAAGATGTACATTTGTCCAAAGAGCTAATGGAGAGTTTTAAGAAGACCTGGTAACATCTTAGCGAACAGGAAAAGAAAAAGGCCATCGAGTTTGTAAAGCAAGAAGCTGATGTTTTCGTGCAAGGAAAAATTACAGGGCGAACGAATTTAGTCGAACATCGGATCAACACGGGAAATGCTGTACCTATTCGCCAACCTCCACGAAGACTTCCTTTTGTAAAACAACAGCAAGTTAACACCATGGTTCAAGAAATGCTGAAGGATGGCGTCATAGAAGAATCCAGCAGTCCTTGGTCATCACCGGTTGTGCTGGTGACGAAGAAGGATGGTTCGACGAGGTTCTGTGTGGATTACAGGAGGTTAAATGATGTAACGAAGAAGGACAGCTACCCATTACCCCGAATTGACGATACCTTAAATACCTTAGCTGGATCCAGGTGGTTCTCAACTCTTGACCTGAAAAGTAGATATTGGCAGGTAGAGCTAAACAAGGAAGATAAAGAGAAAACGGCATTTACAGCTGGAAACGGCCCATATCAATTCAATGTCATGCCGTTTGGATTATGTAATGCGCCTGCCACTTTTGAAAGGTTAATGGAATTAGTTCTGCGAGGACTAACTTGGGAAACCTGCCTGGTGTACTTGGATGATGTAATGGTGATTGGCAAAGATTTCGACGAACATCAATCGAATCTGAAGAAAGTATTCGCCAGGATCCGAAGTGCTAATCGCCAGCTGAATCCAAAGAAATGCGTTCTATTCCAGGAAAAAGTCAACTTTCTCGAACACGTCGTATCATCGAAAGGAATTGAGACCGATCCAGAAAAAGTCCAAGCAGTGCGAGATTGGCCCAGACCAAAGAACAAGCACGAAGTCAGAAGCTTTTTAGGACTCAGCAGTTACTACCGCCGATTTGTTAAGGATTTTGGGAAAATTGCGAAGCCACTACATCAATTAACCGAAAAGAACTCCCACTTTGACTGGTCACCAGAATGTCAACAGTCGTTTCTTGAGCCGAAAAACCGTTTGACCAGTGCTCCTGTTCTTGCATATCCCTTGGACGAAGGATTGTTCGTGTTAGACACTGACGCTTCACAAAGTGGAATAGGAGCTGTTCTTTCCCAAATACAGGATGGCGAAGAAGCTGTAATTGGATATTTCTGCAAAACGTTGGGAAAAGCAGAGCGAAACTACTGTGTGACCCGGAAGGAGCTGCTAGCGGTTGTACGATCCATAGAACATTACCACAGTTTTCTCCACCAGACCACTCTGCACTGCTCTGCACTACAGTCGCTGCTGAATTTCAAAAATCCGGAGGGACAGATAGCGCGTTGGCTGGAGAAACTGCAGAGTTACGACTTTCAAATTAAACACCGAAAAGGAAGAAGTCACGCCAACGCTGACAGCTTGTCACGAAGACCTTGTGGCAGTTCCTGTAAATTCTGTCAAAGGCAGGAACAAAGAGAAATAGCCAAGGATATTGTATATATCCAACAAATGCAGATTAGGAATAAGGAAACGGAAAATACCGACGAAATCACCAGAGACAACTTTAAAAGAGAACAAATCGCTGACAAAGATTTGACGATAGTACGGGGCTGGCTAGACCAAAAGCGACGACCTGAGTGGCGAGAAATATCCAGATTTGATCAGACAGTCAAGGGGTACTGGGCTCTGTGGGATTCGTTGTGCTTACGGGATGACTTAATCACTCGTAAATGGGAAACTCCAGATGGTAGGAGCATTGTGTATCAAACCGTTGTACCCCGAACGATGGTAGCTGAAGTACTTCGTGAACTGCATGGTAGTCGCAGTGGAGGCCATTTTGGAGTAAATAGAACATTGGCACGTGTGAAAGAGCGGTATTATTGGATCAACTGTCGAAGAGATGTGGAAGAATGGTGCAGAAAGTGTGACCTCTGTGCTTCTAAGAAGGGTCCGAAGACACGATCCCGAGAGAAAATGAAGCAGTATCTGTCAGGTGAACCTTGGGAAAGAGTTGCGGTGGACATTGCAGGACCATTCACTACGACAGATTCTGGAAATAAGTACATTATGGTTGCCATGGACTATTTCTCGAAGTGGCCAGAAGTAGTGCCGATGCCGAATCAGGAAGCAGTTACAGTGGCCGAAGCCCTTCTGGAAAACGATTTCCAGACACGGAGTACCCTTTGAGCTGCATAACGATCAAGGTAGAAATTTTGAATCCGAAGTATGGACGCAGTTAATGAGGTTGCTGGGAATAGGGAAAACACGAACAACCCCACTTCATCCACAGTCAGATGGAATGGTTGAGAGGCACAATAGGACCATCAATCAATACCTCTCACTATTTGTGGATGAGCACCAACGTAACTGGGATAAACTGGTACCTCTCTTTCTCCTGGCCTACCGAAGTTCCCAGCATGAATCTACTGGCTATACACCATCGATGCTCTTGTCTGGAAGAGAAATGAAGCTCCCCGTAGATCTGATGTTTGGCAGACCATCAGCCGACGATCATGAACAAGTGTCTCTTCCACATTATGTAGCTGACCTACAGAAGCGACTTAGAGTGGTCCACGATTTTGCCAGACAAAAGCTCCAGTTGAAGAGCGACAAAATGAAGATGAGACTTGACAAAAGGCAGGCATTAAACTCTTTTAATGAAGGCGATGCAGTTTGGTTGTACCAGCCACAGCGAAGGAGAGGATTAAGTCCGAAGTTGCAAAGACCTTGGGAAGGACCATATCGCATTGTCAAAAAGATTAATGACTTGGTGTACAGGATCCAACTTTCGCCAAGAGCCAAGCCAAAAGTGGTGCACGTGGAAAGACTGAGTCCGTATCGAGGAGATAATCCACCGGTTTGGAGGCAAACGGAAGATAAGGGAGGGAGCAGTGTAACGTGCAAAGGGGAACAGCCGCCGGTATTGGCTACAAAGTAGCGGCATCCGTTTGAAGTAAGGGCGCGATATATGCTGTGGTTGGAAATACCAAAAGCGGAGTTAACAAAGAGAGCGACGGCAGCAGTCGGCGTCTTCTGTTAAAATGCCGACAAAACGAATTTCGAGAAGCGTACAGTGGCGGCTTTCGTGTCAAAGACCAGAAGCCGCCCGAATGCTCTGGTTCCTTTATCAGGTATATATATGGGAGAATTTTCGGCAAGAAGACAGAATGAAAAAGGCAGTGTGAATAAATAGAATAGTCCGAGTAAGTTAGAGAGAATATAGTAAAGTTAAGTTGTAATTTATATTATTTTGAGTGTAAATAAAGTTAATTTAATAACTCTAAATTAGTCTCACTTATCTGCGAACCCGCATACGCAACAATATCATAAAGATTATGATCCAGATCAGAGCCCAAGTATTCATCATAATAATCGGAATTGTCGCTCTTAAGGCCAATGAAATGAGCTCGTTGTTGGAGATTAGTATTCTTTTGAATCACCGAGGGTCTTAGTTGAGATTGTCCCTGTGGTTGAAAAGGTCTTTGTTGAGTAGGAACATTCGGTCTATTTTGCACAGTATTTTGTAATTGATTTTGGAAATTCATTGGTCTCTGTAAATTATTATTGAAATTTGGGTTATAGCTTGGAGCTGATGCTCTTTGCTGTTGGAAACGACATTGATTAGAAGTATGACCATTTTTACCACATGAAAAGCATTTTACAGTTTGTATTTGGGGTTTTCTAACATTTAATATATTTTGAGGTTTACTTACAATATTAGAAGCTGGCTTATTAAATTTTTGGTTCTCAAAATATGATAATTGCAATTCTCTTCGTATGCGAATTTGTGCTTCTAACAAGTTTTCAGGCTGACTAGCACGAATAAGTTGTCCTAGACGGGGTTCAAGTCCAGTTAATAAAGTATTAAGAGCCATAGTATCAATAAGAATTTCTTGTGCAACCTTTTGTTCATTTGATAAATTTGATGTTTTTTGTATATTTGCATGCATTTTAGCATTCAAGACTTGCACTCTATTGAAAAATGTTAGAGCTGACACATTCGATAATTGTTTTAATCTTTGTAAATCATGAATAAGAGAAGTAAGGTCTCTTGAATCACCAAAATGAAGATTTAAAAGTTGTCTTATCTCTGCGTAAGTCTGATGATTTCGCGAGCTGATTAGTTGAGCCGCCTATTTTTAATGTGAATCACTAACAGAGCTTTTTGGTCTCTGGTAGACATATTATAAGCACAATCACATGCATTTAAAAATGTTCCGAGAAATATCTGATCACCTTCAAATTCAGGCACGATACAAAATATTTCCGAAATTCTATATGGTTCAAGCTTGACCTCTTGAGCTGGATTTCTTTCATTTGCCATTTTGATTTAATTAAATATAAAATATCAAATATATAAAAATATGATAAAAGAAAATCGAACAGTTTAAAAATTTAAAAATTAATATACGTGATAATTCACTTACAGTAAGATGTACATTGATTTGTCTTGTTCTCTGCGATGTGGTTTACAAAGGAGTGAGGACGCCTCGTTGGACCTCTTCTGTAAGTTGGTAAGTTGTTGAAGAATCTTCTTTCTTCGGAGTTGCTGGTTTTTTCCACCGTTGATAATGAGGGGATACTTGTTGTTGAAGTAAGCCTTGTTTTACCAACGTTGAAGTATTTCTACTCTTCTTTCTTCAGAGTTGCTGGTTCTTTCCTTTAAAGGTTAGGAAACCACCGCTGATAATGAGGGGAAACTTGTTGTTGAAGTTAGCCTTGTTTTATCAACGTTGAATTTATCCTACTGACTGCGCCAATTTGTTAAATCACATAACTTGGAATTAACTTTTTAAAAACAATTATTTATCAACACAAAAAAATTAAAGTATAAATAAAATATAACTTAACTTTACATGACTGTATGAATCTAGACTCACAAGTGTCGACTCACAAGTGATGCCGTTAGCTACAGATCTAGTATTTATACAATCAAAAATGTTTAATCATCAAAAATATAAAAAAACGTAAATTAATACAATGGATCTTTTCTCCTAAGGTTAAATCGAAACTTCTAGAAATATTATAAATAAAATACATAGTAATGTCTTTTTGGAGGCCAAACTGGATAACAACTAACAATGGTCTTTATGGTAACTTGCTGACTACTGGTCGGCATCTCTGGCACGTAAATATCCTTATCACTTTTGTTATCTTCTTAAAACTGCGTCTTGCAGATGTAATATGATATGGTGCAATACTACTGCGTCTTGCAGATGTAATACGATATGATGAAATACTGCGTCTTGCAGATGTAATATAATAGTATGAAATAATATTTAAATAATACTTCCTTCGCCCATACTACATAAGGATGCGCAGCGTGATTTTGCGCAACCTACCGAAATGACATACGATAACCCAATGTTTTTTGTGATACTCCCACTATTCGTGTTACTCATCCTCCCTATATTGTTCACGATTACAACTTTGTGCCATACGTTTGCTGTTTGTTTTTATTTTTTATTCTTAATTGACAGCTTAGACATTAGACGTCAGACATGCAACCCATAGACAAAATTAACAAAGAACACTCAAATCAAGGAACAAAATAAAAGACAGTAACTTTGAATTCCATGTATTCAAAAATTTATATAAAAAGTATAAATACAATCTTCTTCTGTTTCTTTATTCTTAACGGAGGGAGTTTTTTGCTATTTATGACCATACTTTTCTGTTCTACCTTAATTCTTGTACAGATGAGTTCAATATTCTAATATGAGAAGTAGAGATTCAATTTAGTTTTAATATCTTAAGAATAAATTATGTACCTATCTATATTTAACACTAGTATCCTCAGCCTTACTTCTGTTTTCCATAGTTTTTAACCTTAACCTTATAGAATTTAACTTTCTCAAATCAATGTAAGTTGGAATTCGTACAACGTTTTTTTATTTATAATTATTTTTCTTGATTATTATTTCGATGATTCTTATATCCCTCTAATTAAGTACTTCTTTGTAATTTTCTTTTTTTTTAATACAGCCTTGAAAAGGATAGCCACTACTATCGAAACGTTGGTAATTGAAAAAGAGTTTTCATAGTGTCGCAACCCTATGAATGTTTGTCACTTTGGTTATACATTCTCGGCAGTGAATTACTAAACTTAATTTATATAATATATCTGGTGAACAGTCTTCATGCTGGTGAATATGAGCAGAGAAATATGGGTTAAGTTTCTTGCTAGCTGTCACTGTCAGATATGCAACTCTACGTGACTCTAACCTACTGTGAACACGGCCAATGTTATTGCTTGTCACTTGCCCTTGTCATTTATCTCTTGTCAAATCAACAATCAACCAAATTCAGTAATTCATTTAATTCAGTAAATTCACTCAAAATCACTGATACCCACCATACCAAGTTAGAACTGAAAAAAATCTCAAAACATGCTTAATTAAAATGGAACTGTAAACGTGAACCATTGCTAACTTTAACAAAATTTTAGTGAGATGAATCCTGCCTGCAATAGAATTATTTTCAATTATAATCCATCATTAAATAGGATACTGTATATAAAGTGAGTTCAAAAATGCTCTTTTTCATTATGATCAGGGACATCTAAATATTTCAGCCAAGTTTCCTGGAACCACTATGAAGTTCTGAACGTGAAACGTGATTGTAGCGCAAAAGAAATAAAGGACTCATTTATTAAACTCTCAAAAGAGGTAATATATATTTTTAGTTAATCTATTATCATTATCATAACTGTTATTTATTGTAAATTTGGTCATTGTAATTCTGGAGTTTCGCTGTCAACGGCATATTTGAATTCAACTGATGTCAGTAAAGGTATAGATCTCGCCTAAAAGCAATCAAGTATTATTTAAATACTGGAAAAAAACAAAAACATTTTTTTACTATTATTATGATATTATACTATTATTACTACTAACTTTACAATCATAAGAATGGCCCGTTATTAGAGGAACCACTTGAATTCATTTCTACTCGACCTATACCTGATTTTTATTCAACAAAACATTAGTTCATCTATGAAAAATGTTTGGGGGCCTCAGTTCCTCGTTCTCATCTCTTCGTTTGATTATCACATATCGTTCCAGTGTTTAAATCAATCGCTAGATATATCTACGTAATTTTTTCAAATTTTTCTAGAGTGGCTTTCTTGATCTTATTTAGTGCTTCATTGCAAAATCTCAGATTAGGATTTTACTGATACATACATATATTTTTATTCACGAATAACTGTTTCTCACGTTCTTGGTGCTTAATAGTGTAATATGGTACTACGTGATGTAGTGATGTGGCCTTCTTGCAGTCAAGCGTTAAGTTTCTACTATGCAAATAATCACGGTCGATGATGATATTAGCCTCCGTACAATAAAATACCGACTCATTAAACGTAAATAGATATAGGTGTTTGAATTTCTCATTACCTTTCTTAGGTACTCTTTTCGATAATACATTAAAATTTCACGTTTTAATTTTTTTATTACAATTTTTTTATTAAAAATCTATGAGCATTTATTAATTTCTCGATAAAATGTGCGACGTGGCGCATACCCATTTCCCATCATCCTGTTAGCAATTTGAAAATTGGTTTTCCGGCCACATTTTATTTGCTTTTGCCCACCCTGCACCACTGTCCTGTTAACTATTTTATACGGATGAGAGCTAAACTCCAGAATTACTCAGACATTTGAAACAACGATTTATTCTTATCAAATTTATAGAATCATCCTGATTTAAATAAAAATGAAGATGCACACAAGAAATTTGTTGAAATCAATGAAGCTTATAAAATATTGAGTAATACACAATCGAGGTATACATATGATCAAGGATTAGTATCAGAAAAAAAAGAAGTTGTCGGTCGAAATATACGTAATGTATACTATAACCCCGTTACTGAGTAAGTTTTCAAACCAACAAAGCAATCAGAAAAATTGTCGGGCCGTATCAAAAAACTAAATTATTTCTTAAAACTGTATTTTAATTATAGTAGTATAGTAGTCATATTTGTTTAAGCCCCTGGAGTGATCCCTCATTCTACCATAATAGAGATAAATCTCAAGATGCGTATTACGAAAGTCAACCATATTATGGCATCAAGGGCATCAAGAAAGTAACAAATTCAACGATGGCTGTCGTTTGCTTATCTCTTGCAGCTGTACTTGTTGGTCTCCAGTTCTTAGCCATTGCGTGAGTGCATTATGTGTGAAATTGATTAATTAACTTTTTATAAACAACAAATCCAAAACTACATGAAACTATCTATAACCCCATAAATAAGAATAATTATTGTCTGTCAATAAACTAAATAAGCGCAATACGTAAAACTTCTAAGAAAGTGTTCTATTCTCGTTTTAGAAAATCAGTTACCTTTCAAAGAGATGAGTTGATACGGAAGTCCAACGAAGCTGGAGAAACACTTGAGAAAGTGCGGGCATTAGCCAACATGCACGGGAACGAAGAACAATTAGAACGCCTGAAGAAGAAGTTTGCAGGGAGGATCAACGAAGATTAGTCACTATTCTAGCAAATATTTTTGGGATTGTTTTAATTGCACATTCTATTTTGTAAAAAAGGAATAATAAAAAAAGAGAAAACAACAGTTTTAAGGCTCGTGTGCACTAGCCTACTACAGTTCACGAAGGAACGAAACACGGTGGTCGACAATTTTATTCATTAATGAATTTTAAATGAAGCAGCGCCCTCTAGACGAGATCGGACCATGCCGCTAATCGTCTGATCGAAGGAAGAGAAAACACTTTTGCGGTTGTGTTGGGTTGCTGATCGTATTTTGACTTTAGTTGGGTCAGAGACAGGTTGGGGGCAAGGATTCCAAGAGAGATCGGTACTAAGACGAATATGTATGGATAAAAGAAACCTGATTACCCTTATTGGTGGGTTTAAGGAATTTACGATTCGTACTTACCAGAAATCACACCGAGGAAACCGTCCCAACGATGTATATTCTTGAAAAATTCACATTAGTCACTGTAAATACGTAAATTTCACCTTACATTACTTCACTCTTGTCTAGAGTTGAGCCGCTATTATTGTCATATTATTGTTTTGAAATTTAAAATGTCTGAAACATAAACGACTTACGTTTCAAATACTATACCGTTGCTTCTATATCTAAAAGGTCGAAAATACAAAGAATAGTATGCGTCTTGTAGCGCATTTAGCGATAAACAGTTGGATATTTTGAAATATCAGTACGTACTTTAGGTTTTGAAGTATTCTATACAAAGAATAGCTTATTTTATATAGAATGTATAAAATACCTGTTACCAAAACACAAACCTAGCCAACCACAATCTAATAAATATTAAATACACTATGCAGTGAAATTATAAATAAACATAAAATAGAAGTTTAAAATTTAGTTATTTAGCAAATTTTAAAGATACTAACCTGTTACCAATACACAAACCTAGCCAACAACAGTCTAATAAATATTAAGGGCACCATGTAGTGAAATTATAAATAAACAATATCTGGGTGACCGAGCTTTACTCGAGTAACACAGTATAAAAGGTGGGTCGTTCACATAGCTCTGAAGTTATAGATACCAGAAATCAGCTATATCACAAATTGACGTCTCGACCTTCAAACTGAAATTTTATCTGCGGAGCCATTCCTGAAATAGCTAGTGTGGTGCTCGAGGGTCACACTCATAAAATATGAAAGTATTACCAATCGGTTTCACGACTTCGAAAACAAATTTATCAACAAATCTGCGAAATCTTCCTTGAAATAGCTAATGAACCTCGAGGTTCACACTGTTAAAAAAATAAAAGTATCGCCAAGCGATTTCTCGGCTCAAAAACCCCTTTTTGCAAATCTGTAGAACAATTCAAGAAAAAGTTTATGGATGTCGAGGGTAACACCCACGCATTTGGTCAGGAAAGCCATTATATAGATAATCTTAAAAATTAGAACCTTATCTATACCAAATTTGCTCAAAATCGTTAAGAGCCGTTTCGAGAAAAAATCTTTATATATATAAGAATTGCACGTATTAATAGATTAGATATGAACAAATTTTCATTGAAAATGTCCGATTAAATTATAAGAAACTCATATTAACACCTAAAAAAATCAAAGCTGATTAGGATACGAACCGAACGATTGATATACTTATGCCCTATGATGATATCAGCACATATACGGTTATCAAATATAATCTTAACGAGTCTTATAATAGGAATATTAATTGCTAAAAACGATTTTTCTTGTGAATGTCAATACAACCAATCGATTCAATAGACTCTAAAACCCATACATATGAATTTTCATCGAAATCGATCGACCAGTTTCCGAGATAAAATTTGCATATATATATATATATATATATATATATATATATATATATATATGTCGCTGACACTTAGCGTAATTGGTCATTTCATAAAATGTCTAGACAGCTCATGAAACGCTGAAGGATAGTGTATATATATATATATATATATATATATATATATATACATATATATATATATATATATATATATATATATATATATATATATATATGCAAATTTTATCTCGGAAACTGGTCGATCGATTTCGATGAAAATTCATATGTATGGGTTTTAGAGTCTATTGAATCGATTGGTTGTATTGACATTCACAAGAAAAATCGTTTTTAGCAATTAATATTCCTATTATAAGACTCGTTAAGATTATATTTGATAACCGTATATGTGCTGATATCATCATAGGGCATAAGTATATCAATCGTTCGGTTCGTATCCTAATCAGCTTTGATTTTTTTAGGTGTTAATATGAGTTTCTTATAATTTAATCGGACATTTTCAATGAAAATTTGTTCATATCTAATCTATTAATACGTGCAATTCTTATATATATAAAGATTTTTTCTCGAAACGGCTCTTAACGATTTTGAGCAAATTTGGTATAGATAAGGTTCTAATTTTTAAGATTATCTATATAATGGCTTTCCTGACCAAATGCGTGGGTGTTACCCTCGACATCCATAAACTTTTTCTTGAATTGTTCTACAGATTTGCAAAAAGGGGTTTTTGAGCCGAGAAATCGCTTGGCGATATTTTTATTTTTTTAACAGTGTGAACCTCGAGGTTCATTAGCTATTTCAAGGAAGATTTCGCAGATTTGTTGATAAATTTGTTTTCGAAGTCGTGAAACCGATTGGTAATACTTTCATATTTTATGAGTGTGACCCTCGAGCACCACACTAGCTATTTCAGGAATGGCTCCGCAGATAAAATTTCAGTTTGAAGGTCGAGACGTCAATTTGTGATATAGCTGATTTCTGGTATCTATAACTTCAGAGCTATGTGAACGACCCACCTTTTATACTGTGTTACTCGAGTAAAGCTCGGTCACCCAGATATTGTTTATTTATAATTTCACTACATGGTGCCCTTAATATTTATTAGACTGTTGTTGGCTAGGTTTGTGTATTGGTAACAGGTTAGTATCTTTAAAATTTGCTAAATAACTAAATTTTAAACTTCTATTTTATGTTTATTTATAATTTCACTGCATAGTGTATTTAATATTTATTAGATTGTGGTTGGCTAGGTTTGTGTTTTGGTAACAGGTATTTTATACATTCTATATAAAATAAGCTATTCTTTGTATAGAATACTTCAAAACCTAAAGTACGTACTGATATTTCAAAATATCCAACTGTTTATCGCTAAATGCGCTACAAGACGCATACTATTCTTTGTATTTTCGACCTTTTAGATATAGAAGCAACGGTATAGTATTTGAAACGTAAGTCGTTTATGTTTCAGACATTTTAAATTTCAAAACAATAATATGACAATAATAGCGGCTCAACTCTAGACAAGAGTGAAGTAATGTAAGGTGAAATTTACGTATTTACAGTGACTAATGTGAATTTTTCAAGAATATACATCGTTGGGACGGTTTCCTCGGTGTGATTTCTGGTAAGTACGAATCGTAAATTCCTTAAACCTACCAATAAGGGTAATCAGGTTTCTTTTATCCATACATATTCGTCTTAGTACCGATCTCTCTTGGAATCCTTGCCCCCAACCTGTCTCTGACCCAACTAAAGTCAAAATACGATCAGCAACCCAACACAACCGCAAAAGTGTTTTCTCTTCCTTCGATCAGACGATTAGCGGCATGGTCCGATCTCGTCTAGAGGGCGCTGCTTCATTTAAAATTCATTAATGAATAAAATTGTCGACCACCGTGTTTCGTTCCTTCGTGAACTGTAGTAGGCTAGTGCACACGAGCCTTAAAACTGTTGTTTTCTCTTTTTTTATTATTCCTTTTTTACAAAATAGAATGTGCAATTAAAACAATCCCAATATATTTGCTAGAATAGTGACTAATCTTCGTTGATCCTCCCTGCAAACTTCTTCTTCAGGCGTTCTAATTGTTCTTCGTTCCCGTGCATGTTGGCTAATGCCCGCACTTTCTCAAGTGTTTCTCCAGCTTCGTTGGACTTCCGTATCAACTCATCTCTTTGAAAGGTAACTGATTTTCTAAAACGAGAATAGAACACTTTCTTAGAAGTTTTACGTATTGCGCTTATTTAGTTTATTGACAGACAATAATTATTCTTATTTATGGGGTTATAGATAGTTTCATGTAGTTTTGGATTTGTTGTTTATAAAAAGTTAATTAATCAATTTCACACATAATGCACTCACGCAATGGCTAAGAACTGGAGACCAACAAGTACAGCTGCAAGAGATAAGCAAACGACAGCCATCGTTGAATTTGTTACTTTCTTGATGCCCTTGATGCCATAATATGGTTGACTTTCGTAATACGCATCTTGAGATTTATCTCTATTATGGTAGAATGAGGGATCACTCCAGGGGCTTAAACAAATATGACTACTATACTACTATAATTAAAATACAGTTTTAAGAAATAATTTAGTTTTTTGATACGGCCCGACAATTTTTCTGATTGCTTTGTTGGTTTGAAAACTTACTCAGTAACGGGGTTATAGTATACATTACGTATATTTCGACCGACAACTTCTTTTTTTTCTGATACTAATCCTTGATCATATGTATACCTCGATTGTGTATTACTCAATATTTTATAAGCTTCATTGATTTCAACAAATTTCTTGTGTGCATCTTCATTTTTATTTAAATCAGGATGATTCTATAAATTTGATAAGAATAAATCGTTGTTTCAAATGTCTGAGTAATTCTGGAGTTTAGCTCTCATCCGTATAAAATAGTTAACAGGACAGTGGTGCAGGGTGGGCAAAAGCAAATAAAATGTGGCCGGAAAACCAATTTTCAAATTGCTAACAGGATGATGGGAAATGGGTATGCGCCACGTCGCACATTTTATCGAGAAATTAATAAATGCTCATAGATTTTTAATAAAAAAATTGTAATAAAAAAATTAAAACGTGAAATTTTAATGTATTATCGAAAAGAGTACCTAAGAAAGGTAATGAGAAATTCAAACACCTATATCTATTTACGTTTAATGAGTCGGTATTTTATTGTACGGAGGCTAATATCATCATCGACCGTGATTATTTGCATAGTAGAAACTTAACGCTTGACTGCAAGAAGGCCACATCACTACATCACGTAGTACCATATTACACTATTAAGCACCAAGAACGTGAGAAACAGTTATTCGTGAATAAAAATATATGTATGTATCAGTAAAATCCTAATCTGAGATTTTGCAATGAAGCACTAAATAAGATCAAGAAAGCCACTCTAGAAAAATTTGAAAAAATTACGTAGATATATCTAGCGATTGATTTAAACACTGGAACGATATGTGATAATCAAACGAAGAGATGAGAACGAGGAACTGAGGCCCCCAAACATTTTTCATAGATGAACTAATGTTTTGTTGAATAAAAATCAGGTATAGGTCGAGTAGAAATGAATTCAAGTGGTTCCTCTAATAACGGGCCATTCTTATGATTGTAAAGTTAGTAGTAATAATATAAAATGTCTAGACAGCTCATGAAACGCTGAAGGATAGTGTATATATATATATATATATATATATATATATATATATATATATATATACATATATATATATATATATATATATATATATATATATATATATATGTCGCTGACACTTAGGTGATAGGGGCCCCAAAAATACTGCAAGGCGATAATAGGCGTGAATTTGTTAATCACATCATACAGGGGCTTATATCACATTGGCCAGAATGTTCAATTGTACACGGACGACCAAGACACCCACAAAGTCAAGGAGGCATAGAGATGTATAATCAAGACGTGGGGCATATATGATACGTGCTTGGTAAAGTGATAATAAGTCGAAGCAGTGGTCAGTGTGGCTTAATTTTGTGCAATGACAAAAACATAATTTCATAGAACTATCGGCAGTGTCGTGTCCACTCAGCAGATGACTACCCGTCTTCCACATACACAACCAGATTCGAAATAACACTTGGAACAGTAGTATGAACAACTTTATTTTAACAGACCAAAATTATTAACATGACATCAATATTAATATGTGCCAACTACTTTTTGAATATCAGATACACAGTGATTATTTTTCTTCGTGAATATCTAAGTCCACAACATTCTCCCACCTGAGGAAATGTAGTAATATTACAACAGTTTCTCACAATAATAAAACCAGACTTTTACAAAGAAAATTACATTTAAAAAAATTAATAAGAAAATTTCAAGGGCAGTTTTGAAATTCGACCACTTCTAGTTATCTGTACGGGTACTCTGCTTTTGAATTGAACTCCCGCACTATCATTTTTGTCTTTGGCTTCAGAAGACGAAGTCTGAACACCAGAAAAATTATCTTGCACCTCCTGCACATCCAGTTGTTCTTGTAAATCTTCCTCTTCCAGGCATTCCAAAGGATATATCCGTTGAACAGGCCGTAGCAAAATTCCTCTAGAAGTTTTTACCCTTACCAAACGAATTTGGCCATCCTTACTCGGTATAAGTTCGATAACATGAGCTAAAGGCCAATCTAGACGTTTTTCTTTGTCATTGGCGATTAGGACTATGTCGTCAAGATGTATCGGACGCCGCGATTTATTTCCACCCAACGACTTGAACTGTCCCAAGTACTCGTTACGGAATATCCGTCTTAAATCTTCACGTAATTTTTGTTTATACCGTAACTAAGTGATGTGATCACCTAAGAACATTGCAGGCGTAAGATCGGTCAATTCAGTTGGTTCGTTAGAAATGTAAATAATTGGTCTTGCGTTGATTACGGCTTCACAATCGCACACCACCGTCAATAAGCGCTCGTAATCTAACGAAGCCCGTCCTAATACCTTTCGTAACAACTGTTTTAGGATTCCAACCAACCTCTCCCAAAATCCTCCCCATCAAGGCGCACTGGGAGGATTGAATTGCCAAATAATTCGTTCTGTAGCTGAAAATCTTGCAACTTCTTCCCAATTTAGGTGTGATAATGCATTTTCAGTTCCTATAAAGTTTGTGCCATTATCACAAACCTTCGTATTGGTTGTAGGAAACATTGTGTAGACAACGATGCAACTAGCTCGAAATGAACAGCAAGAAAAACTGCACCTGTGAAAATGGAAATCCAAACTTTTTCACCGTTTTTTAAATACAGGGAACCGGCCAAGTCTATACCAGTTACTTCAAATACGTATGAATCACGAAATTTATTTATTGGTAATGGAGGAATATCCACTTGTAAGGGTTTGGAGGAATATCTCTTACATATAAAACATCTTGAAAGTGCCGATTTCACACTACGTCGTTCACCCAGAATCCAATAATTTTCCCGAAGCATACTCATGACTCCTTGTACTCTGGTGTGAGATAAGAGATAAGTCAACATGTACTTTAAGAATTAATGCATTCACAGCAGGATACTTCGAGGGCAACACTACCAGAAATCTAAAATTATGCCCACTCTTGTCTTCAACCTAATTAACCCATCCTCATCTTCAAATGGATTGAGATGACTAATTTGTTTGAAATGATCTCCAGAGAAACTCTTTTTCTGAATCTCTTTGAAAATAAATATTTTACCATGACAAATTTCTTTACATGTTAACTCGAAACGAAATATCCAAGATAACATTCTTATTATTTTGTTGTATTTCGAAAAATATTGTAAATGCCAAAAATCATCGTTTTCTTTATTCAAAAAAGTATTTACCACTTTCTTCTTTCTCTCCCTCGAAATCTCTATCTCATCATATTCTAGCCGTTCCACACGAGGCCAATTTTCTGGTTTATCACAAAGCCACACTGGTCCCTCCCACCATTTCGATTCCAGTAGATATTTAGGGGAACAACCCCTTGAGAGTAAATCAGCGGGATTATATTGACCTGGTATATGACGCCAAACTGAACAAGTTAACCTCTGTACTCCAGCAACCCTGTTTCCTACAAAATTACCCCACTCTACTTTGCGTTGGATCCAGGATAATACAGTTGAAGAGTCTGTCCAGAAGAATGATTGGGCTTTACATTCCAAATTATTCTTTACGATGTCGAATAACGTAGCATCAATAACTGCTGCCATTAACTCAAGTTTAGGCAAAGTTAATTTTCGTACAGGTGCTATCCTAGACTTTGGAGAGAGCAAATTAATCAAGACTTTATCATTTTTCTCAATTCTCAAAAAGATTACAGCAGCAAACGCTTTTTTACTCGCCTCACAGAATGTGTGAAGACTAATGTTTTGCACATGGCCAGTAACAACACCAATCCATCGAGGAATCATAATTTTCAACAAATATGGCAAACCAAACCATTCAATAAAGGATTGCTCAATTTCTTGGCCCACTGGTTCATCCCAAAGCAATTTATTTTCACAAGTTTGCTGCAGCAACAATATAGGTACCAAGATGGTCGGGCAAGTAAAACCAATTACATCAAATATTCGCTGTGTCATTGAAAGTATTAACCTTTTGTTAACAGTGTGATCCAAATTGGGATTGTTTTTCAGGCAATCCCCGCTTATTTTTAAACCAGACCTTAAACCGATGTAACATCACATTCATTACTTGTTTTGTCAGTAAACTCTCACCCTCTTAGATCGAACTGAGCTTCTACCATGATCGATGTAGCTTCCTGAATGAACTTAGTGACAGCGTCTTGATCTTGCAAGCTGGTTACACAGTTTTCGACGTAGAAACTTCTTGTCAATCTATTTATTATATCATAAGAATATACGGAATTTCCAATTTCATATTTTTGTAAAATTTTTGTCAGAAGATAATCAATCGTTGCTCCTAATAGAAATGTACTGAAGCTTACTCTAACTACTAAACGCCTGTGACGATATACCATGATATTATCATCAGAATCAATCCAGAGGAATTTTAAATAATCACGATCTTTTTCGTTGACACTGATTTGGAGAAAAGCCTTTCGAATGTCAGTAACACCTATTGCATTTTCTCTAAAACGAAGCATTATGTTGGGTATACATTCTATCAATTTTTTACCCTTTTCAAGGCACTGATTCAGAGAAGGTCCTCCGTATTCATGGACTGAAGCATCAAATACAGGCCGGATTCTTGAATCATAGAGTCCACCAACCTTTTCAATTACCCCTTCAGACAACCAATCTTGAAAAATACCTTCATACGATTCAAACAGATTTTCATTTTTGAGTTTCTTTAAAACAGAATTAAATCTTTTCTCAACAATTTTGAAATTGGTTGGCAGCGGTGGGTGTCCCTCTAACCATGGGAGTTTGACTGGCCCACAAAGATGTTGTCAACAAACAAAACGTATATTTTCAATGAAGTGTTCTGTCTATCTCTGTTAATAGGTCATTGAGCTGGACCAAAACCTTGAGCAGCTAGGAAGATGCGTTGTTCATTCTCTACTTCGCTTCTTAGAAAATTCATTAAGACCACTATACGGTTTTCCAAGAGTGATTCTCTAGAATCATTTATACGCGACTTTTGCCATGTTCGTAACAATTCATTTGGGAAGTAAGATTCTATTAATGGAAATAACATAGCCGAGTATTTATCAGAGGCTACACCTAATGTCTCAAGATCTCGAAATTGTGTTTCACTGCGATCGTATAAATCTGGTAAATCTGTTTTAGACTGCGAAACTGTATTATTAATAACAAGCCCAAGCATTTCACGCACATAGACTTCAATTTGCAAGTCCTCTCGCCTATACATTGACTTCAAAGCATCTACCATCTTATCATAATTTTCACCAATAGCAGGGAAACTTGCAACCAACTGTCGCGCTCTGCTCCCTTGTACAGTAGACGGAATCAAATACTGGACTTTATCATTGGAATCTATGTCCGGATCTAAATCAATCTTTTTCAACTGGCCCCAAAATGGTAACCACTCTCATATGTTACCGTCAAATTTCTTGAGCTCAATAGTGGGCAACTTAAACTTACGCCTACCTGATGTACTGCAAACAAAAGCGCTGGATTTACTTAATTTTATTGATCCAGCCTCAATCTGGTCCTCAGCTGCATTGTAATGACTTTTAAGTATTTCATCCACTCGAAACTTGAAAACTGTGTATTTCTGTCTGTAGTTATCACATGAATTCAGTTCCTCCACTAAATTGTCCTCGTCTATATTTCCTTCCAGGAGGGCCTGATAGATGTCTTCATCAGCTAAAATAAGTGCCTCATTCTATTGCTGCAATAGCTCCCAAGAAACTTGTATTCGCCGAATGTTTATTTCTGAACCAACAAACAGTTTTCTAAATCATTACAATATTTAGTGAATGCCGCACGCATTACCTTGCGGTGCTTCTTCTTCTCTTCTGTTCCATTCTACTAAATTAACTTTAGAACTCTCTCTGAAGACCTGAAGATACTGCAAATTCCCACGCTACTGCTCCAGAAGTCCTGTCACGGTCGCCAATAAATGTCGTGTCCATTCAGCAGATGACTACCCGTCTTCCATGTACACAACCAGATTCGAAATAACACTTGGAACAGTAGTATGAACAACTTTATTATAACAGGACAAAATTATTAACATGACATCAATATTAACATGTGCCAACTACTTTTTGAATATCAGATACACATAGTGATTATTTTTCTTCGTGAATATCTAAGTCCACAACAGGCAGGTCTCCTTATAAAGCCCACCAGGGATGTGATCCAAAAATAAGCCTTACATCTGCCAAAATTCCTTCATCACTGCTATCAAATCTGTAAACGGAAAGGGATCTGCATGAAATTATGACCGAAAATAAAAATACTTCTTCGGACAACAAATTGTCAACATGCGAAGTATCACAACTGATGCTTCCTGTTGCTGCGTGTGTGAGAAAAATATGGAAAAAGATAGCTTAAAATGCATTAAATGCTCTAGGTCTATCCATAAAGTATGCTCAGCAGCAACTGGTGAGATATTATGTAGTCCGGGCAATACAGGTGAATCAATATTGCACGAAAGGATCGAATCAAGACGCCACAAGAAAAATGTTAAGTGTCTCCCGTAATCAAACCGCTGCCAAATAATTTGTTATCAAAGATAAACGGAATGGTGTTGTAAAGTGGAGATATATATGTCCTATGTCAATCGTCATGTCATTAGAGAGACAGTCCGACAGTTGTCATATGTATCATGCTCAACAAGTTACACAAATATATTTTTGAGCACATTGTTAAATAAATGGTTTCTTTATATAAGGCCCACGATCTTACATGATGCCCGAAGTGATTTACAATAAAGTATTGTAACGTGGATAGGTATTCATGTACTTACGGTTGATATTCGTTTATTAATTATTTAAGCTACTACGTTGCTTACAGTAGTTATTGCATGTATATTTCCTTATGTAGTTCTAGAATTATGGTAGAGTTATTCTCGATCCTTCCAGAAATATATGTGAGGTACAATTTGTCATACTATTGTCAGTTTGACAAGGATCTAGAACATTAATTATATGCATCTAGATAATCATAGAACATTCTCGATGAATGTCATGTCATGATTCAGGTATATAAAGCCGTGTCGACCACGGGACAGAGTCAGTCTTGTGAAGTCAGTGAGTCAAGTCAGTTGATAACAGTCAGTCTGTGGAAACGGAGGTTAATAGTAGTTCTGTCGGTGAAGACAGTGACAGTATAGATTGTCAAGGTGACAAGTGGTGACAGTTGTACCATAATAGAAGCTCGTGTACTGAGTGTTTGTAAATAAACCATTGGAAGCAATCTGCGAATTTTGAATATTACGCAAGTGAACTCACCCCACAACGTTTAGCACAGGGTTAAACGTTACAGTATTAAAGAAATACAAGAGAAAGTCGTAAAATGGCCACGAACGACGCAGTATCCGGAATAAAGCCACCAGATAACCTACAAATTAACTCAGACAAATCTACGAGCTGGAAAAAATGGTTACAACAATTCGTATGGTACGCTACGGCAATTCAACTAAATAAAAAGCCAGCCGAAGTTCAAGCTGCAACATTTATGGCTGTGATAGGCACAGATGCAATTGAAATTTATAACAGTTTCAATCTTAACAATGCAGACAAAAACAACCTGCAAATTATCAAAGACAAATTTAAAGAGTATTTCGTGCCAAAAACAAACGTATCTTTCGAAAGATACGTATTTTTCAAGATAGAACAAAATGAGGATGAACAATTCATCGAGTTCCTGACAAGAATAAAAACACAAGCTAGCAAATGTGAGTTTGACAATCTACTTGACGAAATGCTGAAAGACAAAATAGTATTCGGAATTAGATCCAACCAAATAAGAGAAAAATTGATGATAGAAGATAATCTAGATTTAACAAAAGCAATAGCTATCTGTAAAACTAGCGAACAAGCCACCAAACAACTGGATGAATTTGAGGAGAAAAACAAAACAGATAAAGTTTTAGTGGTTGAAAATAAATGTACAAGAAACAAACAAAACAAGACATTTGTGGTACAAACCATAAACCCAGAGAATGTCCAGCTTTCAACAAACCGTGCATCAAGTGCAATAAAACTGGTCATTTCGCAAAAATGTGCCGTACCCAGACTAATAATAATATTAAGCAGAAAAATAGAGTGAACACATTAGAAGAAAGTTCAGATTCTGAAGATGACGTATACATATCAACTGTAAGTGCAGGAGAAAGGAAAAACTGGACAGAAAAAATACAAGTTGACAATAATTTATAGCCAAACTAGATACAGGAGCAGAATGCAACGTATTACCGAAATATTTGATTGACAAAACCAACGCAAATCTAAAATCAAGTCGTACTAAAAATTTAATAAGTTACACGAACAATAAAATGACTGTTCTTGGAGAAGCAGAGCTAGCATGCAGGATAAAAAATGAAGAGACAAACATAATATTCAAGGTTGTTCAAGAAAAAGTTACACCGATACTAGGACTGGATACCTGTGAAAAATTAGAACTTATCGCAAGAGTCAAAACATTGAAAGTAAGTCCGAGTACAGATGATATATTCGAAGGTTTGGGCTGTTACAGGGATTATGAGTATGATATTGATCTGATCGAGAACCCAAAGCTCGTAATCAAACCGACAAGAAGAATTCCACACGCTATAATTGCTGAGGTGAAGCAAGAACTTGACAGAATGGTGAAGTTAGATGTTATCAAACCAGAGACAGAGCCCACCCCTGCTGTGAGTCCTATGGTCATCGTCAGACAAAAAGGTAAAATAAGAATCTGCACAGATCATTCAGATGTAAACAAAAACATTGTGAGACGTCATTTTCCACTTACTACTATAGAAGAAATATCAGCCGACGTCAAAGGCTCAATTTTTTTTGCATTATTAGATTGCACAAAAGGATTTTGGCAAATTAAGCTATCAGAGAGAACACAAAAAATATTAACATTTGCTACCCCATGGGAAAGATATTCATTTAAACTTCCCTTCGGAGTATCGTCTGCACCTGAAATATTTCAAGAAATTTTAACAAATTTACTAAGTAAATATAGAAATGTAAGAGTATCAATTGATGATATACTCATACATGCCGAAACTAGAGAAGAACTAAGAAAAACCGTTAATGATGCTATCGAAGTATTAAGGAAAGCAGGCTTCAAACTCAATAAAAATAAGTGTATTTTCGAAGCAAAAATAATAAAATTCCTAGGACACATCATTTCAGCCAACGGATTAGAAGCAGACCCAGATAAGGTAGCAGCCATACAAGCAATGAAAACGCCAACAAACAAAACAGAATTGCAGAGGTTACTAGGGATGATCACATACTTAAACAAATTTATTCCCAATATGTCAGACCTAACAAATCCACTGAGAGATCTGCTTCACAAAGACATCAACTACACATGGGAAATACATCACGAAGAAGCCTTTAACAAATTAAAACAAGTGTTACAGTGCCCTCCAGTTCTAAAATTGTATGACGTAAACAAACCGGTAACACTAACTGTTGACGCAAGCTCAAAAAACCTTGGTGCTGCACTTCTTCAAGAAGGACAACCAATTGCTTATGGAGCAAGAGCTCTAACTAAATCCGAGCAGAACTATCCACAGATTGAAAAAGAAGCGCTTGCTATACTGTACGGATGCAAAAAGTTTCACGAATATGTCTACGGTAAAGAACTGACAGTGGAATCAGACCATAAGCCACTAGAGACAATCTTTAAAAAGAACATTCTATCTGCTCCCGCGAGGTTACAACGCATAATGTTCAATCTCACACCATACTCACCAAGAGAGAAATACCGCTAGCAGATTTCCTTAGTCGAAGCTGCGACACTTCTAACCAGAAATATGATCAAGAAGAAGACTTAAACGTAACTGTTATACTACCTATTTCAGTAAATGCAAAAGAAGAACTGATAAAAGATACAAAAGAAGATCCTCATCTACAATTACTTCTTAAGATAATAATGCAAGGCTTTCCAGAAACAGTCAACGAACTTTCAACGGAACTACGACATTATTTTAATTTCAAAGAAGAACTGAGCTACCTAAAAGGAATAATTTTCAAAGATGACAAAATTGTAGTACCAAAATCACAAATACCGAAAATGCTCAAGAATATTCATCAAGGTCATCTAGGTATTCAAAGTTGCTTAAGAAGAGCTCGTCAATTCCTTTACTGGAGAGGACAAAATGATGACATTATCAAACTAGTTAGAAACTGCTCTGTCTGTGAAAGAACACAAAGAGATAACACTAAAGATACAATACTAGTCAAGAAAATTCCTACACACCCATGGCAAATGGTTGCATCAGATTTATTCGAACTAAAAGGAAAGACATACTTAGTTATCTTAGACAGTTACTCTGGATATTTAGACTTTCAACAGCTCAAAAGTCAGACATCCTATGAAGTTATCGAACAGTTAAAAAAAATGGTTTTCGGTTCATGGAGTACCAAAGGAGTTACAATCTGACAACGGTACACAATATATGTCCAGAGAATTCAAGATTTTTCAAAAAGAGTGGAAATTCAACAATGTCACGTCCAGTCCTCACCATCCTCAAGGCAACGGACTCGCTGAAAGAGCAGTACAAACAGCAAAGAACATACTAAGAAAATGTAGCATCGACAAATCAGATGTTCAGCTCGCCTTATTGAATTGGAGAAATACAGCACGAAATGATCGTCTAGGTTCACCTAACCAACGCATTTTCAGAAGAATCACCAAATCTCCGATGCCGATAAGTGACAACATGTTAAAACCGAAAATAATACAAGGAATCACAGCTGAACTCCGACGATTGAGAGACAAACAAGTAAGTTATAGTAACAAACATACTACTAGACCAGTCAAGTTCGAAAACAACGACAAAGTAAGACATAAAGTTGCACACCGACAATGGGAAGGAGCAAGAGTAACAGAAAAGCCTGAAGACCTACCAAGATCAGTGATAATTCAAACAGACCAAGGCCGAATTTTGCGAAGAAACTTCAGTCATCTACATAAAACACAAGCAGACATAAGCAGCGAAAGAATCGTGGTGCCCGAAACTAAGTTATCACAAACACCGGTAGTACAAAAGACACCAACACAAGGACAACCACCAAATAAATCGGTCCCAACATCATCACGTTCATCAACAGACATTTCCAATCATACGCAGGAGTTAAACGTGGCTCAACCAGCGACTCCACAAAGAACTACAAGATCTGGTAGAATTATCAAACCAATTCATAGACTTAATCTCTAATAGTTTTTATTTTTTTTACTCAATAATTCTATAATTCTTAGTTTCAGTTATGTAGTATGAAGTTTAGTTTATTTATAAAGAAAGGGAGATGTAAAGTAGAGATATATATGTCCTATGTCAATCGTCATGTCATTAGAGAGACAGTCCGACAGTTGTCATATGTATCATGCTCAACAAGTTACACAAATATATTTTTGAGCACATAGTTAAATAAATGGTTTCTTTACATAAGGCCCACGACCTTACAGGTGTAAATCAGGGGTCATTAAAGGATGGTTTGGAGCAGAAACTCTGACTTTGGCCGGCAACAATTTTGTTTCGTCTGAGGAAGTTGGTGGTCAAGGATATTCGAAATGTGCTTGCAAGGCTGGGAGAATGCAGACCAACACAAGAAAATGTATCTGCTAACGAAATAAAGTACTTTGCAATAGTCGTTGTCACACGTGTCAACAGTTGACAAAATTGATATAGTCGAAAGCATTTTTGTACATTTAGTTACATACTTACATATTTGATACTTTAAAGGTTTTCAGAAAATTTTAAGTTGTGTTTTCATATTTAAGTATATACTTATATTTATATTGTATATTATGTAGTTATGCTACTACTGACTTGTCCTATACATACTTGTATGTCATGAGGGATCAATAAAGTTTTATTATATTCTATGTATAATAAACTCAGATTCTGAAATATTTTTTGTTACAAATTGTTTCGCAGCCCGTCTTGGCGCTTGAATTCATTTTAGTAAGTCAGTAGAAAGCTAAGCACTTCATGAACTGTCCAAAAGTATTGCACATTTGATGAAATCTTCTCATTTTACACTATCCATCAGCGTTTCATGAACTGTCTAGTGTCTGCGACATATATATATATATATATATATATATATATATATATATATATATATAAAGATGTTCTTGGGGATGCAGTCATATATTAAATAAAATTCTTTGATTGAAGCCGAGCTTTCGAGAATGTTTATTCTCTTCTTCAGGGCAAACTACAAATCGTTACAAAATTATTTCAACAACAACTTAATAGTATTTTAAAAATACTTACAATCGTGAATTTAGAATAAATTAACCAAAAACAGGAAAGATTTCATAGCCATCAATTACAAATGTCATTATTTATATTTGTCATGGTAACACAATAAGTAAGAAAGTATCTAGATTTTGTTGATAAAAATGAATATTACTGAATGATCTTTATATGTTTGTGGCTATTTGAACAAGGAGCACAATTAAATTAAAATTATTATTAAGGCAGATACAGGTTCAGTTAAAAAAATATTAATTTAAGAATATTCTATAAAACCAGTCAAGAATACAAAATCTCTCTCTCTCTATATATATATATATATATATATATATATATATATATCCGATAAAATAGTGGGGACGCAGCAAAATTAAAGAAAACTCTTCTAAGTTAATCCAAGCTTTCGGTTACTTTAATAATCATCTTCAGGGAAACTATAAAAGATGCAATACCGTTATATATATATATATATATATATATATATATATATATATATATATATATATATATATATATATATAAAGAAATCTATTAGTTCATTATTGAATGAGATATAAAATATAAAAATAGGAAGAAGCTCTACACCTTTATGCTTTTATTTAGTCGGATACAACCACCCACTAGAAGCGGATCACGTGATTTCAAGCTTGTTAGCTTTCATCAGCGCCACATAAGTGGAAGCTGTATCCAACTATACAAAAGCAACTGGAAGTAGTCAAAAACTTTGAGACATTATCTACCAGTGGGACACAATTCGCGCCACCTAGGTATTGAGAGCAAAATTACGTTTAACGTCAGTATGTATAATAATTAAAGAAATCTATTAGTTCATTAATGAATGAGATATAAAATATAAAAATAGGAAGAAGCTCTACACCTTTATGCTTTTATTTAGTCGGATACAACCACCCACTAGAAGCGGTGGTTGTATCCGACTAAATAAAAGCATAAAGGTGTAGAGCTTCTTCCTATTTATATATAGATATATATATATATATATATATATATATATATATATATTGTAACTTTTAACCCTGTGCTAAACGTCGTGGGGTGAGTTTACTTGCGTAATACTCAGATAATCGCAGATTGCTTCCAATGGTTTATTTTCAAACACTCAGTACATCAGCTTCTATTATGGTACAACTGTCACCACTTGTCACCTTGACAGTCTACACTGTCACTGTCTTCACCGACAGAACTACTATTAACCTCTGATTCCACAGACTGACTGTTATCAACTGACTTTATAAGACTCACTGCCTTCATAAGACTGACTCTGTCCTGTGATCGACACAGCTTTATATACCTGAATCATGACATGACATTCATCGAGAATGTTCTATGAATATCTAGGCTGTGTTCTGGGAGTCGCTATCTGCACTATCAATGCAAACACTACTGATGCTGTTCATGGAGCTAATTGTGTGTTAGTGAAAGCAAGCTCCATGAACGTTATTTTGCGTTCTGACAACTGTCAATTCCGTCACGTCAAAGAGAGGTTGAGGTTAAGGCAAGGCTGTGTTCCTTAGAATATAGAACAACAGGAAGGAGCATAAGACCAGATGAACGTGACGGGAATGGAGGTTGCATATGGCGTCCGTTTGTTTTGGCCGACAGGGGCGTAGCATATTTTTGTATAATAATAAATCGTATAGGTATTATTATTTTAAGAGAGATAATGCCTACAGCTGGTGTTGCAAACTAAAACTACCTAATAAGTTATTACCATTACCGTGAGCAGTATACTATTCACGAAAATTGTCCGTACCCCCTTATCTCTGAAAGTACTAATCAAAATGTTTGGAAAAATTACAAAATAGAGAGCTAAACTCAAAGTTATCAAAAAAACCTATATGAAAATCTTAAGTATAGTACCTACTTGACCATTTTTTAAATAATTCTACAGATAAAAAGAGTATTAGTAATTATGCAATGTAGATTTCAATCTAGAAATAAATCAATTGTTCTTAAAAATAAACCAAGTGAAGGGCTAAAAATAAATAACATATACTGAATATAACCATATTTATTGACCTTTAAACAAAATTAGTTTAGTGTACATATTTCGAATTTTTTCAGGTGTTACAACATTTTTGCAAATAAAATGTATACGTGTGGTAACGTAAGAAATACAAATAGATTTAACTAACAAAACCTTGTAATTTTCCAATGGAGTTTTATCATGGGCAATCATATTTTCAAAAACATTTCTACCAATAAAATATTTTAAAACTTTCAAAGACACCTCTTCTTTACAAACTTTTTTATTGCGTTTTTGTACATGCCTTAAAAATATTTCAGTTTTTTCACAATTTTTTTTTACATCATTACTCGGGTAACTCAAAGCACCTCTGGATTTATGTTCTATCAGAGAATTTAAAAAGTCCTCTCTTTCTCCAAACAGTTGTGAAACACAGTGCTCACTTTGCAGTTTGCGTCCCAGTTTAAATGAAACGAAACCTGCAATGTAAGTTATCACTTCTAAACTATAAGAAGATAACGAATCATAATTGAGTGCGTAGCTGTGTTCATTTAAAATATTGTTGAAGATGGAATCATTCTGTATATTATCTTCAATTTCTGTCCGATTTGCTACTGACTCGTTGATAATTTGTAAAGGTGGTTTGGTTCCCGAACATTCAAAATATTAATGTCTTCAAGAGGGATACAATTTCCAACGCCACCTTCCCTCACTTCTGCGTGAATTAATATTTTTTTATATGCGGAAGTGAATTGCCTACAGGTGGGGTTATTATTGTATCCTCCTTGAGATCTAACTGTTCCAAAGAACAACTCAATGTGGTCTTGGTTAAGTTTATAGGTAGGAATGAATTTCAAATTTTCCTTGATAATATATTCTTCGTACATACCTAACACAACATTAAGTCCCAATAATAAGCCCATAAAACCCGACTTTCTCTGAGACTCTAGCACAGGAGTCCCATCATTACATTTCAGATTATTTATATAAGTTCCAAACTCCATTACAAGTAATTTTATATCTTCTATATTATCTGGACATACAGCTTGTCTAAAACCACAATCAGAAATTTTGTGGGAATTCAAAATATCAAAAGCGTTATTCGTCAATAAAATAAATTTTGCAGTTGGACCACAGTTCTCAAATTGCTTTAACTGTAACTTGTCTTTACAATAAAATAATGCCTCGGATACCGAACTGCTAAGCAGTTGAGTTGCTAGTTTCACTTTCATCTTCTGCTTAAAGAAGTTAATATGTTGTTTTCTTAATTTAGTTCCAAGATGTAGTCCCTCTCTTTCCTGTAAATTATTTAATTCTTCTACAAATTCAAAATCAATTAATCCACCATCAATATCTATAAATTTTCTTTTTTTACCAAAACAATTTCTTACTAGCTTTATCATGTGGGCCGGATCGGGTAACAAAAAATATTTACAATTTTGAAATGAAAACTCAGATATTTTGTTTGCCTTATTAAATTTGGAGTTCAATAAATTGCACATGCTAAAATTAGCCGCACATCCGTCAAAAGTAATATTGCTGACGGTAACTCCTACGCCTTTCAATAATATTAGAGCCTGTTTTACTAAAGAAGCTTTTTGTTGGCTATTAATACCTGCAATAAAAAAATAACCTATGGGTATTTTCCATGGTTCATTGATGCAGACTAACATGAATACCAGAACCTCAGTAGCTAAATCCATAGAGTCACCTTGCAAACCACTACCACAATTTACATACCCATAATATTCACTACCAACATATTCCAAATGCTTTCTTATTGCCATCTCATCAAAAACCAAAGAACAAATAAGTGTTTTTTTATCATTTTGAGTTTTAAGGTTTAAAAAATCAAAAGCATCTGAAGTGAACCCAGGCTTTGCATCTACTGAGGCATACCACTTGGCTAATGTCTTAGGATGAGGTAAACAATTTTCAAATTTTTGCCGAACATAACTGTATGCCTTGGGTGAAAAAAAATGCAATGTGACCGCAAAAGCTCTTACAGAATGTTCGTATGTTTTTTTAACTTTTCTATTTTCAGATTTTTTCAAGAGCCTTTCGATAATATCTTTGTTTTTCCCAAAATGTTGAATTATAACATTTTTATGCTCTTCTAATAAAATATTCTTATCTCTCAACTGCAATGTTGATGTTTTTAGTGAACATATTTGTTTTTTCTGTCTCCAATTAATCTTCTGTAACTTATGAATTTTTTGGCTCTTCAAATTATTACTAACAATTAGATCACTAATCTTACGCTTTAATTTTTTTTTCGGGGTATGTCTTCTAACTCTGGAAATGGCAAGTCAGCAAAAAGTGTGGGAGTCTGTTCTCTCACCGAAGGTCTAGGGACAGATGAAGTTTCAGGCATAGATGAAGGTCCTGCTATCTGTAGTGGTATCGTAATCGGGTCTGCTATGTTCGTTTCCAGATAGGTTATGGGTCTGGTTACTACTGGATTGAATGTTCTAGCCTACAATAATTTACCAAGCTTTTAATAGTCATTTGTCATATTTAAATTCCATTTTGTTTAGTTGTTAACATTAGCAACCAAGCAAGGCGCAAGGGAAAGTGGAGAACAAAGAGAAGTCTAGCTCATTCTATGGATTATGCTTAAATGTGCTCTATTTAAACTAGAATACTAAAGAGAGAAGTACCGAAGTAGTCACTGGTCACAAGAGATGGCTCAGATATTTTTAGGGGACCCACAGTCTAAGTCAATGGGTTAGTTCAAGAAGACTGCATATTAGGAGAGATAACTCTCCTAATATACAGTCTTCTACCCTTAGAATATAGAACAACTTCTACCTTTGCCCATTTGCATACATTTTTCGAAAGATTTGCCTACAGAATTCCACAGAATGCTTGTGGCCAGATTCAACTCCTCTTTTCTACTTCGTGGGTTAGTTCATAAAATTTACTCTAATGACAAATGTAACAGGTAGTGCATTCATCCATCATGTCAAATTATTCATACAACAAAACCAAAACTACTAAAGGGATGAAAAATGGTTATCAAAATATCTAACTTACATATTTTAAACGTTCCACTGCAATTGTTGGAATAGCATTTGGTAGTAGTCTCACTTTAATCTTGGATGTTCGATCAAAACAATTTTCAGCAAAATGATAGGAACATAAAACACTACTCCTTTTTGGAACAAATTCGGGGTTTTTCATAAACTGAATCCATGCTGCCCTCCTCTTTTCATCTTTAGGAAAGCTAGAACAATGATTTATCTTAACATCTTGAAATTAAAAAGATAGTAATTGACAACTTTAAATACAATAATGCATAATTGAGTAATAGTTTTTCCCTAAATGAGTTATTCTTCTTATGACAAGCATTTGTCTGCAAAATAACCTGATACAATATTAATCCCCAACACGTAATAATAAAAACCAATTAGGCATAAGTTTACCCCCTCGCAAAGCTCTTTGGTGACGCCAGTGCACAGCGCCAAGGCATATTTGATTTGTTGGTTAACCTCAATTCCATATTTCTTTTAAATAAGTTCAACAGATTACCAAATTAAAATTAAGCTGGTTGTCTCTGATTAAGCATTTAAAACACTTACCTGTGAAATGAAACACTAGATTTTTTTTGTTTTGGTGTCAAGGAACAACCACAAGATGCACAACTAACCATATTAATTGTCTTTATTCCGCTAATACAATCAGTTTATAATATATAGTCAATAGAAAATAGTCAATTCTATGGCTATTTCTTTCGTTTATCTACACAAACTACACAAAAATAACTTTTCACACTCAAAACTGGAACATCCACTTTGTCTGTTTACAACGATCGACAGAGAAATAGCAAATCAATGACTCATAGTTGGTAGTTCAAGATGGCCGTCTTTGTCGCGCTTAGTAGTAGTGAAAAATAATTTCGATCCTCGAGATTGCCGTTTTAAAAACTAATTTATTAACTAAAGTTACAATGTTTATGCTACAAAGGTTACTACAGGACTATTCTAATTGTTAACAATCTTATATTTATACTATATACAAAAGTGTTTATATCAGCAGAAATAAGATTCCAATGGGAGACCTGATGGAGATATAATTCTTCCCCCTGTAGATCCAACTTTGGAGAGTTCAGCGAGGAAGTTGGACGTTAAAGAGCTCTATCGGTTGGGCTGGACCATTTTGGTTCCCATTTGGTTTGGCTTTCTTATAGGTGAAGTAGATGATCAAGAATATTACAATACAGTATATAATGATCGTCCAGGCATCGGGAATATATAGGTGGGCCATGCTGTCTTCTTTGATCGTTGGAATATTTTCAACGAACCTGGTTTTCAGATCTTGGAGTTCATCGAGCTGAAGTTGATCTAATTGTATGTTGATGTTGGGTATTTTTGAGTCGTATTGATTAGTATTGAGATCTGCAAATAGTATTGGTTTATTTGCAGTTGGCTCTTCTTTTTAATTTTGGATTATTTTGGGATTTGTTGATAGTCTGCATCCTTGTGGAATTTGGAATAGATAGGTACCATATAATTTTAATATTTCTTCTTGGCTGGTACATCGAAGAGTCACTGGTTCTTCGGAAGGAAACAACCCTATCCAAGTTGATTCATCTAGGTTTCTAAATGTAGTTTGTGTGATGGTTATTTGTGCATAGTTACAACTAGAAGTATTCTTCATCCGTAGTAGTTGAACTTCGCAGGGGCTGAGATCGTCTATTTCGTAGATTTCAGTATTTTTACAGATGTATTGCCTATCTGCTATTTGTTCACAAGAGTTCCTCAATAGTGCGTAATGTAACTCACTTTTGATCAAAAATTTACCCTTCGGCAGAATAGTTCTGAATTGACCTTTCGAGAAGACTGGTATAGAAAATAAATGATAAAGGTTGAATTCGGAAGGATAAGTTATTGGAATTTTAAGTATATACACAATTCTATTATTGAGAATAAAGCATTCCACTTCTATTAATTTTTCAAAAAGAAGGGTATTTCCTAGATCAACAGGTATTGGAAATTGGTCAGGAGTGAATTTTCTTTGGAGAGTTTTTAATATATTATATAAATCTGATATAGGCATTATGCTTGGATGCATAGTTCTAAGTTTTGCAAAGGTAATAGAATTCTCTATATCCTGTAAAATAGATATTATGGTTTCGTACAAATTGATTATTTGAATCATAACATCCTTTATAAAACTACTATTCTCTCTGTAGGATCGTGTGGTTACAATTAATGAGATTTGATTTAGCTTGTCTTCCAAAAGTTTTTCATTATGATTAATCTGGCTAGTTGTTCCATTAAATTTGTCTATCAAGGTAATGGCAAGTGAACATTGAGATTTTACGCTTGAAGTTATTTTGTTCTGATTCTCTTGAAGTTGTCTAATTAGTAGATCATATCTCTCGCCGTCTCTAGCATCAAGATTACCTGAAATTGATTTGAATATGGATCCTAATCCATTGATCAACCCTCGTTTCGTTCTTTGTGAATGAGGTATAATTTCTGATAGTTTTGACTCAGCCTTATTTTCAACATATCTTAATATTTTATGGTAATTTGAAACATCTCTAGAATAATTTGCATTCATTTGAAGGGATAATGTTAAATTCGTAGATTTAGTTTTAAGCTTATTGATTTCTAAAATTATAGGATTCAGATCGTAATAATGAAAGAGTGAATGTGAATATTCTTGTAGTTTAGCGGTACCGATCTTTAGGGGTATTAATCCTGGGTTGTCTTGTAAGTTTCTTACACTGATAGTTTCTCGGAGACCCAAGACTACGGGAAACCTGTAATACAATAATCTATCTTTACTAATCGAAAGAGTAAATTTTTCTTAAAGGACGCTTAAGGTTGTTCATGTGAATTTTTGCATGTTGATCAGTTTTCACCACTTTTCATTCGGTATTGATATTTGTTAATTTTGAGGGTTTATCATATTTATTGGCGTGCTTTTGCCTAATGTGTTTCTTGGGAAAAACTACTTGGTTTTCTTCAAATAATTCTGGCTTATCTCGTTTTTCATTAGCTTTTTCAATAACCTTTTCCTTTTGATTAAGTAACGCTGAATTTATCTTAGAGTATAACAATCTAGACTTTTCTCTATGTTGATTAACATAGTCATTCAATATAAGTTTATCTATTTCAATATTAAATGGGTCGTTATCTGTGACATGTCCGTTTATAACGTCTATAGGTTTGAATTTGGTGACAGAGTGGATTGAATTATTGTATGCCAAAATTGCATATAGCATTTTCATTTTCGCTGGTGTTTTTGAGAAACCTTGAGTGTTTAGTAATCTGAGATGTTCTGTGATTGTAGAATGGAATCTCTCAACTATGCCATTTGATTGGGGATGATTAGGAGAACAAAAGTGAATTTTGACTTTATGTAAGTTCAAAAGCTCGGTAATAACAGAGTTTTTAAATTCTGTTCTGTTATCTACAATAATAAGCTTAGGTATACTATGATGTGAGAAAAAGTTAATTAGGTTATTAGCAATTTCTGTTCCAGACATAGAAGATATTGGGTATGCTTGTGAATATTTTGAAAAGCTGTCCGAAATTGTTAAAAATTTTGTTTGTTCGAATGTAAACGTATCCATATGCACTATTTCAAATGGTTTAGAAGCTGTCGGTGTGATGTTCATTTGCATTTTTACGGGTTTTCTCTCGTACTTAGCTTGCTGGCATATTTCACAATCATTTATATAAGTTGTAATTGAATTTTTCATCAGCGGCCAATAATACTTTTCCTTGATTCTACTTAATGTTTCGTCTATTCCTCGATGGTTGGTTTTACCTTCGTGGTATTCCTGTATTTTTGATAAGATTTCTTCTTTATCGATAACGTCAATTAGTTTTTTAGTACATCTTCTAAATTTAATAGAGGGCCATTTGAAATTTTGTTGGACTACTGCAGAAAACGATTCATAAATTTGTGGATCTTCGAAATATAGGTGATAATTTACATTGGGAGATACATACTCTTTTATAAAGTTTACTATATCTTTTTCAAAATTTTGTTCGGATATTTGGAGATGAATTCTCAATTTCTTTTCAAATAGATGAGATAGCTTCGGTTTTGCTGGTGAATGATGTACTAATTTTATGAAGATTTGGTTTTGTCCGTAATTGATTGCATGATCTGTGACTGGTATATCTGCTATTGGATGTTGGTCAGCGTTTGAATGTATCGTTTGTTCATCGCTATCATCGTTGACATTGTTCGTGATTGGCTTATCTTCTTTCGAAGACGACTGCGCCTGCACTTCTGCAATTGATTGATCATGAATCATTGAAATGTTGTCGTCATCGTCCAGAGTTCTTTCCATAGTATCTAAATCTAGATAAACTCGAGGTGATTTTGGAGATTGTGTACGAAGTTTGATTTCTCTATATTCCGGGGTATTCAATTCATTGTGATCGTGATTTAATGGTTCTTGCTGGTAATCGAATGTTACTGATGGGTTTTGATAATTTGGATATTCTTTCAGCATATCATCTACTTGTTCCCAGAATTCTTTCGTATGTATTTCGACTCTTGAATTTAAATGGTCTAATCTAATTTTATTTAAATCTAATGTGTTATTTTCTTCGCTCGAAATATAATTTAAGTTCGAATCTAGTGTGTAATTTTCCTGGAATTTCTCTACAACGAATGGTTCACTAAGGTCAAGTTTAATGGTATCGTTAGTAGTATTCAGGATTGTGGTTAACGCTTCTCCGTTTTTTGCAACGCTCAGGCTTTCTGGAATCTCGCAATTATGAATTTTAATATGTGGGATAATGATATCGCCATGTTTTACAGATGTTCTTATCTTGATAACTTGTTCAACACGTGGTGATACGGATATTAAATGAGTATTGTTTGCGCTATTCACTTTATGGTAATGTAATTTAATCCTTGCATTCGGAGTAATAAGAATATCTCTACTAAAATCAACACTAGCTTGTAGATTTTTCATATTGTCTAGACCGATGAGGCCATTGAATGTTTCGTGGAATTTGAAAAGGTAAAATTTCATGTTGCCGGGGACGTTAAAAACTTGAGGAGTCGGAATTTCTGTGCTATATTTATGAGATGATTTTTGATACACTGTGGAAACTATAAAAGGGTCATTTTTAATTCTATCTGGAAATAATTTAAAAGCTAAATCTGGGTCAAGAAAAGATTTTGTAGAGCCAGAATCAATTAATAGTTTCAGATTATATTGTGGAATCATTATATAGGGAAGTTCATTGGATTCTGAAAAATTGAATGAAAAAACTTTAGGGGTTATCTTTCCTCGGAATTGGGAGGATCCGTATGAAAATTTTCAGTCTCAATGTTGTTTTCATTTGAAAAATCTTCTTGATTCTCACATTCTGCTTCAGGATAGAAATTTTGGTATTCGTTAAAATAATTTGGATCATAGTCAGATTCGCAAGTATTTACTTCTGTGTTATACAGTTCTTCGACTTTATAGTGAGGAGGTTGATTAGATGGTTTGAAGAAATTCGAATGAGGTTTGAATGTTCTTTGAGATGAAATACTCATTGGAGTTGGTTTTGTTAATTGGCTAGGATTTTCTTGTTTAAAAGTATTTTGATAATTTTGTGAAAATCTGGAGTTCTGGGTAGGAGCTCTGAAATTTTGTGGAGCTCTAGGTATTGTGGATGATGAGCAAATTGTTGCGGAGGTTGAGTGAATCTTTGTTGTGTTGGAACTTGCCAAAACGGGGGTCTAAAAGAATTGTTCCGATAAGATTGCATTGAATTTGGGTTTCTAGGGAATATTTGATTTGGATTATTTCTAAATTGAAATTGAGGTCGTGAATTAACCTGTGGTTTCATTGGAATCTGTGGCTTGAAAATTTTTGGTTTGTTTTGTTAGGGTAACTCTGAAAATAATGTACATTTTCCTCTTCAGTTACATACTGTAAGGCTTCGCTCAAACTTTTCGGTTTCATACATCGAATTGTTGTTCCTAACGGTTCGCGTATGCCTGCTAAGAATGTTTTAAGTGCTAAATCTTGGTATAAATCTATCTTAGGCGCTCGTGCTTCCTTAGTTAAAACTTGAGAATTAACGTGGCAGCACAATAAATTTAGAATATGTAAGATTCTATCGTAAAAATGTTGTGTTGATTCACCAACAGTTTGTCGTAACATGACAAGATCTCTATTTAGACAACTTTCGTCACGTTGATCAGCAAAATTCCTAAGTAATAATTCTCTTAATTCTGTCCATGTGCTAATACCTTGTATATTGAATAGAGTTTTTGCATTTCCACTGAGCTTTGATACAATGGAATTCATTAAAAACGTATTTGAAAAACTTTCTGGATTCGCTTCATCATAGAATTGATTTATTAGCGATTGACTAACCAAAAGAAATCTCTGTAAATCATTAGCGTCGCCACTAAATTCAGGGAGACAATTTAGATATTCAGGCTTGAATTGGTTCATTTTAAATTTTTCTTTTAAAGACAATTTTAAAATAGCTGGCTCAATAACTGGGCTTACTACAATTGAACTAGGTAATTCTGAATCTTCTAAGGGTTTATTAGGTGATGAAAGCGCTTCTTCCAAACTTTCGTAAAGGTCAATCAAATTTCCGAAAGACATAAAATGAACAAAAATGAGTTAGACTTACATTAATATTAAGGCAACTCTGAGCATCCTCTCTATAAGGGCTTCGGCTGGATCGACGATGGTTGTCCTTTACCAGGTCGATAGCTCTTGCGAATTTAGACGATTTGGGTTCTAAATTCCGATGATCTGCCAGTGGGTTGTGGTTTCCAGGTCTTCAATAGACTGGGATGAGCCAAGATTGGTTTGCCTCTCTGGATTTTCACTATCACTCACAGTTCAACAATTTCGAATGTCCGATTAATCGTTGACACGAAAAATAATCAAACGATTTGATTAATCTCAGACAATCCTACTGACTGCCCCAAAAATAATCTCGATCCTCGAGATTGCCTTTTTAAAAACTAATTTATTAACTAAAGTTACAATGTTTATACTACAAAGGTTACTACAGGACTATTCTAATTGTTAACAATCTTATATTTATACTATATACAAGAGTGTTTATATTAGCAGAAATAAGATTCCAATGGGAGACCTGATGGAGATATAATTAGTGGGTACGGTGCGATACCCTCCTTCCTGTTGTTCTATATTCTAAGCTGTGTTCTAGTTATTAGTTATAGTCAGGCGGTGGCAACTCTTATGGGAAATTTTTTACTGTTTGTTGCCAAAGTTCCCATTCTCGGTGCTAGTATCGCTCACCAAAATGTGGCGGGAACCGCAGAATTTGAATGAAAATGTCATATTTAAAATGGCTGCATCCGGCGCCGGCAATCCCACCGTCTAACCTCAATTCTCTTTTCTAACGATATGTTTGTTTTATTTTATATTATTTTTAGTTAATATACGTAGCTTTGTTGAATGTTAAAGTTTATCTATATTAGATTTGTACTCGCTTCGGCGGTACATATACTATACATATACTATCTATATTAGATTTGAATCAGTTTTTTCGTATTCACAGGAAACTTACTGTTTGTCTGTTATTAATATTGAAAGATTATCATTCGTTATTGGTACGTATTAGTATCTTGTTCCTATCATTCTGGTGTTATTTTATCTTAATTGTAGAAGAATGCCAACGAGTACATATGGAAAGGCCATCAGGAATGTCTGTAAGGCGAAGAAGGACATTTCAAGAAGTAAAAACGAAGAAAGAAGGAGAATAACTACCCTTTTATACAATATTTTGAAGCAAGTTCATCCTGATAGTGGAGTATCAAGTAAAGCTACAAGTATCATTTAAAGCTTAATAAATAATATACTTAGAACTTCCAGCTATTCTTCTATCCGGCGTATAACTCAGAAAACTGTAAGTAAAGATATAATGCTATCACGAAATATATACTTAAGTCCTTGTTAATGCTTTCGGGAAACTAGACATACAAGCCATCACCAAAATGACTATAAGGATTGCTTCAGTTAGCATCTAGAATTTGATTATTAGTCTAACCTTCTCAATGTAATTTTAGCATGCTTCTATCAAACCTCGGATTTGTAATGATGTTTTTACATTGCAGTGAAGTGGTGTTACACTAGAAGGAATTGGCTGTTTGCTTAGGAACAACGGAAGGACGAAACGAAAGTGAAATGCCTATGAAGTATCCCGTTCCTGGTGGTGTAATGAGAGAGTACGTCGAATGTGTCAATATATGCTTCTGTGAGTAAATTCGAATATTTATTTTATGTTTTCATTGGAGATTGCGGGCTTGAATTTTTTTTTACTGATCTTTGTTTCTTTTTATTCTCATATCTAAATAAGGAACAACTGAAGAAGAAGGCTGAAGCGACAATGTGGATTTGTGGATTGTGTGTGTAATTAGTGTTAGTGAACCGGTGTATTTTATATATTTTGGATTATACATTAACATATGTCGGATACTAATGCACTGTCTACTCATAAAATAGTTTACTTGTTCTACTCAAAACCTATTTTGATATTAAGTATCTTCTAAAAGTATGTCGATATTTTCGTCATTATATTTTTTGTGATGAGAAATCAGATTTTAGCTAATCAAAATTTTCCCTAATTATTGTTTGTTTCAAAGAGTTATTTAGACAATGCACTAGTTACTTCCATAAATTAATATAATAATTTCTTTACTTACAAAAGACCATATTTAAGAAGTTATTTAGTGGATTTTTGATTTGCTTATTTATTCTTTCTATGTTATAATGTCGCAATAATAAAAATGAACTAAAAATATTTACAGTTCTTATATTCTTATTTATCCCTCATAGATCAGAACTATTGAGGAAGCAATACAAATCTTCAGAAATTTTTGGAGTGATTTTTTGAAAAAACTTTCAGCATTCATATTATATTTCTGATGGCTATCATGAAAAGTAAAATGAATAATCTCGAAAATTATTTTCTCAAAATTTCCTTCAACAATTTCTGAAGATTTTTATTCCTTTCTCTATTTATAAGCTAGGATAATACTTTTACTAAACTTTGAATCTGCCGCCATAAGCAAGTTAGTTTGCGAGTAAAAATCTTCAGCGCTAGTTGTACTTCAAGGTCAAAACATAGTCAACGAAATTAACATGGAAGTTACCATTCTCTTGGGGGTAGGTGTTCTCTGGTTATAGTTATAAACAATATCAGAAAAGCAAAAGAAGCTTGAAGTTGTAGTATTGTAGAACAAATATCTCCTCAACTGAGATTCATGGATATGGATAGAGGCACTATACTGAGGATCGCAACGTCGATTACTCAGCATTTTATAAACGAATCTGAAGCAGTGATGAAGAAGATGAAGCTGAGTTTGCTATTGTGCAAATGGCGTTGAGCAAAAAAAGGAAAATTCGTAGAGTATCGAATTACGTTGAAAATATTATTCCTGCTTTGACACCACATGATTTTAAGACACATTTCAGGGATGTCTTGTTCAATCTTATATAAAAATGCGAAAGGTTTTATTTTTGCTAAGAAACCTATCTGAGAGCAAGGGAAAGATATTTGAGTGTGTTTCCAAACATTACCTTGCTCTCAGATAGAAAAATCAACTTTTATTTTCATAAGAAGGATCAATTTATAGCATTGGTAATATTTAGGCGGACTAAACTAAACTGCAACTTTGCCAGAAACTTAATCATGCAAAATTTTTGGTGTCTGGTTTTCAATTCAACACGTCACGTTTCAGAGGCTCCTGTCTCCAAAAAAGACAATTTAATTTTATTTATTCACCCAATTTAAACAGTAAATGAGAAAATTGTTACAGGATGCTTCCTAACACCTTTGAATACGTTCTGACTCTAATTGCGCCACAATTGCAAAGAAAGACGCGAGGAACTCCAATGATTTGTCCACGAAAACAATTTCTCTTGGCATTGTGGCGTTTCGCCACACCGGACTCCCTGAGGTAAAGGCCTATATAATAACTAATAATTTATATTTTTATTTGTTTTTGATGGAGATACTGTGAAAGTAATTACAAGCTATTTCAGTTTCAGTACTCCCTGTAGGGTCTTTATCTATGGTCCCTGTTATACACTATTTGCAAAGATTAATACCAATCTTTGCTATTTGCATGTTTAGATAACTATAAATGCGACCTCCATCGTGCTAACAGATTTTAGTTATGTCTCACATACATATCGGTATATTCAGACGAGGTGGGTAATTGAGAAGGTAGAATAAATAAAATAACTCTTTTTTCCGGTTTCTGATTTTTTTAAATGTAAATTCGAAACGTCAACCAATCGCAATAGGAACATTTCTTCGAGTTTTACTATAAATAAAATGCATTTAATATGGGATGTGATTTCTGCTAACGTAGAGATTTTTTTTTCAGGCTATTTGTGATCACAAATGCCGATTCATCCACTGTTACGCTGGGCATGTTGGTTCAGTGCACGACCAGAGGGTATTTCTTATCTGGGTAATCCACTCAAATTTCCACAAGAGTTTTATTTAGTTGCTGATCTTGCTTACAAATTGCATCCAAATTTATTAACACCGTATCGAGATAATGGACACTTGACCCAGCGGCAGCGGAATTTCAATTTTTTACCTTCTTCGGCAAGGATGGTAATCGAAAGAGCCTTTGGACTCTTAAAAGGACGCTTTTGAAGTCTTCTTACAATTCTTTCACTCAGTCGAGTTGAAAGGGTACCAAAACATATCCTGGCTTGCTGCATTTTGATTCTCTTCCACGCGCACATTCTTTTGCGGTTGAATGTTTATTCAAGTTTGAGACTGATCACAAATGAATATTTTTACAAAAAATGAGACCAGCTTTATTAGTGCAATGAAAAGATCTATTGTGCTGATACTTTTGAAGTTGTGTTGCTTAGGCATAAGACTCTTAACACTAACTACTAAAGTACGAGCACCAAAAGAATAGACACTGTTTTGTATTTTCCGGTGAACCAACTAATAAAGTCGGACTTATTTTTTGATGAAAAATATCTTATTTAACATTTTTAAATGTGTCATTAGCCATCAAAATTGTTGAACTTTCACTTATATTCAGTATTCTAAGATACAGCGGCAGATCCAGATTGCTGCAAAAGATTTTTTCAAGTGTCTTTATTCCTGACATAAAATTTTCAAATTTGGAAAGAAATGCCCCTTTGAGAAGACATATTGAATTTTCGAAAGTTTAATAATACATACGATCTACGCCCGTGATGTGGTGACCTAACTTTGTATAAGTACTATATTTAATTTTTTTCGTTCAGTACATTCGCAGAAACTACAGATGTACGAAACTCTAAAAATGGAGTAAAAGAACAAAAAAGTTCTTGAAGTAACAACTACTTTATTATTACAAAATTAACAAAAAATTCATTAAGTCTAATTAGTATAGGTACATGATAACAATAATTTTTTTATAATTTACAGAACAAATTGACCCAATGCATCCAACAGTTTTTGCTGCATTTCCATCCTTTCTTTATGTCTTTTCTGCTTTTGTTTCTCTACTACCTGGCGACTCTCTATTAATTTGTCCAAGGCATCTGTCGCTTTACGTTTACCTAGAAGAATGCGTATAAGTTATTATAACACAAAAAATAATTTCAACTATGCCAAATGACGTATTAATATATAGATTATGACGAACGAGAAACTTGAATGGCTGTCCCATCAGCTGCACCATCAACTTCACTACCACTCCCACTGGAGCATCCTGTTGAGCTGATAGTTGTCACTGGATTCATATATGGTTTTTGGCCAAGTAGGCTTTCCATTATCTGTATCATACAAAAAGGTCACTGAAGCTGTTTTTTTCTTCATAATTATGACCCAATTTTTCTTATAAAATGAATTGAATTTTTACCTCATAGTATTTCCACGTGCGCCTATTGCTCCCCGATCTAGCATTGTGGTCCTTGATGGTTTTATAGGTCCTCTTCATGTCTTGTCATGCATTGTTTTCCCGAGGCCTCATGTCCTTTTTTTTCATAGTGGCAGCGATGCCTTGCCATGCTTTCGCATGGCTTATTTTGCCAGACAGCATTGATGGTTCCTGGAGCCGGTATTCCTCCAGAAGCAATGTTACTGATGCGTCTGACCATTTAAAGATCAGAAACCGGTACTGATAAATACAAATTAATATTGATTCTATTAATACTAGTAAATTAATACTTGCTCAAATAAAAAGCCAATGAACTAGCATTTTTGATTGAAAACAAATCCAGATAGAACATGTCTGTGGATAGAACTTTCAATAAATATGTATATGTTTTACACATTTTTCAAAAGCCTCCCTCTCTTTAACTCGGAAAACGCTCGTTTCCGAAAAAGGTCTAAGGATTTCCGGATATGATATCTATCTAATTTTACCGTCTCGAAAAAAACATTATTTTGAGAGAGAAATACATGTAAAGAAATTATTTCCCGGTGCCTTATTTCGAATTAAAAAAGATCATCAAAAACGGAGCCCAATTACTACTGTGCGTTCATCCATAGATAATAATATATTAGATTCAAGACCACCAAAACTGGTTCATCACTTTGGGGGCTATCAAGCCACAAACTCAATTTAAACTTATAACACACCTCTGTTTGATTCGAGACCAATGGCGTCCCTAGAAATGGTATTTTTTTTGCTGATGTTTGGTATACAATTAGGTATATTTCACCTTTTAATAACAGAATTTTATGTTACTGAATCTACTCACTTTCTTTGTTTTCGATGGATCCACTTTGTTCAGATTTTTCGACTGCCTCTTGGGCAACCATAGTATCATCGGTGGCCTCTGTAAAATTGATTTATTGATTAATTGGAATAATCAATATTTGGGGTACCAAGTAAAACTAAACAAAGTTGATTGTTCAGAAAAGGATTGAGAAAACCTTTACGTACATACCATAACTCTATAGAGTTCATAAGAATAACAGTCAATTATAAGTTCTAATAACTGAATAGGTAAAACAGCAATTTACCTAATTAAGTGTCCTTTGAATTTTGTAATATCGGAATAGTTTTTTTATTATGCCTTTGGAAATTCATGTTAATTCTATTATTTACTAAATAATAATTTTACATCTCATTTTAAATCATTTATATACTTTGAAATATTCAGAATGAATGAAACAGTTTTTAAGGGCAGATTTCATTAATTGTAGGGTGAGCTCACAGCTTTGGGGTCAACTGTGGTGATAAATAAGTTATTTTCTTCCCTTTTGATTCAGAGCAGGCTTTTAAGCAGCATGTGCATATAATTGTTAATATTAAGCATGGGTGTCAGTATAGCTTCAGCAACCTATTACTCTGTGGCTTCAGCAATCAGACATGCGAGTAATCCAACCCTGGATTGTCAAATATTAAACATCATAAGCCACAAACCAAAACCGTAGATATACTAATCGATATCATGGTACAATAAGACCTGTACCATGATCTATATTGCTCGTATATTACTCAATTAGGTAGGAATTTTCATTTTGACTTTAAACACAAATAAAAATATCGAATAAATTTTCAGGAGAAAAATCTGATTATTCATATGATTTTCAAATTCCCGCTTAGCCAGTATGCTATAATATGCGCTGAAGGCTGGCCAAAATGTCTTTCTCGTTCTTGAGGCGCGTGATGGTGCTCTGTCGGTGCTGCAAGATCTTATATCCAGAGTAAGAAGGTGACCTTCTTAATCCAGAGTCAACCATCTGCAATCTCTGACATCCCATGCGCAAAATCCAAAACGGTATGTGTCCGTTGTATATTCGAGAACAGCACAGCTTACCCATACTGTGAACAGGAGACGTATTTAGAGTTGCAGACCCACGTTTCAAACCTTCCGGGGTCAATTTGCAGGATTTAAAGAGAACACTCCCTTCTAGTTCGTGTTTCTTACAAGAGATGGAATATGAACCAGAAAATCAACGGTTTTGAATGCTGTTGGAGAAGAACAGAATTTTAGGCAGAGATTTAAATATGTTTCTCTATTTGTCTAGGTATCTTGCAAATATTTATAGTTTGTGTACAAAATAGCTTGTAGCGAGGCATGGTGCCATACACGGCTAGCGATGTGCCGAGGGCGAGTTCGATAAATTGGCTGTTAAGGGTTATTCCTCCCCTCTATACGATTGCACGGTAGCGTGCGTACGGTATTGTATGAAATATGAGTTATTTTGTTTAAGTAGTTTTTGTAGACGTCCAGTACTCCCTAGGCATGGTTATTTCATCGGCATCTAGTGATAGTGGTTAGAACTGAACGGAATTAGGTATAAGTAGCCAAGCAATTTACACCGCTCTTCTATATAGGCAAATGGGGTTTCTAATCTTTGATATAGGTGTGTATATCTTCTCTTGCTGGCTTGCTTAATGACCATCACCTAACCTAACATCCTTCATCTGTGATGACCATTTAAGTCTTTAAGTGTTTGCTAGGTGCGAGGTCACTTTGCTTCCACATGCCAGCCAACCTGCGTATGTTTTCTCTGCATCCTGCTGATGGATCACAAGTCAAATCACACACAGCATAGGAAAATTAGAGCGCTTAAGTATTTAGTGCTTTAGATAAATCTTCAGCTTGAAATAAGGCCTATGATATATATATATATATATATATATATATATATATATATATATATATATAGGGTGTCCCACGGTCATGGCCTATTAGAAATTTCTGGAGAATGACAAAAGCTATCGATATGAAAATTTTATGGCTTCTATTATACATTTCAAACTATCTTTGGAAAATATTTTCATAAAAAAATCACTTCCGGTTTTGCCGGAAGTAATAACAACTTTTTTATTTCAAATGGGATACCTCATATTTTGATACATTTTTGAATTCTACACAAAATTTTGAGTAAAATGGATATACCTTTCCCTATACTTAAAGTTAGTAGTTTTAGAGTTATTTAATTTTATTCGTTAAAAATCGACAAATGCGAGTTGATCGAAAATATATCATAACTTTTTTGTTATTTGCTTGATAAACATGGAGTTTGAATTTTTGGAATCTCTGCACATTATTTTAAAGATTTCATTATGATTTTTCTTAATTCCCTGAGAAATTATTAGAGAAAAATCGATGTAAAGATGACTTAATTTCTAACGTTAATAACTTTCTTATTTCAAATAGAACACCCTGTATTTTGTTGCACTAGCATATTCAAAATTAAAATACCTTTCTATTGATGTAACCACTTCCATATCTAAAGCTGATAGATTAAAAGTTATTGAACAATTTCCGATTTTTCAACAATTATTTTGTATTACCTTAACTTTGGAACGCATCAAAACGGTAACCATAGTTACCACTTATTTATATCAGTGTCAAAGTGTAAGATTAGAAATTGTCTCATTCATAGTTTTTTTATTGAAATTAATCACAATCATTAATCAAGAATACACAAATGCCGATCTGCTCAACCTTTTTGCAATTTATGGAGAGTGCAATAGGATTGTCACGAGAACATGCAGGACGTTTAACGCCCGAAATCCGAATTTGCCGCCGATGACTGCAAGGAAATTTTGCCGGATTCAAGATAATTTTGTTCAATATGGCCAATAAAATGCTCCATAAAATCATATTCTTCCGATTTCCGCTGATGAAGCAACACAAATTACCGTATTGGCTTACTTTTACGGAAAACCTCAAGCGTTGATTCGAAGCGCTGAACACGACTTACGTGTTGCAAGATCGTCAATTCAAAGAATTTTAAAACAGCACAATATGCATGACTTTAAGTTCACACAAGCTCAACATCTACACCCCCAAGATGGTCCTAGAAGAGTAGAATTTTGCGAAATGTTTCTTCTAAAAAACCAAGAAGACGAAAACTATGAAAAAAATAATTTGGACAGATGAAGCCAAATTTTCGCGAGAAGGAATCTTTAATTCAAAAAGTAATCATTTCTGGGCAGACGCAAACCCACATTTGACGAAAGAACAAAAGTTTCAAGTTAAATTCAGTTTCAACGTTTTTGCTCTTATAAAAGACAACGCACTTAAAATTTATATTTACGAAGAAGTGCTGGACAGCGAAAAATATCTTGAAATATTGCGCACCATCGTTACAGACTTTGTAGATGACTTGCCAATTAACGAAGCCATAAGCTGCTGGTATCAGCTTGACGGAGCACCAGCTCATTGCAGCCATGAAGTTACCGAAGAACTTTATGAAATGTTTGAGGACAGGTGGTTTCGGCGCTTGGGTCCCTGGAATTGGGCACCAAGGTCACCAGATCTAACGCCCCTAGATTTTTATTTGTGGGGGTCATAAAAGAAAAAGTTTATAATAACCGTCCTCCAGTGCAATCGACAGAAGACCTGAGAAATCGGGTACAAAATGCTTTTGCAGATCTAGACCCTGCAGAAATAAGAAATGTAACATCTAGTGTGGTATCAAGACATATTGCATGTTCAGAAGTAAATGGGGGGTACTTTGAACACTTCTAAATTTACATTTAAAGTATTGTTATGTTTTTTTTGAATAGGTTATTGATTAATATTTTTTGTGTAGATTATTAAATTTGTTATTGTTTTAGTATTCTTTCGTTTTTTAATACATACTGTAGCATATATATATATATTTAATGAATAAGAAAAAGATCTTACCGCTGCTTGAAATACCAGAATCGCATGTTTGTCGAGCAACATTCAAGAGTGTGGTTGCAAAAGCCATATCTGTATTTGAAACACAGAGGAAAACATGAGAAATAATCGATTTACTAGCGAAAATCGATGACTACTAAAAATCACATTTTTTGTTTAATAGAGCAGAATAAAAAAGTTCCAGAAATTTTGAGCATTTTTTCCTACGAAATTGTACGGGACCATTGTAAAATAAATTTTATCAAAGAAAAATAATGTACAAACAGATTTGGGCAATTGAATAGATAAGAAACTCATATGCGGATGGGAGATAATTGCTTCTTTTTTTTATTATGCATCTTCCCTTGTCCTAAATTTTATAGTCAAAACTCATTCTTCATGAGCCGACATGAAATTTGTTATGAGCATCGTGGTAGTTATTGCACAAAATGTGCGATCTAATTTAATTGATGCAAATTATCAAGTCTGCAGAATTTAGAATTTGTATTTAATTTTGCTTTAAATAGATATTGGTCAATAATTTCATTATTTTCTTTGAAACTCGTAGAATTTACATATCTCACAAACATCAATGTTGTATGGTGAAAATAATTCCATTTGAGGATTGAATGAATAGATAGAATTTTGAAAAAAAGTTAAAGAAATAAAAGCTGAACTCATTTTAGTATGATGATGCCAATAAAATGATACAAGATATACCCGTATATGCTCTTGCAGCTGAGTTAGGAGATAGTTGCAACCTATAGTCCTGTTGATTTTCCTCATCGCGCAGAAATATGATTTCAGTTGCCATTTTAATTTGCGCTTTTCCCTCGAATATAATAAATATCCTTATCCTTTTTACTATAAGTCTTTTTAAATCAAGACAAGACTTGCGCTCTACAATCAATACTATCTGGATTACGTTAATTTGACGTACGTTTATGTCACTTTCAATATGACGACAATTGACATCGATGGGTTGTACGATATTCCTGTTCATGGAGCCTGCAAACGCAAACACCATCCATACACTACCTCGGAAGAAATAGTGTTTAGTTATGACGTGACACACAAAGATTAATGACGTCACGATAGCGTTTGTAGTACTACCATTGAGCTCCGTGAACAGCTGATAGTGCGAGATAGTGCAGATAGCGACTCCCCGAACACAGCCCTAGAAGCACATAATTAATGTTCTAGATCCTTGTCAAACTGACAATAAGGCTTTTCCACGTGACGTCAGCGCCATATATATTTAATGAATAAGAAAAAGATCTTACCGCTGCTTGAAATACCAGAATCGCATGTTTGTCGAGCAACATTCAAGAGTGTGGTTGCAAAAGCCATATCTGTATTTGAAACACAGAGGAAAACATGAGAAATAATCGATTTACTAGCGAAAATCGATGACTACTAAAAATCACATTTTTTGTTTAATAGAGCAGAATAAAAAAGTTCCAGAAATTTTGAGCATTTTTTCCTACGAAATTGTACGGGACCATTGTAAAATAAATTTTATCAAAGAAAAATAATGTACAAACAGATTTGGGCAATTGAATAGATAAGAAACTCATATGCGGATGGGAGATAATTGCTTCTTTTTTTTATTATGCATCTTCCCTTGTCCTAAATTTTATAGTCAAAACTCATTCTTCATGAGCCGACATGAAATTTGTTATGAGCATCGTGGTAGTTATTGCACAAAATGTGCGATCTAATTTAATTGATGCAAATTATCAAGTCTGCAGAATTTAGAATTTGTATTTAATTTTGCTTTAAATAGATATTGGTCAATAATTTCATTATTTTCTTTGAAACTCGTAGAATTTACATATCTCACAAACATCAATGTTGTATGGTGAAAATAATTCCATTTGAGGATTGAATGAATAGATAGAATTTTGAAAAAAAGTTAAAGAAATAAAAGCTGAACTCATTTTAGTATGATGATGCCAATAAAATGATACAAGATATACCCGTATATGCTCTTGCAGCTGAGTTAGGAGATAGTTGCAACCTATAGTCCTGTTGATTTTCCTCATCGCGCAGAAATATGATTTCAGTTGCCATTTTAATTTGCGCTTTTCCCTCGAATATAATAAATATCCTTATCCTTTTTACTATAAGTCTTTTTAAATCAAGACAAGACTTGCGCTCTACAATCAATACTATCTGGATTACGTTAATTTGACGTACGTTTATGTCACTTTCAATATGACGACAATTGACATCGATGGGTTGTACGATATTCCTGTTCATGGAGCCTGCAAACGCAAACACCATCCATACACTACCTCGGAAGAAATAGTGTTTAGTTATGACGTGACACACAAAGATTAATGACGTCACGATAGCGTTTGTAGTACTACCATTGAGCTCCGTGAACAGCTGATAGTGCGAGATAGTGCAGATAGCGACTCCCCGAACACAGCCCTAGAAGCACATAATTAATGTTCTAGATCCTTGTCAAACTGACAATAAGGCTTTTCCACGTGACGTCAGCGCCATTTAATCTACTGTCAAAATCAGCTGTTCTGGAGGTCAACAAATCATAATATTGAATTCTAAAATCGTACTTTTTACTTTATTTTAGTTATTTTTGTACATTTTACAAAACACTCAAACACTCAAATAATAAGGTATTTTAACACTAATAGAATTGTTTTAGAGTGAATGTATTTTTGAGAAAACTAGAGTTTGTAAGTAATTACTTTAAATGTAAGTACTCACCGAAGTTTTAATCCCTTAAATAACATTATTTTTATGTTCAATTGCCACATTTTTGTGGAGTTGTGCAAACGATGATAAGAAATTATTTCTATTACCATCGGAAAAATACAGTAGGGGTAGATTAATTAATTCAAGAACGTGCAGCTCGTCGTCGTGATCTTGGATGATCATAGAGGTGATTTAACAGAAAGTAAAATCAAATGGCTAAGAATTTGTAGTGACCATTTTATTTCAGGTAAATTTGTCTTGATATGCATTTTTCATTGCATATATAATGTGTTTTATGTATTTCAATCAATTTCAATAAATATAGTTAGTTGCTACCATTACTTATATAAAGTAGCCAGAGAGAGAGGTATACTAGGGCAAAAGAAAGTGTAAAAAATTTCTCAGGGTGCAATCTCGAGTCACTCCTGTGTGATATTATTCGAGTAGAGACCAAATTTGAAGTTTCTCAAATATATTTTTTGTTGCATTTGCCACAGGGTATACTATAAACCACATTTGACTAAGACCGGGGTCCTTGTTATGAACAGGGGCCGAGCATTGAGACAGAGTTTTGTAACAATTTGAACAAATATATATTATTACAAAAGTACATAAGTTAATCTGAGACCTGATGATCTGACATGTATAACTTGGTTGTTGACTGTCAACTAGTCAACTCTTGACATCTCTCGAATACAGGGTAAGGTGAGGGACCACACTGTTACTTTTATCTGTTATTCACAATATTCTCCCCCATTTATTTAATGGAACTGAACACATGTTGGTGATATATTCCTTGAGTTACGCAGGCTTTCGCTGGCTCCTAGCGGGTCTGAACGATGGAGGCACGGACGGTCTAAGCTGAACAGGCGGCGGCGGCTCCGTATGTAATGGACCAGGTGCTTCGAACTGCGCACCTGGACGGTACAAATTTGTATTCGGCGGCGCTGATGACAATTGATAGTCTGATGGCTCCTTTGCAGTGTCTGCTGTAAATGGCACACCTATTCTGTGCTGCGCAGCCGAAGGAGCGAAGGATATTTGTTTCTTCGGAACCATGGTGGCGACCAGCTGATTAATGTGGCGTTTCAGGGTGCGGCCGGTGTCGCTGAATTGTACTGACCAAGTTTCCTCATGATGGTGCCAAACTGCGAAACGTCTTGATTTCCCAAGTGAATCTTTGCCTGTACTCTCTCCCCCACTTGGAGATTACGAACTCGTAAGGCGGTACGTGTTGCTGGAGCTAGATGTTTGCTATTTGGGAGTAGGACATCGAGACGTATGCGAATCCTTCTTTTTAGGTACAACTCCGAAGGAGACAGACCTGAGGCTAAAGGCGTTTCCCTGAAACGGGAACATTATGTCCTGTAGCTTAATAGATCATCAGCAGAAGCTTTGAGGCTTCTCTTCAACGTCTGAATGCTGCGTTCTGCAAGACCATCTTGCTGGCTGATTGGGCGCGCTGAATTTTTGGAATACGTACCCCACGCTCTTTGCAATATGTCTGGAACTCCTCACTTTTGAAGATGACAGTATTATCCGAAACCATCACCAACGGGTAACCATTCACCGAAAAGATGCCTTCAAGCAGAGTGATAGTTGAAGCAGAGGACGGAGCATTACGAATCATGCAAACTTCTGCCCACTTCATTTTGCGTCCACGCACATTAGAAAAAAATGGCCATCAACTTTCTCCCAGTTTTCATCTGGGCTCACAGCTCTTTACAAGACTCTCAATTTCTTTTTTCAATCCTTCCCAGTAAACGTATCTCCTGGCGAGCTGCTTCATCTTTGTGATTGCCAAATGCGACGCATGAAGCTCTTGCAGAATTGGCACTTGAAGAGACTTTGGAATCACTACTCGATCGGAACGAAATAGCATGTTACCAGAGACAGTGTACGAGCTATCCTTGCGGCTTGTCTTGAGCTCCTCTAGTAATTCTTGTAATTTTGGGTCTTTGCGTATACGTTGACTGGACAAAGATTTGAGTTTTTATGCCTATCTATCTCATTGAGGCTTATTCCTAGACCACGAATCCACATTCGTCCGAGCAAAGCGTCATGACCTGCTGGAACTATAAATAGATCGGCTTCCATTGAATCTCCTTTGTAGACGACTGAGACAGTGACTTTTCCCTTCGGCTTGATGACATGATCTGAGTAAAAGCGGAAAGAGACTGATGTCGGCTGCAGTGGTAGGGTGAGTCCAAGTTTGTTGAAAACGGTTTCTGAGGGCAAGGGGAAACGTGCACCTGAATCCACTTCACACGATTGCGTTTATTTTTAAGGGTGAATGTTACACTGTATTTATGGGTTTCTAGTTCAACCTCGTACAAATCCTCGATATTTTCAGTGTGAACAATACCATATTCGTTGTTTGGGTGGCGATCCTCTTCTTCTGACAGGATGTTTGTCTTCGATTTTCGAGGCAGGGTAGTGATGCAGACTTTGGTTACGTGACCAATTTTTCCACAAGAGGTGCACTTCATGGATTTACGAAACTAAAGTTAGCTTAAGATTTTAGATTTAGATTTAAGAGGGGGTTACATTGCACTGCGACCATAAGGTCTACTGTGCCCCCTACCTGAGTTGCACTCGCCTATACGCGGTCTACAACTCGCCTTCCAGTTCCAGAGTTCTAATGAACTCCAGTATCTGGGTTGGCTTCAAGGAGGATACTTCCTCACTACTGCAGGTTGCTAGACCAAGGCACTGTTTGCGTTGGCTAGCAATGGCGAGGCATTCCGTCACCAGGTGATCCGGAGTTTCCTCCTCTTCCCCGCAGAATCTGCACTCGTCATCCTCTGCTAGACCTAATCTCATTAGATGCTTCTTGAGGCGACAGTGTCCTGTAAGAAATCCAGTGAGTAGGTGTAGCTTGTTCTTGCTAAGATCCAAATACCTTTTGGATCTTGCAGTATCAAAGTTTTTTAGAAACTTTTTGGAATGATCCAATCCAGGGGTATCCCGCAAGAGTGTTTCTCTTACGGTTTTTTCCTTCTCCAGAAACTCCTTCTTGTAGGTGCTTTTATCTGTGCCGCAGAAGGGTTCTGGGCCAGTAAATGGAGTTTGTGCTCCTTTCCTGGCAAGTGTGTTGGCCTCCTCGTTGCCTTTGATTCCAGAGTGGCCGGGAACCCAGACTAAGTATACCCTGTTGTTCTTGCCTAGCTCATTGAGCTTCCTTCGGCACTCCCATACCATTTTATAGTCAATGGTATGAGAGTTCAGTGCTTTAATTGCAGCTTGACTATCAGAATGTATTGCAATGTCACATTTCTGATAGTTTCTTTCAAGGTTCACCTCCACGCATCTCTCAATTGCAAGCAAATCTGCTTGAAAGACGCTTGGGCAGCGGCCTAGCGCAAGTGAGCATTTGGGGTGATTCCCAAACACTCCAGCGCCTGTCCCCGTCGTGGTCTTAGAACCATCAGTGTACCATTAAATGGTATTCTTTTTGAGAGCTTGGGTTGTGAGCCCCCTGTCCCAATCTTCTCTGCTACTTAGCACCGTGGTGAAAGTTCTCTCGATGCTAATTTTCTTTGTCATTACATCACTGGGAAAGTTTGCTGATGGGATGTGTTTGGACAGAGAGGACCAAGCTCTCTGATTCCGAATTCCCACAATGTCTGAACCTTCCCTAGATAGTCTTAGAATGGCCTCATGGGCCAATCTATCTATCACTAGATGGAGAGGTGTCAGATCTGTGATGAAACTAAAGTTCTAGTTCTTTCTATTTCCGTTAACCTTTATAAATACTCAATCAAAAGTCAAATTTTGTTCGTTCTTCTCTCACATCTCAGCACGATCATGCTCTTCGTTTTTGTCTCCTAAGGAGACCAAATTTTTCTTCCAAAATGTCTGTTCATTTTAACATGTAATTTTTAAATAGCACTTTTAATATGTGTTTTTCTTAATTTCGACGTAGGTATATATAATATCATTAGGTAAGCAAATTTCTCTCTTTTTTATGCATATAACTGTATTTTCATTCTGCCTCTATGTATTTCCTCATATAAAATTGTTCTTATAATTAAGTTTTTATACTTCACTTCCAATTTAAATTAATCTTTTTTCCATATCTATCTTTATAATTATTATTTTGTAAAACCTTTGTCTTCCGATTGAACGTTTTTCTTGTATCTAATTTATAAAACCTTATTTCTAGCTGATGTTGACCCTAGCGGTAGAAACATGTCCTACAATTTTTAAAAAATAAAGAACTTTTATTTGTGGAAGTTTGACTTCCATATTTTTTCCCTTTTCAATACTTCTTACACTTCGAGAAATGGATCTGTCTTCATATCGAGTTTGAGAACTTTGAGAACATTTTTGCTTTTTTTATTGCTGTAATAAGTAAGTTTTATTTATTTCTGTGCCTTCTCTCCTGTATATTAGTGTTAATTTCTTACAATGCAATAACTAACCCACAATTATTGTTTTTTCTGTTCTCATGACCATATACGTTGCTATAAAGTGTTTAAAAATCAACCTCTGAAATTTCACAGCAGCCACAGTTATCATTTCTGTTAGGATATGTTTTCGCAATAATTTTCACTAAAATCGAAATATCTCAAAGTATGAATTTTCTAATCAATTTCCTAAGAAAATATACACATCCTTAAAAGATATCTTCGTGGAGATCTAATGACCTTCCGAATCCTTAATTATAATTATGGTGTTCTAAGAGACATATTCGTAATTAGTATGGATCACAGGCTCCGTGGTCACAAGTTTAAACTCAAAATCATATAGACACTAAACACAGACAATAATTCCTATGCAACCGTATCTTCGATGTATGGAATGGTTCACCAGCTGAAGTGATTAGTGCTACTTCCATCAATGCTTTCAAGAATAGAATGATTGTTATTGTTATATTATTTATATTTTCTTGCTTAATTCAACCTTCACTTGTTCTTCTTTGTTATTTTATTTACTTTAGAATTGTGCTTTTTATATATTAGTTTGATTACTTCTTCTTTTCTTGTAAATATGAGCTCATATGTCCACCACTGCCCACACTTTTTTGTGATTATAATAGTAATTAAAAAACAGACGATTTAGTTGGTTTTCGTAAACCAAACCAGCTTCGGAAAACAACCTTTCGCTAAAACACTGCTACAAGGATCACAAAGGTAGGTTTTAGTAAACTTAGACAAATTGGGGTAGTGTTTTGTGTTCGTCGCCCACAAAGTGTAAGGGTGTGATAAATTCGAACTGTTTTCAAATAGTAGTCGATCTCGCTTGCAATTGACTTTTTCTCTTGTTTACGATATTGAACATTGTTCTTATTTGCGATTTCATTGAAACAATCTCAGAAGTCAGAACGTGTCGTGAATAACATTTGAATCGATTTCATTTCTTCTGTTTTTTAATATTATCATTATTACAGAAGACTCGTCACAAGTCATTTTATATTCGGCACCGGATGTTCGGCCCAGCACTTCGTCGAATATACAGCATCCGGTCAAAAAACTATCCGTTTCATCTCTAATAAAAACCCTATGGGGTTTGCCCACAGGTTGTGGCGGCGACTAGTGGCTTTTCTGTGGACAACACCGGTGGCCCAATGTGAAATCAATCTCATTTTTTAGTGAGTTGAGGTACTTGCTATACCAAAGAAATACTTTTTGACAAGTTAGTTAACTGAGATTTTAAATATATTACAATAGACGCGTCTAACTTTCAAACCATTGGAGAACAATGCTTTTTGTGTTTAGATGTGAATTTGATTCGTATATAGAATTTTATAGCAGTAAACGAAATACATTAAGAAAATTGTGAGAGTCTTAAACCCTTTATTAAGGAGATTCAAATAAATAAAAACTCGTTGATTTATATATAATTTTCCATAATATTCCTAAGAAGTGCCATATAAATCAGAATCTAAGAGGGTGATCGTAATTGAGCATTTTCAACGTCCATGTAGACCCCAAGCACCCAAGCCTGCAAAGGGAAAATATTAGTCATATAATTTCTTTTCTAGGATAATATATAACAATGTGGCATTTCCATTTTGCATAAAATTTACTGATAGAAAATGGCATAATGTACGTTTTCAGATATGAGAATAAAAAAGTTATACCTAGATGAGGCCCGGCGATGACAGCACCATGTGATATAGCAGGGGTGATGACTGCTCCATGATTGGTGGGACCAACAATGGCGGAGGCACCTTGAACTGGACCAACAACAGCAGATGGACCTTGGACTGGACCAATAACAGCTGCACCGGGATTAACGGGACCAACAATAGCGGCACCGTGAGCTACAGGACCAACAACAGCTGCACCTGGTACGATTCCCCCAGCTAAGAGCCCTGGAGCACCCCATATAGCTCCATGTCCCCATGATGGGGCGGCAGAAGCAATAGCCAAAGTAGCGAATAGAGTAATAATCTAAAATAGTTTCATATTCATTATCTATACAAATTAATAGTATCAAAAGAATTTTAACAGAAAAAAAAGACAGAATTTTAGCACCACAGATTTTTTACTCCTCTATTTTCAGACATCGGACATCAGTGGCACCATAAGGCATCCCCTTTTAAATTTTAGATACGGAACCCTGTAGTAACAAATGCATACAAATTACATAACGTAACGTAAACTTTGCTCTGTTTTTGTATATAGTTATTTCAACGCTGTTGTTATACAGAAACAAAATTGAGGACTTTCATATGTACTGAGACATCATTAAAATTGTTCATCGCATAATATATATTTTAAAGAATTTAAAAAATCTATTTTGGCCATATAAATGATGCACGAAAAGAAATGGAAAGCGGGACTCCTTTTATTTTTTTTTATTCTTTGAAGTTTCAAATGTTTACATATCTTACCAGAGCGTTCATGGTGAGGGCTTCAGCAGTCTTCTGGAAGAACAGTGCACATATACCAGCAATAACCCCAGTTTATATAATCGAGATATTTCTTCTTGACCTTCATTCCATGCATGGAATTCTCTCATAAATGTATTGAAGGTGCTTTACATAATCTAACATGTGCAAGGGAAATGTATCCTCGACCACCGCCCATGTCATGATAACTTGGTACCTATCTATAGATATAATTACTTAACTAAGTGACATTGTTCTTTGTAAGATCGCTTAAGAAAATGTAGGTATTATTGGATAGGTATATAAATTTCACAATAGGTGTATGTAATATAAATTGAAATATTTTTGTAATCTATCATTCAAGTTCTACCGGTGTCAGTTCTTCAATTTCTGTAAGAAAATTCAAATACAGTATATTCCTCTCACATCAGTTCCTATCTACCTTGTAGCTATATACGTGTTGTAATAAATCGCACATTTTAGTAGAAAAAAAAAATAATTATAACAGCTGAAAAAAAACTATATTATAATACAATATTTATTTCTAGAATTACAAGAGATACAGTACACCTCCAGTGTAATTTAAACATTCATTGTTAAGTTGAAAAGTTTCTCAAAATTTAGATATGACAAAATTTGTTCATAGGTTAGGTAAAAGAGTTTTATAGTAGTAACATAAAACTTTTTCTTGCGTCAATTTAACTTTTTGATATTCCTAGAAAATATTTTAGAGGCATTACAAAATTTCTTATGAATTTTCAATAAAATCTAAAGTTATGGAACTTTTGATGGTAGAGCACTTTTGTTGTAGACTTATCCAGCCCCGTACAGGTCATACAAAAAATCCGGCGACACTCTCCACTGCAGCGAAGTTTGTATTTATCCTTTTCCGAGACGATTGTTTGGCCTCCAAAAATGTCTTTTTGGAGGCCAAACTGGATTAATAACTAACAATGGTCTTTATAGTAACTTGCTGGCTACTGGTCGGCATCTCTGGCACGTAAACATCCTTATCATTTCTGTTATCTTCTTAAAACTACGTCTTGCAGATGTAATATGATATGGTAAAATACTGCGTCTTGCAGATGTAATATAATATTATGAAATATAATATTTAAAAATAATACTTGGTTACTATGTCTTTAAATGATATTGCAAATATAACTTCATATAACATATATTATATTGTTGCAATAGCTAAATTAAAATTTATTTATGTTATTAATTTAGAAATATAAAGTTTTTTAAAATTCAAATATATGATACAATTGTTTTTACAATTTTCTTTGCCTTTATTTGGTACAATTTTATGTATCGAAAACTAAAGGTGTTTGAAAGTTAACGAAACATGCACAGACAAATATAACTTGTGACATCATGGCACGCATATTTAAAGGCAAAACTGATTGAAGAAGTCGGACATTTTTTATGCTCCCAATAACATGCTCGACATATATGCGTTCTTTAGCAATTTTTTTTGTTAAGATATCCTCTTGTGGAGTTAAACGGTCTTCCATTCAAAAATGGAGGAATATTCATATGTGCATGCTTTGCTTCGACTATATCGTGAACAGTGAAACCCCTATCTGCAAGTACCACATCTCCAAGCTACAACAAGTCGGCAATTTTGGATCGCTTAAATATTTCAAGATGAGACCTCGAATGCATCAGATACAAAACTGACACAGCCATTTGGAGTACACCCGATTAAAACTTTGAAAGTTGAATATAAATTACCTTGGTGTTCAAAATTCGACGGCGACTGACAAACAAATTTTGCACAATCTACAATAACTCGAATGTTTCTTATAGACCGAAATATCTTTGGCGGTCTTTCAGCTATTTTTTTCTAGATGGAAACATAAATGGCTTCAACTGAGTCGACAATTCATTATATAAAAAATAAACCCAAGTTGTACATATTTTTGAGACAAATCCGATAGATATATCGAATCTATAAGCTAAATCTTCAATTAGATATCCCATTCGCAACCTCAATAACACCAAAATCAACTGTTGCAGTGATGTTAATTTGCATTTAGTGTTATTTTCGGAGGATTCGTTTTTGGACTCTCGAGTACCAAAATATTGTAAATTTTCACAAGCAGGACTTAAAAATCTGAGCAAAGTTTGGATTTGCTTAAAATCCATTTAAAAATAATAAATAATAAAATGCATTTTTTGTCACCACTACGAATAAAATTCTCAAACGTCTCCATAGCTGAATGTGTCTGTAATTTTATCTGAATACTTTTATTATGTGTTTTTATAGGGTCACTTTGAATTCCAATAGTTCTTGTAGGTTTGCTGGTTCCTTCACAATTTTTATTTTCGTCGATTATACTCATCTCTGCAGATAATGGTAATAATTCATGTGGTAATATTTGTTGAGTAGCAAGAGCATCATTGTAGATTAATTTATCTTCTTCATGAGCCGTCGATGTCTACAAAAAAATGAAAAAAATAATGGAGGTTTTCTTTGAATCTGCGGATTTAGTAACCATGTCACTTATTTTCGAAGTTGAAGGTCGATTTGCTTCTTCCACATCATCTATTTTATATTTTCCGAGTAAGCTGGTTCTTGCTCTGATCACCTTGAAATTATACGATCGATCGAAAACCTGCCACATTTTTTCACCCATAAGTCACATTTTGCACATTTTGGACATGTTTTAATATGTAAATTGCCTGATGATGCAATATTTTTTCTACTATTATAGGCAAGTTTTTGAAAGTTTATAAAATAATACATGTTGGCTTTAAATGACTTATAGCGTGTATCACTCTTACATACTCCATAACAACACCGTTTTGTTGTTCCTTTGCGTACATGATAACACTTATTTTCTTTTATTTTTGAATATATGTAGTTTATTTAACAGTTGTTCACTCTAATTATTATTTCACAGGTATTTTAACATGCTTTTTTACACAAAAAAGTACTAAAACAATTGCCGACACTTACGTATGCGCACAAAAAAAGAACCTGATGAAAAGGACTATAGTTGGATAATTTAAAGCGTTTTCGAGCAGAAGTTCGAACCGTCAGAAGCATGCGTATTTCAATTTTGGGAAGCTCAAAACAGTGCGAAACGGGTCCAAACTGCTGCTCGAACACTCTTATTATTGATGGGTGTATATGTGCCATCTTAATCAAATAGCAAGACTGTTTATATGTTTATAATACACATGGGTATATTTCTTTTTGTATCTCATTATCTCTAAAGCATTATCAACAATCAAAATTGATTTAGGTGTTGAATAAGTTAAATTTCCATATGTTTAGGAATTAAGGAATATTAGGTTTTGGTAGTTATTCGAGTGTAACCTAAAATTCATGAGTAACCATCAGAAGGAAGAAATGAGTTGATTCTATTGCTTTGTATAGACTTTATGTTCTGGGAATCTAGGCTAGGATATAGAATTTGGGTAAGTTAACATCCCACATAAATTTCTTGTTGTTTTAATACTCGTAAGTAATCATGTTATATATTAGGATCTCTTACATTTACAGGGAATCCTACGATGAGCGTGCGTTAGCCGTATATGGGAAACTATATAGGATAGAAGTATGAAAATTCATCTACGAATATTTGGGTGAATTGAATGAAAATATTTATACATTCGAGGAGCTTCCGGTTAAACCGGAAGTGGTCATCATTTTTGTTATTTCATATGGAAAGTGCCATTTTTTGTTCCATTATTAAATTTTAAATCAAATTTTAAATAAAGTTTTACTACTAAACTCTATTTCAAAAATGTACGGTTATCGAGATATTTCGATTTCGATTTTGAACTTTTGAAAAAAATTATATAAAAACTTTTCAATGTAGTTCAGGGATCAGTGAAGAGAACTGAACAAGATTTGGCTATCAGAATCAAAATAGTATTCATTATTTAGCAGTAAGATCAAAAATGTTCTAAAGTTTACAGGGTGTTGTAAATTGAGCTACAATTATGAACATCTTGTAAGCTTCAAATTTATATAATTTCAAATGAAACGCCCTGTATTTTATGGACGTATGGTATTCACACTTTTATTATCTTTCATTTCATATTAGCATTCCCTATACCTAAACTAGTACCTAAACCTAACAGTTTCTGAAATCTTTTAACCAACTATGAAATTCAACAAAAGCGGATTTTGTTCACTAGATATCCTTGAATAAGAAATCTTTTGTTGACAGCTCTGTCAGTTTAGTTAGAGTATATCTCAACTAATACGTTAAGAAAAAAATAAAATTTAAATGAAGAACGTTATTTATGGATTCTCCAAAATGTGGTTGCTGAAGCTATACGTCGTCTTCCCGCGGAAACTCCATTATTTTACCAAAATGGACGGAGCGCCAGCACACAATTCACGCTTCGTGGGTGAAACTTTAGATGAAATGTTTGGAAATTAAACAATGGACCCTACACATATCTTCCGCGTTCGCCAGATCTTACTCCTATGGATTTTTTTATATGGGGTCACATTAAAGATCGGGTCTATGCAAACCCAATTACATCTATGGAAAACATGCGCAATAGAGTTATAGAAGCGTTCATTGAAATAGATCCAAATATTATCCAGGAAGCAACAAATCGTTCGAATCGTTTTGAACATTTGTTGCATTGATACATTATTGAAACTATATAACAATTAACTTTTCCTGTTATTTCTTAACTTTATTTTAATCGGAGTATTGAAGAAAGTATTGATTTCGTCAGAACATCGACTTAATAATGGATCTAAAAAAAATCTTCTAGAACAATTTATGCATGTTTGCCTGCTGCCTACCCTAGCTTTAAAACTAATGGGCTAATGGCGCTCAAATTCAATATTTGACATTCCTTTGTGATGAGCTGTTTCTTTTGCTCTAAGCTCTAAAATAAAAGTCGTTTATCCACAAGATATGTCCAACTATTCAGTATTCGTTGACATTCTCCAAAATTGAATCGTAAATCCTAAACGTGACATAGTGTTTTACAATATTTATTCTTTGATAACTTTGATAAAGTAGAGGAGCTTGCCTGGTATTTTCTTTTTCCAGATGGTAAGAATGGTCTCAGGGAAGGTAGAGAAATTCCAATTACACCTTTAGACTATTTTCAGAATCGGGTTATGAGCTGTGAGAATCGATTTCACAGAAATGATTATTTATTTTATGCGCTATCTGTAGTCGAATATTTTCAAGCTAAATCTAGTATTTCGGTATCATGTAGAATGCGTCAAGAACATGGGCAGCAAATACCCAAAGGTCTTGTTGATAATATTCATTTAACAATGCGGAATGTGCGAGGCTCGGCGTCTTATTGGCAAAGATGCTGTTCGGAATTGATGGTAAGAACTTTACGCATGGTTTCTCACGTTTTCGTGTAATGATTTGAATTAGCCAGACATGATAGAAGCTTTATTGATTGCGGATGGTCGAGGAATCAATAGAGAAATTTCCTGTAGTTGTGGCCAGGCAATTTACTATTCGAGTCTCTGCTTTGATGTAATTTTTGAAAAGCAATGAGAGCTGCATTGGAGGTTTGGTAAGCGACCATTGGTACAGAATAGAGTTTCAAAACAGATGCAGTCCACATCTCCACATACTGGTTTGGTGTGATAATATACCTGACTTCTACGCCAGCAGGAATCAAATTAATTGAGAGGGTGGTTTTATGTTCCTTGAAACCTAATAACCAGTGCCAGAGCAGTTAGTACGTAGTGTGCAAGTTCAAAAATACACCAAATGCTGCTATAAGAATCGAGAAAACTAAATTTGTAGATTCGGCTACCCTAGGGCAGTGGTCGGCAACCTGCGGCTCGCGAGCCACATGCGGCTCTTTGGATGTGAAGCTGCGGCTCTTTAGTTCCATGCGCAAATATTATTTATTTTATAAGAAAAAACATTTAAAAATCGTTCTGAATCGATTAACGAGGATTAGGCACCATTTCTATCTCTCAGCCACTTGTACTCGCTTTTCAACGCATCCCTCCCCCGTTACACGCGTCGTCAGTTCGTCGGAAGCTCTCGAATGACGCTTGTCGGATGTTTCTATGCACAATCCGTCGGAACGTGGTTTCTATGTTAGATCTGTAGTTTTAATTATTCGCTTTCGACGCAAGACAGTTTGGCGTCTTCACCAGTGCTTTGGTTGTCCCGTATAGTTTGTTGTTTCAAGTAGGAGAGTTAGAAGCGAATTATCTTCTCAAAGGTATGTATGTACAAATATAATAATCATTTTAAAAAAAGTAAAGGTAGGTAACAAAATAAGTCCTATATTTAAAAAAAAACATATACATATTTTTTTCAAATAAGATACCTAACTACTTTTTTGAAGTCAATAAGAATTGTCAAAAAAGATATTACCTCGAAAGTGTTTTATCAAAATATATATTTAATAAATTACCTATTTTATTATTTATTTATTTTATAGCTTTTGATACTTCAAAATTAGCGTTAAAATAATAAATATAAGTGTAGGTACCTATAAATTGTTATTTAATACAACTTTTTTCGAACTCTGAGGATCAAAGTAGTTAGGTATTTGCAGTGGGCATAATACCTTTACTAGTAAAGTAAGTAGGTATCTAAAATTAAAAAAAACTAAATTGTGCAGACTGCGCCGTGATAAACACGTTCTGACAAGTTCATTCGTGACAGTCGCCGATCACCGCACACGGGAGGCGACCCACAGATGTGAAGAAACTATCTACTTGTAATTGGGCAATAAATAATAATAAAATGTTTTTTTGATAAATTATATTTCATTATGCCCAGCTTTTCGTATATATTTCCATAGGACGTAGGTATATGTTGACATAGTAATTGCAAAGCTTGTCATCTGCAGTTTTGGATACCTAAATAATAATTTTAGAATTCTTTATTACAGCAAGCATGGCATCTACAAAGAAAAAAATCCCGATGGCCTGTAGTCAGCGGAAAGGTAAATTTTTCAAAATTCATTGAATTGAAATTTTAACAACCTTTTCATTGGTATGTCTACATGTTATTAAATAAAATTGTCATAGCCTTGCGGTTAGAGGTTTTTGTTTTGGCTGTTGAATATAAAGCAGACAGGGTTCGAGTCCACTTCAAGGCAGATTTTTTTTCGTCTATTTCTTTTCAATAAATAAACTATATATTCTTTTAATCAGGGTCTATATTAAAATCTCCAGAAAATGTACAATTACATCAAATTTATATTGAGTGTTCATGTTTTATCAATATTTATTATTTTTATTTATTAATTTTTATTTTTTTACCTGTGTATTTTATGAAAAATTTCTTTGGACAAAAGTTGTAGGTACTGATTATATCTATAACCTAAAATTATTTTTAATAATATTTACACTACTGCTCTTTTTTGATAATTTTTTTAAATGTTTGAATGGTCGCCATTTTGAAACTACTTACCCGATATTGCCCAAAAACAAACTCGACCGAGATATTTGAGAGATTGATTTTTGTAGCAAATTTGAACTTGATACCTTCAAAACTGCGACCTCTATCGTGTTAACAAATTTCGTAATATCCCATATATATATATATATATAAACTTTTGAACCAAATGTTTTTTTGGACTAATTTATAGACATATAACAACATGCTGTTGAATTTTTTTCGAAATTCAAAAGTGTGAACGATCGCAATAGGTATATTTCTATAAGAAATTTACCTAAAAAGAGAAGAACTGAAGAAGAGCATCGAGAATTCAATCGGGATTGGACGGAGTCGTTCGCTTTCATATGCAACTCCGATGGCCTTCCGACTTGTCTCATTTGTCAGTAAAACTCGCACACAATAAGAAGTCAAATTTGGAGAGACACTTTACTACAAGACTCTACTCAGTTTGCTAGTAAATATCCAGCCGGCGAAGAACGAAAAAAAGCTGTCGACGAGCTCAAAAAACAAAAACAGCAATCAAGTTCCATGTTAAGCAACTGGACACAATCTACAAGTAATTTTAATCTGGCAAGCTTCGCGGTATCACTAGAAATTGCAAAAAGGCAAACCATTGACAGATGGTGAGTATGTCAAAGATTGCTTCATACGTGCATCTGAAGAGCTCTTTCGTGATTTCAAAAACAAATCGGAAATCTTGAAAAAAATCAAAGATTTGCCACTATCTGCTAAAACAGTACAAGATAGAATATCCAAAATGTCTTCAAATGTAACATATTTGCAGGTGGAAGACATTCAACTGGCTTCTGCCTTATCACTTGCTATAGATGAGTCTTGAGACATAAAAGACACGGCACAAGTTGCCCTTTTTGTCAGGTATATGTCTTCCCATGTTCCAAAAGAAGAACTTCTAGGATTGCTACCACTCTCAGGACAAACTAGAGGGGAAGATATAGCGAATGCCGTGTAAAAATGCCTCGAAGATAATAAGATCGATTTAAACAAAATCGTAACAATAGCAACTGATGGAGCCAGAAGTATGACAGGGAAAAATAGAGGAACAACAACGATTCTTTAGAGCAAAATAAACCACGAAATTCTTACGTTTCACTGCATAATACACCAAGACGTACTTTGTGCCCAAACATTTCCGGCCGAAATAGTTGAAGTCATGAATTTGGTAATCAAGATTGTTAACAGCATCTTGTCAAAAGCACTCTACCATCGTCAGTTTAAAGAATTCTTAAATGAAATGGAGACTCAGTATTCCGACCTCCTTCACAATAAAGTGCGATGGCTTTCAAAAGGTAAGGTGTTGAAATGTTTTGCTTTGTGCTTGAATGAAATAAATACATTTCTCAATGAAAAAGGCATTAATCACCCTGAATTAGAGAACGGCAAATGGTTGCAAAAATTTTACTTTATGGTGGATACCAAAGCGAAATTAAATGAGCTGAATCTAAAACTCCAGGGAAAGGGAAACCCAGCCTATGTTTTGGTAGAAGAATTGGTTTGTTTCGAAGAAAAATTAATTATTTTTGCAGAATATATTCAGAGCGGTAAATTACTTCATTTTCAATTTCTCAAGCAATATCAGGATAAGACCAGTACAACTGTTGACAAGAATTACTTCAGCTCAGTTATAAAAAAAATTAAAGATGAATTCGCTGACAGATTTCAGCAATTTAGAGCCAACAAAACCACTCTAGCATTCATAGTAAATCCTCTCAACACAAATAGCAACGAAATCCACATTGAACCATTTGGAGTTGATACTGGATCTCTAGAAATGCAATTAATCGATTTAAAAAGTAAAGCTTTGTGGAGTGGAAAATTTACAGAGCTGAAGAGCAAGTTGGAAGAGTTGGAGGTCCAAAAATGTTTGTACGTAACACAAAAAAAGTGGACAGCTTTAATAGAAATGCCGCGAGTTGAGGCACTTATATTCGACGCATGGAATAGCCTTCCAGATTGCTACAGCGAGGTGAAGAAGTTGGCATTTGGAGTGCTGACTATCTTCGGATCGACATATTCGTGCGAGCAAGCGTTCTCTTGCATGAATATAATTAAAAGTAAAGTAAGAAGTCAACTAACAAATGAAAATTTAGAGTCGTGTTTGAAACTTAAAACAACAAGTTATGAGCCAAATTTATCCAAACTTTGTAAAACCATGCAAAGCCAACGCTCCCATTGAATTTGTTATTGTTTTTTTAAATACAAGTTAAATTGTTTAGTAAAGTTTAAATTTTCTACTTGAATAACCATGCAAAGCCATCCTTCCAATTAAATTTGTTTGGTTAAGTTAGTGTTGTATGTAAATGTTTAATTTTTTATTTAGATAATAAGCGATTACCTAATAATACCATATATATATTATCCAATTTGTTGCGAAGAAACTCTACTTTTATATGAATAAATAGATATTTTTCTTATGAATAAATATATTAGTTTTTTTTATCAAAAAACTTTATTTATGCAAGTACCTACCATTTATTGTTGTCAAGAAAAAAATTTCTGGCTCTTTAAAAACTTCAAAATTTTGTAAATTGTTTTTTTTGACTCTTTGGACTCAAAGGTTGCCGACCCCTGCCCTAGGGCTCTGAGTAGAACTACATACAGTATGCTTAGATCCGGATGACGCTTTAGCACTCTTTGGTCGGTTTTGTATTTTAAAACGAACAGCTGATGAGACTGATTAATAATTACAAAGAAGATCTTTTGAACCTCTGGGAGCGAAATATGGATTTGCAACTTAAAAGCAGTCTCTTTTTATGTTGCGAAATATGTCAGTAAATGTGAACCAAGCCATACGAGATCAGTTATACGAGATACTATTAATAGAGCAAAAAGACAGGGTGGTCCCTAGTGGAAATAATTATTTTCAGTTGCAATGGCAATTTTATCACAAAGATTGGTGAAAATGAGTTCACGTGTCAATTTTTATTAATAGTTGTAAGCCAAACGAAAGATAAATATAAATCTATACGCACATTCAGGGGCACTCACCAAGATAAGAATGCGATGACGACTCGTTATATAATCATATTTTTCAGCTATATGAGATCACACCAGACGAGCTTGAAGAAATAAGCCTAGCAGAATTCGCTGTTCGGTATGAGATAATATCAAATGAAAAATGGAACTACGATTGTGGGGACTCGGAATTACATAATGAACAAGTGAAATTTTTGAAAAAAATTAAAAATAGTTTTTATTGGGCATTTAAGATTTAAACCGAACCGATGAGTACCTACTATTGCTATCCTTTTCTCGATTTTAACTATACTTATGTATATGTGTTTGCCAGCAACAGCAATTCCATAACAAATTACTGTTTGTCTACCACAACACAAAATTAAACTTTAAATTAACAACGTCTGACGTCTGACAATTGCGACATAACCATAGACGATCTTCCAGAAAGTACCTATATACCAGAGAACGAGACGTATATATACGCTCCATGCTCGTGCGTAATTCCAGTGACGGATCCCATTGTCGTTCCATGTCGACATTATAATGATCTTGGTCGAATGAGATTGAATAAGATAATTTTAATTACCAATATTGGATCACACTTGGAGCTTAACAGGCGGCGAGATGTCTGCGATCTAAGTACGAATTCGAAATTTCAAGTCTCTAGACCGTATGGGGCCTGAGAAATCGCTGCGGAGTCCATTGATACAAGAACCGAAAGTAATAAAAACTATTTAAAAAACAGAGCGTGCAAGTATATTAAATTAAAGGACAATACTCGTATGCGTATCAGGAATAAACCTGCTCTTCTTCGCATTAGATATTATACCCTAAATAGTGACAAAGAAGCTTATTATTACAGCTTATTAGTTTGTCATTGTGCTTTTCGAGACGAATCTCAACTTTTACGGGATGGTGTAACAGCGGAAGTGTGTTTTTTGCGCAGAAAAGCGAATTAAGACCTCTTCAGGGTAGTGTCAGTGCGGAACAATTTGCTCATGCTGAACAAGTAATTCAGCAAGCAATAGTACGAGATATACCAAAAGAAGTAGATTCTCCATTAATTTGTGCAGATGAGCAGATTGCTATTGAACAGGATAACTTTTGTGAAGACGAATTATTTGTGATGAATATGCGAGGACAATATACAACAAAATAATTTGTTTCAAAATGTTATTACGGCTATTGAGAAAGAATTAAACGGGCAGGATCATCAAATGTAACTCTTTATTACGAGTGGTGCTGGAAGTGGTAAGTCATTTTTATTGAAATTAATTATAGAACATATCAAACGATACTATGGCCTCAGAGTAGATATATTATTAAGACTTAGATTTGTAGAAGTCGCGTCGTTGACTGGTGTAGCTTCGCTCGTAAAAATTTTGGTAGTCCTTTGCATTCTCTTTTCTCATTTCCAATTGAAAAGGGCAAGGCAATGTCGTATAGATGCATTTCAGGGCATAAACTAGAACAAGAAAGGCGTAGGTGGCGTTATGTTAGCTGGCTGATAATTGATGAAATATCAATGGTTTCCTATGAGAATTTGAGGATAATTCATTCGAGGCTGCAAGAATTTAAAAACAACATGAGATTAATCGGTGGTGTTCATGTCTTACTTTTTGGTCAAATCATGCAATTACCTCCAGTCAAATGACATTGGTGCTTTTTTCAACCATCTTGGTTTGCAGGGGAAGTTAATTTATGGCAACAATTCTCTTTCTGTGAACTCTATATAAATATGCGTCAACAAAATGACTCAGATTTCATTGATTTACTGAATAATTTGCGTGTGGGAGATTTAACATCATAGTTTCCATTTTTGCCTTCTTTCATGTCCATTTAGAGCATTGGCATAATAACCCATGGACCACCCTTTAAAGCAGACTATTGATTCCATCGAAGAAAGATACAAATTGCTTTTAATACAACAAAGTATACCTTGGCTCCTTTGAATCTGCACTTAATGAAAAGATCGAAACTGCTATTGTCAACGAGATTATAGACCTAGACACTATTTTTCGGTTAACAACAGTAGATGTGCGGAAGCTCGCTTATCAGGTTGCTGAGAAACTGAATATCAAACATCGTTTTAATAAAGAAAGTAAGATGGCTGGAAAAGGATGGTTACATGGGTTTAGTCAAAGTCATTCACAATTGTCATTGCGTTTCCCAGAAGCCACACCCCTTGCAAGAGCTGAGGCTTTCACCAAACGACAGATAGAGAAGTTCTTTACCAAGATTGAATAAGTTATCAACGAGAATAAAATTTGCAACACAATGATTTACAATATGGTTGAATCTCTGTTTACAGCTGTTCAAGTTCCGCCAAAAGTGTTCGCCCGAAAAGTCAAGAAACAAGTTATTGCTATAACGAGCGCAGTTATAGCTTGCATGAGTTCTGGAGGCACATATGTGCCACCAGCCATCATTTTTCCTCGCAGATTGTTCAGTCCGCTATAATTTGACGGGGCTTCTTTAGGAAATTTAAAACTTTACATTGAGTCTAGGTACATGACAACGACATTTTATTGATCACGTCCGGTCCAATAGAGATAAAAAGTCTTTATTTATCTTGGACTGTCATTCAAGCCACAAAAGCGATAAATCCTTAGAATTAGCTCAAGAAACATCAGTTGTACTTCTTTGTTTGCCTGCACATTGCACGCATCATCTCCAATGGTTGGTGTAAACCAGCGAGTATCCGTCAATGTATAAGCGGTGCTGTTGGGCCAACGGTTGCGACAATATGCAGCTGTTATTATTGGCACTAGGTAGGTGTCAACTGTAGCCAAGAAGTCGTATTGCCTGCATGGACAAGATGGCTTAGCCTCGAGGATGTTTCTGATCGGGATGATCAGAATTAAGGAAGGGGCAATATAACCAACTTGGATCGACGCCATTATCGAGGCGTGTGCGATTCGTCAGAGGGTGGAACACCTTAGCGAGGTGGTGTGAGTGTGGGGCATGCTGCTATTGGTCAGCGATATATACCAGAGTCAAGATGATATCTATATCTAGTAAGTTCGCGCTAATTCGTGTAGTGCTGGAAGATTTCTTGCCTATACTCTGTGTCCCAGATTGGTGCTGCATGTATTACTATATCAGTTATTATAAGAGCTACAAAATCGGTTAAATGGGCAATGTTTCTCAGGATCCTAATAAGATTTCAGAACTGCTATCGCATTTGGTGAATTGATTTTTAAATAAATTGCGAAAAACAGGGTATTTTGGCTTAGACATTCTATGGGCACTTTCTTAAGATCTTCACTATAAAAAAACAAAACTAAAGAATATCTCTTTCCGTTTTTGACATAATCACTATAACTTTGTTTTTTCTTATAGACGGCGTACTGGATTTTTATTGCATTAAATAGCATTGTTAATTACCTTTCAAAAAATGTATCACAACATGATATTTTCTTTCGAAATAAAGCCGAAATAATTAAATAAAAAAAAAACTAATTAATTTAGCTGCTCTGTTCAATTTGGTCTAGTAGGCGAGCCAACAATATGTATTTGAACCTGAATTAGAACTGTCAAATTACAGTTTGTTTAATTTGAGTTGTCTTATGTGTTGTTTTCATTAGATTTTATTCATTCATTTAAATTTCGTTGATTGCTTTTTTGTTTAATTTAATTTCCATTACGTTGTTATTATTTTCAAATATGGCTGTTAATAATACCAGTGTAGAAAAATAATTGGACATGATAAAAACTTACTTCGTAGCTCAAGGAAACTCGAAGGTGGCTGCGGAAATTTATGAAAATAAATTTCCTGAACGGCATCAACCAAACGCAAGACATTTTAGGGATCTGGTCCTAAATTTGCTAAATTGAGTTTAGCAAAACCCAGAATTCCTAAATATGCTGATGAAAATGAGGAGAGAATTTGTTACAATAAATACACTGGTAATAATCCCACAGCATCAGTTAGAAAAATGTAATGAAACGGATATCCCTAAATCATCCGTTCATCGAATACTGGCCGTTAATAAATATCATCCATACAAGCCTACGAGGTTAGTACAAGAGTTATCGGCAAATGATTTTCCCAGAAGAGTAAGATGAATGGTACATTCAAAATATGTGAGAAAATGCCAATTTTTCAATGAACATGTTACGTACTGACGAAACTCGATTTGCCAATTGCGGAGTTTTCAACAGGCATATAATACCCATCACAGGGCTAAAGAAAACCCAAAACTAAATACACAAAGAAATTTACAAAAATAGGTATATAATAGGTAAATCTAAAATGAGATTTACATTTAAACATGAAATTATTGAAATTCGTACCTGTAGGAAATCAATTAATTGGACCAATAATTTTTTATTTCAATTTAAATGCAGCAGGATATCTTCAGCTTTTACAAGAACAAATAATGTCCGCTGTGAGTGCAGCTGTGGGGAACTTGGATCAAATTTGGTTTATGCCCGATGGTTATCCAGCTCATAATGCTGCCATCGTAAAGAATTATTTGGAAGAAAACTTTCCCAATAAATTAATTGAGAATAATGGTGACATTTTGTGATCTGCTAGATCCCCTGGCATAAAATCCCTTGACTTCTTCTTATTGGGAAATACCAAAAACCAAACTTTGCAAAATCGTTGTCAAAAATAGACACTTCATATGTGTGTTTGAAATCTTCTTTATAGCCATCACAGTATCTTCGACCTGTAATAATTCGAAGAGCTTTTCGTTGCAAAGCGAATATATTTTTAGCTCCCGAAGCGTGACCGAATATAATTAGTGCATAATTTGAAATACTATGGAAAAGGCCATAGCAGGCAGTAATAAGGCAATCTCTTGAGACATAGTTGGAGAGATTCCTCAGCAAATACAAACTTTTTGATAGTCTCTTACTGAGAACCCGAATGTGATCTTGCCACTTAAGTTGAGGATCTAATGTTATTCCTAAAAATTTAATAGGTGTGAAATTGTCATGATGCCTTAAGGTAAAAGTCATACTATCCGTTTTATCAGTATTTAAGCTTAGTTTATTTGCTGATAACCAGGCTGAGACGTGTGACTGCGCATCTTGCATCATTAGATGAAGATTGTTCAAATTGTCGTGGGACTTCAATATAGTAGTATCATCCGCAAACAGTACAAAATCCACTTAATGTAGACGAGGAAGAGCAAAGGTCCTAATATAGAGCCCTGCGGTACGCTGCTTGATAGCTGAAGTGTTTGGGATGAGGTGTTTTGGTAGGTGACATATTGGCATCTGCTAGTTAGGTAGGATTTCATGAAAATAGCAGCATTCGTATCAAGCCCAATTTATAATATTTATAAGCGTTTGAATGGCGGTTGACGTTGTCATAGTCCGTCTGAAGCCGTACTGCCTATCACAAAAATGATTTTTGGATTCAAAGTAAGTAGTAGTCAATAGTTAGAGTGGGTATATGAATAGACTGTGATATAAATAGTGTGCAAATAAATAAATAAACTTTTCTTAGAAAAATTCGCAACTGAGAAAAAATTTACGTAGAATAATTCAAGTTCGCGGGAGATTCGGTACGAAAATATTATACCTAGAATAATTTTAAAATTAAATACAATTTCTAACAGTTTATAAATAAATATTTGTCAAAAATAATCTATGCTTGTTAATTTGGTGACAGCTGCTAAGCCAGGGAAATCACTTATTAATTTTCCGACCCAAAAATGTTTCGCAAAATTCAGTTTGTCGTCATAGCAACCTGTCAAAATCAAGGCATCTGACTGGGTTAAAAGAACAGGTCTAAAATTTTCAATATCAATTTGAGAATAAACACAATCAAATTGAGAATAATCAATCAATCAAAATGATAAACTTTATTCAACAATATAAAACAATGACTACAGTTGGATGATATTAAAAGCATCCGGTATATATCGCTGAACTAAAGACTGTAAAAACTCAATCTTGAAAAGTGATTTTCATTGAACTGCTCCTTTCTGATAACTTCTTCAATTTTCGCAGGGCAAAGTGCATGTTGTGTTTGTTAAATTTGTCGAGTAGCACGCAACATTTATGCAATAATTCATTATCCTAAAGTTTTATGGAACGGACAGTTTCTCATGGTCCCGACCCACTCTCATGTAATTTGCATTGAATTAAATTCACTCTTGGACGGAAATTCTCTTGAACAGACGCGGACACGAGAAAATGTTCTAACCGGACAAAAAAACAAAATAAAAATAAACAACTTGTCTTATTTTTCTATCGAGAGTATCGCTATTGCATTTCTCAATCGCGCCGCGAGTTATGTTGAGCAAATAGAAGTTATTTTTTTATGTTTATACTAAATTTTATTATTCAACAGACTTACAAAACGAAACTACGAGTGAAACTATATCTAATATTTGGGACACAGTACCTTACGACAGTTGTAAAATTATAAGTGACTCGTTATAGTTATAGAACAAGTCTTGTTTGGTTTAAGTAAGAATATAATGCATGATCAGCATCTTAAGAGAGTGTGCTGTCAGCATTTACAATAATTATAATCCGCTTATACACCTAGAATCAGGCATATAACTCGTGCGCCATCTTCGCAGGAACTTTCCCGAAGTTAACCGGGGATTCACCGAGTTCTCCATTTATCTATGGGTGACACATTAATAGACCAATTGCATTAATAAATTCAATTCTCAACTTTATGCAGAAGCAGTGTAAAGAAATTGAAATTGATAAAAACGGTCACAGAGAGCCATTAGCATGGAATTATTTGGGCACAGGCATGGTACATTATGTTCAAAAGGCTAACATTGATGAAGGTGGCCGTTGCAAAGTTCCCACCGCGCATCCGGAGAACAATTTTCGCTTAATGCAATTGGTCTATTGTAGATATGGCTCCAAATAGAAAAATTCTCACGCATTTAAGCAAAAAATTGAGAGTTCACAATAAGGAGAAGTTGAGTGTAAGTAACTTAACCCAGCTTTTTAATATTGAAAATATTTTTTACAAAAAATTGGAAATTCTATGGGTGCTGGTACTTTTGAAGTTGTGCAGTTGCAGTTAGATTGACGGTTTTTCTCAGCAACTTTACAAGTACCAGCACCAATAGAACTAATATTATTTTGTACTTGTGAGTGCATAAACTGATAACGTCTGTCCAAAAAATATTTATTCCACACTTTTGAGTGTTATATTTGTCACGAAAATCATTGAACGGTGATGCATGTATACTTTGTTTGTATTTGCCATTATTCAGAAATCTAAGAACATCGTCGCGGAAATACGCATATTATAAACTTTACCACTCTTTTTACTCAAAAAAATGTTCAATTTAAATGCTGCTACAAAAAATCTGGTCATTAATTTTCCATTCTCAGATTTTTCATTTTAAAGAAATTGCCTCTTCCACATAGCGAAAATACACATATTTCAAATTTTAACATCACAAAAATTCGAAAACCGTCGCTCTTTTGGAAAAAAATGTTCAATTAAACGTTTCTGTATATTTTGTTATTATCTATCTCGGATTTTCGATTTTCTAGAAAATTGGTCCCCTCCGCCCATGCGGAGGCGATTTTCGGGCGGAAAGAGATTTCGGATTTGCGTTTTTATGAATATGGGACCATTTCTCATGTCTCTTCTTTCAAATGAATCAAAAATCATCAAAATCGAAGTGCGTTTACTATATAAAATTCGAATTGTATACCTCCTCCGTTCGGGGTTCGTCGCTTAAAAAACACGGATATGATTAAACATAAAGAAATCCTTCTAAACAAATGGATGTTGAACAGCAATTTGAATAAAAAAAAAAATTACAAAAAATTGGACCGACTTTATCGGTAGGTGCACTGAAAAGTACAAAATAATATTAATTCTATCAAAATCGGAGTACGTTTACTATATATACATAGTGGGAGATTAGTGCGTATTCGGACGATTACGGGGTTATTGTAAGGATTAGAAGAAAATGTTTATAACTAACCAAATCTTATTTTAAACAGTTTACAATATAAAAATATTTTCAAATATACCGGATGTTTCTAAATAGTTGGAACTGTACTCAACTTTGTTTTTTCTTATGAAATGTATATAATTTTCAGATCAAAAGGGAAAAATAAAGTCAGATTATGAATTCGACTTTATTTTTATAGCTAATATTTTATGAGATATTAATTATTTTTTCTTCTATTCTATTCTCTTCTATTATTTGGGTGAGTTCTCACGTTACACTGCCCCCTCCTTAGCATCTGATCGTCCCGATCAGAATCATCCTTGGTAGTACCTTGCTGCATTTCTGTTCTATGGCGGAATCTGCACTTGGTTCCTGCCAGGCAAACACCCTTGTTGAAAAAGTAACAGTCTATCGTCTTTCCTGAGTGCACTCCTTTTGGATTGAAGCAACACACGGTAATTTGCACGCCAGCATCCTGGAAGATGTATTCGATCATGCTCCTTACAATCTTCCAATCTAGCCCGTCCAACCCGCAGCCTATTTTCGGAAGACCCAACTTCTTGATGTCATAATTCCTGACTTCATTCCTTAGGCTCTTCAGTGCATGCCAGATGTCCTTGTAAGTGGGTTTTCCTCTAGATATCTTTTTCGTAACCAAATAGAAGAGGTTCCGATTACCCTCTGCTAGTCGCAGAACTTTTCCTACTCTTGGTCGTTGGGCTGACAATTCATCCAATCTTCCAAACTTCCTTTTAAACACCAGAGCAATACCTCGGCCCATACGTAGATCCTCTGCTACACAATGGGCAATAGAAACGTCAGTTGGTAGTTTGAAAAAATCTTGTTGAACCTCAACTGTCACACCGAGTCTGACCTTCTTCCAATCTGCGTAGTTGGACATGAAGTCGTTGAAACTGACATTTCGCTCTTCAACGTTCTTTTCTTGAAGAGCCACTCGTGCTTCCTCCTGGTTGTTCGATCCAGCGTATGGTGCGAGTCGGTTTATGTGCACCACTCTAGGTTTTCCCCTTGGTAACTTTCGGATACGATAGATGACGTAATTTATCCTCTTCATAATTTCATATGGCCCTTCCCATTGCTTTTGGAGTTTGGGACAAAGGCCTCGACGTCGTTGGGGATTATACAGCCAAACAAGGTCCCCCACGTTGAAGACTCCATCAGCTGATCGAATATTGTAGTGGTGCTTCATTCGATCACTGGCAAGCTGGATGTTCTGCATGGCTAACTCATGGACTTTATCCATTCTGGCTCTCAATTGGTCAACATATCCTTCTCCTGCGACACGGTCCAACGTAGGTCTACGGCCAAATTCCAAGTCACAGGGTAGGCGTAACTCACGCCCCAACATTAAACTAGCAGGAGTCTGACCAGTCGTTTCATTCACAGCCGCCCGATAGGCCATCAGGAACAAATGGATGTACTGGTCCCAATCTCGCTGATGTTCTGAGACAACCTTAGAGTGGTGCTTGCCCATAGTTCGGTTCATCCTCTCTACCATTCCGTCCGATTGAGGATGCAAAGGGGTTGTTCTGGTCTTAATCGCACCTATTAGTCTGCATACATCTTGGAACAGGGCTGACTCGAAGTTTCTTCCTTGGTCTGAATGGATTTCAAGAGGAACGCCAAAACGTGAAAAGAATTCCTTCACCAACACCTCGGCGACGGTCGATGCTTCCTGGTTAGGAATTGCGTACGCCTCTGTCCACTTTGTGAAATAATCCATAGCTACCAGGATATACTTATTCCCATTTTCTCCATCATGTAGCTGACGTAGTACCTCCGGCACTTTGCTTCTCGGCACAACTAGTTGAAATCTGGATTCAGTGCCATCTTCAGACTCAAAGGTTCTATACAGCAGATCATCTCTTAACACAAGAGAGTCCCATTGGCTCCAATATGCTTTCACTTCAGGGCTTCGTAAGCTTATGTCCTGCCAAGACGGCCTCTCCTTACGGCGTATCCACTCCAAGACCACTCTCAACCATGGGTCATTCTCTTGGGCCAGTTTCATTTGTTCGGGCTGCCCTCCTCATTCTCTACGGATGTTCGTCGTATAGGACACATCTTGTCTTCCATCTTGACACATTCCAGTTTTTCCGACTGTGCCGCCTTCTTCTTACAACTGCGACGTACGTGTCCTAGCTCACCACGGTTCCAGCACCTTGGCTCTCTCTTCTTTGACTGCGCTCCCGTCACTAGTTTCCTTATCATGTCTAACAGGGGCTCTTTATTGGATTGATCTTCTTCTTCGATTGCTTTTACATGGCGCCCTCGGGAAGTTTGGCTTGCGGCTTCATGCTCCAAAGCAATAGCTAATGCTTCTTCTAGCAATTTTGGTTTGGCCAGCTTCAACGCCTTCTCTCAATCCATGTACAAAAGTGTCCACCGCAATTTCATCTAGGAAACTATCGGCAACTGTAGGATATGCTAGTCTCACAATGCGAGCTACCTCTGCCTCAAATTCTTGCAGACTCTCATGTGCACGTTGCACCAGAGTTTGCAATTGTGCTTTGTATACTTGCTGAAGATGACTGTCTCCATACCGATTCTCCAATTTAGAAAGCAAGACATGGTAGTTTGCTTGGCCAGCTGGAATATACCTTAGGATGTCTGCTGCATCACCTCTTAAAGCAGCGATTAAGGAAACAGCTTTCTGTTCTTCGGTCCACTGGTTAGCCATTGCCACTGCTTCAAATTGTATTCGATAGGTTGACCAGGAGCACTTTCCATCAAAGTTTGGCAGCTTAACCCTCATACTACCTGCGGCTAAGTCATCTTCGCCTTTGAATGTCTGGCTCCCACTGCAGTTACCATTCTTAACAGCCATTTCCAGTGTCTTGATTTTCTGTGGCAGTAGCTCCATGTTCTTTTTTGTAGTGACAAATTTTTCGTCAACTGTTCTTGAAATTTCTTCAAGTCTTTTGTCAGTTTTACTGGAAATATCTTTAATTTCATCTTGAAGAGTTCTAGAAACTTCTTCAAACTTGTTCGAGACTTCATCGAATTTCACTCCAAATGTCCTGGTTACTTCCTCGAATCTTTCGTTACTATTTCTAGAAATTTCTTCAAATTTCTCATTATTATTTCTAGAAATGTCTTCAAACTTTTTCGAGACTTCATCGAATTGTACACCAAATGTTCTGGTTACTTCATCGAATTTTTCATTGTTATTTCTAGAAATTTCCTCAAACTTTTTCGAAAACAGTTCTTCCGGAGAGTGGAACTCGAACATATCAGGATCTTCTCCATTATCAATCAGAGTGTCCCTTAATCGTTTCTGGAGGGTCGCTTTATTACCGGAATCGTCACAATCCCGCTCCACCAACTGTTCTTTGAGTTGTTTCACGGTTAACTGCACTAATTTCATTTTGAATTGTCTTTATTAATAGAGTCAATTAGGCAATACTGTTTTTAAAGTCTTCGACACGAAAACGAACAAAATTCTTCACACAAACACGAGAAAAAGTCTTCACATTCACACGAAAACGAACGAAAAGTCTTCAACGAAAACGAAGTAAAGAGTCTTCACACTGACACAAAACGAACAAAAAGTCTTAAACTTAAACTTAAATCTAACAAAAAGTCACGAAAACACTCAACTCTACACGAAACCACAGTCTCTCAAAGTCTGTTCAATTTTACAGTCACTCACTGACTGATTCCACACTGACACCAATGTAACGGGGATTTATATTAAAACTGGGTTCGATTTATTTTCACTTATTTATTTACACCAATAACTACTCGTCTATATACACATTTATATTCACACTCTATTTCCTGGACTATAACGACTGTCTGTGTCTATGTGTTCTATCACTAACTGTCACTGACCGTGCTTTATGACCAACTATCTATTACTAACTGAACTGTCACCGTGGTCCGTTTGTTTATATTCACTTAACCTCCTATCTCGAAGCTTCTCGTCTAGAATAGACCAAGTCAGTAGATTCTCCATGTTTCTGGATTCCCAGGATGTTATTACCAACATTCTCCTTCAAGAGCAATCGAGACGCCACCAGGGCTCCAGATATTTGTGTGATAGTGTGTGCGTGTGAATGCTCAAAGGAGCTCCTTAGTATTTTTTCTGGCGATTAAGATTTTTTAATCGTTGCGACAAATATTGCAAGTGTACGCCTAGCCCTAAACTTCTGAAGGAAATCCATTTAAAAAATTGTACGTTCAGACTCTCACAGACGAGAGAGAGAGTCATCCCTCTTTGGAGTCTAATTCTCTTTATCTATTAAAAAAACAATGCAGTGACGACTTGTCCAATTTTCATTTATTTGAGAAAGATTAACTGCTTAATTAAAATCCTTTGTTCAAGCTTTCCTTGCTGAGGAAAAACAAAATATCATAACTATTTTGACCAGTCAACTGCAATCAATAGAAAATAATGCTTGAGTTTATCACCAATACGAATAGTGACAATGCAGTTATTTGGTGTCAAAGTTCTCAGTAAGATTACCAAGCTGTTTATGAAAATTAATTGTATGGTTGGGCTACCCTGGTTGAGAAAAATGAAATGTTCCATTCTCAGTTTTGAAGAGGCAATTTTATTTGGCTGAGACATTCAATTGAAAGAGAATATCAGGAGGCCAAAAACTTTTAAGTGAAACTAATTTTCCTGTGAATATCTAAACTCAGCACAATACAAAATAACTAAACAATTTATAAACATATAGTTTTAATTATAAATATAGTCAAAGAAAACTAGATTTGGATAAATTTTATAATTTCTGATTGAATCCAGAGAAAACTTCAATTCATTTTTTACTGATAACTACTATTTTTCCTATTTTGGGTGTCTGCACCAATTAGAACTGAATCTTTACGAAAGAAATATGTCTCTTGAAGTTCAAATAAACGATTTTTCAATGGAATACTGCTTAATAATCATTCTCATTTTGAAGTAGACACGTATAAAAAAGGATTTACCTACATAATAGCAACATTGCCACACCAGTAGCTAAACTTGTAATGAAATGTTGAGAGAAGTATTGTTTTTATAAGGTATTTATGTTTTTTTTGTATATTGATGTTTCATATTGATGTTTATATGTATATTTATACTTATATGTATCCCCAGAAAACATTCCCAATGTAAGACTTTTGGAGGTGAGAGCTATATTCTGCAAAACAAAAAATCTCAAATCTTTCGCATACGCTCAGTAAGAGCTCCACACCCATATAATGTTTTATGTTTCTTTGTATACGAATTTTGTTTTAATGGTACATTTTCATCAAGTGATTCTATCGCTTCTCAGCTCCCCCAAAATTCCGTCCATGAAATTACAACTTGACGTATTATATTCATAACCCATAATTCCACTAAATATGGACTAGCATTTCCAGTCACTCACCTGCTCATTTCAAATGATAAAATTGTCACTACCTTGAAATGAATGCACTATATTTCGTCTTGGAAAAGAAGATGAAATAAAACAGAAATAATATTGCATTTGAAATTTTGTTAGTTTTTACGAACATGTGTATATTTAATTATATGGTCAAGTTCTAAGGGTTCTATTGGGAGAAATAATCAACTTTGTTAGTGATCTACAATATTTTTACACACACCAAACATACAAAAGTGCAATACGATCTATTTCTTAATATACAGGGTGTTTCAAATATACTCGCAGGACTTGAGGATGTGATACCCTCTAAAATGCGTCATTTTCGAGATACAGGGCGTTGAAATTTAAAAAAAATCGTTTTTTGTGACTGAACCGTTTATCGTACAAGTTTTGACTCAGAAAAACATTTTTGTTGTCATAATTGGTGAAGATTTTGAAGGAGTAGTGGGTGTTTTTCTCCACAATTTCTACGCTAATGGAAAAAGTACGGTTTTGAGACGCCCATTTGAACCGCCAATGTTTTCTACACCAATAGTGTTTTTTTGTGTAGAAAACATTGGCGGTTGCAAATGGGCATCTCCAAACTGTAATTTTTCCATTGGCGTTGGAATTGGGGAGAAAAACATGCACTACTCCTACAAAACCTTCACCAATTATGACTTAACACAAAAATTTTCTGATTCAAAACTTAGCCTATTATGAGTGGAAAATGCTTATAAGAGCTGTTTACTGCATGATAAACGGTTCCAAAGATATTCACAAAAAACGATTTTTTTCTTTCAATTTCAACACCCTGTATCTCGAGAATGGTGCATTCTAGAGAATAAGTTAATATATTTTATTTTCATTTTTTTGGACGAGCTATCACATCCTCAAGTCCTGCGCATATATTATAAAACATTCTGTATATTTAAACCTAATGGTTTAGGAGACTTAGAAAGGCATGGAGTATCTATAAAACTTATTATGAGTTGAAAAAATAAATTTAACAACATATTTTTCAACGTCATGGAAGGAATTTTGGGGGTGGTGAGAAGCGATAGAATCACTTGATGAAAATGTACCATTAAAGCAAAATTCATATACAAAGAAACATCGCAGATGCATCGGTATGTCGCAATAGGTTCCAATCGTGCACTGTGGTGGTTGCAATTTGATAACTATAAGGGTGTAGAAGATACGGGGGTTGAAACATGTGATTTGTAAAAATGTGTGTGCAAGCCTATATTTCAATCAAATGCATGAGAATGTCTTAAAGAATTTTAGAATAATCTAGAAATTTCTTGAAAAATCTAGAACATCCCAGAATAATTTGGAAATCTCTGAAATGTATTATTCCAAGTCTCTGATTGATCGAGCATATTTGAAATATTTGAAAAAAGTCTAGAATGACCTAGAAATTTCTAGAAATGATTTAGAAAGCTCTAAAATAGATCCCACGGTTCTGAACGATCAAGAATGTTCTAGAAATTTCTAGATTGATCTAGATTGTATGCCAATTTCCTGATCAATATAGAAATTCCTCCAATGAACTAGAAAGCTCCAAAATGTATCTCAGCTTCCTGATCAAAATTAGCCAGCGAAGCGGGTATTCACAGCTAGTATATATATATATATATATATATATATATATATATATATATATATATATATATATATATATTTATATATATATATATATACATATATATATATATATATATATATATATATATATATATATATATATATATATATTTACGTATGCTACTGCGACCGGCACTATTGCTTCCGTATGCTGGACGCAATAATGCATTACCTGTTTTTGGACTGCTCCCGCCCTTTTTTGAATAAAATAGTCGATCCATCTTGAACCTCCTATCAATTTGAGTTTATAGCTCTATGAATTTTTGCACCATCCCGTATGATAGCCAAGATATAAGACGATTATTAAAATTTTACGTGTCGCATAAACAGATGCACATTGTAAGAATACGTATACTATTGTAACGTTTAACCCTGTGCTAAACGTTGTGGGGTGAGTTCACATGCGTAAGACTCGAAAGTTCGCAGATTGCTTCCAATGGTTTATTTTCAAACACCCCGACCTTCTGTTGTAGTACAACTGTCACCACTTGTCACCTTGACAATCTAAACTGTCACTGTCTTTACCGACAGAGCTACTGCTAATATCTGATTCCACAGTCTGACTTATCAACTGACTTTCTAAGACTCACTTCATAAGACTGACTCTGTCCCGACACGGCTTTATATACCTGAATCATGACATGACATTCATCAAGAATGTTCTATGATTATCTAGACGCATATAATAATGTTCTAGAGCCTTGTCAAACTGACAATAGTATGACAAATTGTACCTCACATATAGTTTCTGGAAGGATCGACAATAAAACTACTATAATTCTAGAACTACATAATCGAATATGCAAGCAACAACTATTGTAAACAAGGTAGTAGAATAAATAGCTAATAAACGAATAATAACCGTAAGTACATGACCATCTATCCACGTTACACTATTAGTTCACTGACATACCACTAGGGTCATAAAATGTATACACGTTCGCGTATACCTTCCTTTTATATTTATATCTTTACTGCGGCCGAAACTTGGCAACGTAGTATATTCTATTTTTAGCTTTGAACTACGAATATGGTTTTATTGGTCTCTGCTACCAAAGATTAGAAACACCATCTTTGGTTCGGGTTCCGCACTTTATTGTGTCCACTCCAAATATGGCCCAATAAAAAAAGGTTCACGATCTTACAAAATGCTTGTAATGTGTAATCTACATAACAACAAAGCTGGTAAGTACTGAATTATTTGATATAGGTACAATTAATTTACATCGAAAAATATTGATGGTTTTTAGCTCTTTGCGGGTAGGTACTATATAATTGGAAACCCAGATTTGTATTGTTTGTGCTTTTTGATGTATGTAAGTTCAAAATTCTATCTGGCAGAATTAGTCAAAGATCGTTTCCGGTATAAGTTGATTAACAAATTTCATGAGTTTCCGAGCCAGAGCACTAGAAAAGTGCAAGATTGTTGCCTCTATATATAATAAACATTTTTATCAGAAACCAAGATTGCCTTTATTAGATGGCGCAATAAAAAATACAAAATAATATTAATTCTATTAGTGCACTACTTTTGAAGTTGCAGCCAAAATTCTTTATACTTTTGTTTACCTATACGAAAGTTACCAGTACCTACCAATTTACCTAATATTATTTTGTATTTTTCAGATTTCCATCTGACAATGCCAGTCCTTCATCTTGAAAAAAAAAAATTATTAGTATGTTATCTTATTTTCAAATTTAAGTAAAGTTTGTGCTGTAATAAGCATCACTAAATTCAAAATTCATTAGGTACATTCCATAATCTACGTTTGAAATTAAATAAGAAGAAAATAGAACAGAATAAAATTAACAGGAATGAACAATTTTATTTTTAGTTTCAATAGATATGGTCCCTAAAAAATTAAGAAAATACTGAAAATCAAGATCATAACTTGGAAGATTTTTTTTTGCCAGTGGTAGGTAGGTTGCAGGTTTTTAACAGAGCTTCAAAATAAAAAAGTCTCGAATATTATATTATTATTAAATGCATCGTATAGACATTAATTAATAATCAGAGTGAGCAAACTAATAATATATTTTTTTAAAAAACAGTGACCGACTTTATTAGTTAAGACACTGAAAAATAAAAAAAATATATTTATTTTATTGGTAATGATATTTTTGAAGTAGTACAAAGTACAAGAGATAGGTAGATAGAACACTCTTGGCACTGTTTCTTCAAATATACCCTTCACAATAGATTTAATTTTTCAGTGCCTCGATTAATAAAGTCGGTTCTTGTTTTTGTAAAAAATATGTATTTTTTATTTTTATTTGTCAACAGAACATAAAATATAGTATTCGTCAATCACCTCCTACCAAAGGCTGTAACTCAAAAACCGTTGAAGAGGAATGTCCTATTTGAAAGGATATGACTCACTCTTCAATTTGGCCGTCTCAGATTTTAGATTTTGGAAAAAAACACCTACCTCTATTTGAAGAGGATTTTGAGGGAGAAATACATATTGGATTCCTAAAATTTTTTATGGGACCATTTCTCAATTTGACTCTTTCAAACTAAAAAGAATCATCAAAATCGGAGTACATTTAATATTGCAAAGAAACGCGCGGACATACATGAAAAAGTATACATACAATTGAATTGCATACCCCCTACATTTTTCAGAGTTGGTCAGAAACCGATTAGTTATTATATTTTTAAATTTTGTACGTGGTGCAGCTTTTCAACTGTTGGTCTGTTTTTATACCGTATCAATATACACTGAATCCTAGAAATAATATATACATTCATTTAAAATTCAGTGGTTTATTTTGGGGCAAAACGCTCTGAACCGTCAATTTTTATTTTCTGCATGCAGTTTATTTGATAATAAATTAATTTCCTTAATGTCTTCTAAAGTTTTCATTTCAGAATTTTCAAAAAAATATATTTTAATTACCCATAGGGAGTCCTTTCATTTGATGAGTCAGGCCTCTTGAAGATATTTTTTCTTTTAATTATCTAATGTAATTCATCCTCAAAATCTAACTCCGCTATCATTGGAACCTAATATTTAATATCCTCAAGAATTATTCCAAATTTATTTATTATTTTTATGAAGTTTTCAGTAATATTTCATTTAACAATGTTTAATCTTATATTTTAACTTTATTTTGAAAATAGTTTTTGCGTCCGCGTTGGAACACTTATCTAACAAATACATGAGTAATTATATAATTTCTTACAAAATAAAAAATATACAAATAAGAAAGCTTTTGGTTATTATTTTTAGGTTTTAAGTTTTTTATACACATGCAAACTATATTTCAAAAAAGAAATTTAAAATGCATTTTTTTGAGTTATCAAGATTAAGTTTTCTACAAAAATCAGTTGTGTAAATATCAGTTTAGTTAATGGACATGATCGGACAAGTAGTTTTGAAATGGCAGATGTCAAAACTTTTTTATAAAAGAAACTTGCATAAATATTAGAATATCTCGTATATCTAATAACCTAACCTAATCTTATTTCTTGGAAGAATAAAGACTTATTGGTACGCGCTCTTTAAATATTGACAGTTTGTGTGGATAAGCAGCAGCAACACCTAACCTAATAATTTTGTCTGCTTCTTTGCTTTACTGTTTAAAAATGATTTGGTTAATTTTAATACAAACAAACCAAATATCTGAAGGTTCTAATGAAATCATTCTGAATTCTTAATTTTAATTTTTTAATTCTTAAAAAAATATTTAGACAGACGAATCAAAATTTTCCAGAGAAGGAATTTTTAATAGAAGGTACGAAAAAAAAATTAAACATTTTTGTATCTAGCAGTAAAATCACACATTTTGAACGACCCTTTATAACGCAGGACAAATTTCTCTATTCAGAATCCATAAACATTATCTCGGTGACCTACCAACAAAGTTACAGCTTCCTAGGAATTGAAATAACGCAGAAATAAACATTTAATTCAGGCTATGTTTTGGATCCCCTTAGGCAGGGGCGTAAAGTACCCTTACATTTTGAATGGCATCCTATGTTGAGTGACACCTCATTTGAAAGCTGTTATGATTCTGATTACTTACTACAACAAAGGACTTTTTGTATTTTCACTGCGCTACGGCCATAAAATAATCCATTCAAAAATAAGACAAAATATCAATAAATGCGACAAATTTATTTAATCAAATGTTCAAAGTGTGTGCCCTCTACTTCCAGACAATAATAAAATCTTTTCTCTTCTTCTGAAGGAACATTTCGAAACATCTGGGTGTTATTTGTAAACATTTCTTAATAAAAATATTTTGTTAAGAATTTTTCATTTCTCTAAAACAGACTTCCAACACAATGTGATCTCTTGATTCGAAACCATTAAAGATCCTGTAAAATCATCACAACGTTGATTGTTGAATCTCAGTTCGTAAAAATGGTTTATACAAACGCTGAAAAAGTGGAAATAATTAGTTTATTTTACACCAATAATGAATGTGCACGACAGGCAGCACGAATTCTTAATTATCGTCATCCTGATAAAAATACTTCGCATCGGTACGTCTTGGATTTATTGCATACATTTTCCGAAACTGGATCGGTTGCAAAGAGAAAGCATCAACGTGAGTATATCGTAGGTACTGAACAAAATCAGGTAGCTGTCCTTGGTCACATAGCAATGGAACCAAATTTGAGCCTCAGGAAACTCGCAAGTACTTCTGGAATGTCTGTACCTAGTTGTCGCCGAATCTTAAAAATTCACAAGTATCACCCATACAAGGTTTCTTTGCTTCATCAGCTTAATGAAGACGATCCTGATCGCCGTGTCCAGTTCTGTGAGGATATGAGTGATCGTACTCGAAGAAATCCAGCATTTTTATACTCAATCTGTTTCTCCGATGAATGTACATTTCAAATGGATGGCCAGGTTAATCGCCATAACTGCCGCTGTTGGAGCAATGAAAATCCCAGAATATTTCATGAAAGTCATACGCAGCATCCAGGTAAATGGAATGTTTGGGCTGGCATACTGGGAGACCACATCATAGGACCTCTCTTCTTAGAGGGAAATCTGGATGGAGACATGTATCTGAATCTGCTAGAAACGCATATTTACCCGATGATTGTGGAAATATTGGAACAAGATAACGCCATAGAAGAAGACGATGTATGGTTTCAGCAAGATGGGGCTCCACCATATTATACCGCAGCTGTTCGTAAGCAAAAATTTCCAAATCATTGGATAGGGCGCAGAGGTTCAAACGAATGGCCTCCCAGATCGCCAGATTTAACTCCATTAGACTTTTTTCTATGGGAACACTTGAAATCGAAAGTTTATGCAACACCACCAAACACACGTGACGAACTACGTCGGCGAAGAGTTGAAGAATGTCATCATATTACACCTGAAATGCTTCGAAATGTTCGTTCAGAAGCAGAGCAAAGATTTTATTATTATTTGGAAGTAGAGGGCACACACTTTGAAGTGGTAGGTTCCAAGACACTGAAACTTACGCCAATATGTGTCCCCCTGGATATCAAAATGACCTGTCTTGGCGATTTTTACAAAACCTGTCTCGTTACGAGATAATAGGGGTGGGAAGTTTTAATTTGCACACCCTGTATAAGGTGTTCTATTTGAAATAACAAAGATGCTGCTACTTTTTGGTATAAGCGGCAACGCTGATTAATAGCAATTACTTGAGTAACCAAATTTTCAGAACGATCCTACGTCCCGTTCTCTGTAAACGTCTAAGGTACCATCGACCATGAGCCACCCTATATATATATATATATATATATATATATATATATATATATATATATATGTATATATATATATATAACCAAAGTGACAAACATTCATAGGGTTGCGGCACTATGGGCTGTAGGATAATGAAAACTCTTTTTCAATTACCAACGTTTCGATAGCGGTGGCTATCTTTTTCAAGGATGTTATAAAATAAAAGAAAGTTACAAAAAGTACTTAATTAAAGGGATATAAGAATCATCGAAATAATAATCAAGAAAAATAGTTATATATAAAAACAGGTTATACGAATTCCAACTTACATTGATTTGAGTGTTAAATATAGATAGGTATATCATTCATTCTTATGTTATCAGAACTAAATTGAATTTCTACATCTAATATTAGAATATTGAACTCAACTGTACTAGAATTAAGGTACAACAGAAAATTATGGTCACAAATAGCAAAAACTAGAATAAAAAACCCTATGAATGTTTGTCACTTTGGTTATACATGCTCGGCATATATATATATATATATATATATATATGTGTGTAAGGGTCGTTTTGAGGACGTTTTGTGGAATCAAGTGGCGCCTTTGAGGACTTATGGTGCTTTTGAGGACGGTCCTCATAGCAATTATATATCCAGCGGTGCTTGGGGACTGTCCCCAAACACAAATTCTGCTTTATATGTTTAATGGTTGATTTGAGGACCTAAAAATTTAAAACTTGTTCTTCCAGGCATAACTTTGGCGCAGTTTAGGTAGGCGTTGTGGAATACTTCTACCACCTACCTACCGTGATTTGTATATTGTCTATATAGCATGGTAGCCACGTTCTTCGTTTTAGGAATCTGTATGGGGTTATAAGTCTGTAGGGTGTTAGGTGAATTTTAGACTGTTTTAAAAATGTTTTATATTACAAAATGTTGTTAATTGATATATTTCCATTTTGATTTTGGGTCTTATAAAGGTGAAATTTAGCAAAAGTCTTTGACCTCTAAAATCAAATTTTTTGTAGAATTTTGGCAAGAAACATAATTTTCGACCACAAAACCCCCACATACTAATCTCCAATAGAATCGGACCATATCCACAAAACTCCATCTTGATGATGCTATCATAAATTTATGAATTTTGACGGAAAATATACTCTCCAATTTCGAAAACCCCACAATTTTGTGTAGTATCGGTCAAGTATTTTTAATTCTGTTAAGTTTATAGTATCTTATAATGTATTAATATAGGTTTATTTATACAAGTCTACCGTGCAAATCAGTAATTATAGTCGAACCTAATTTCTGCTACCTACTACCAAACAATAGCCGCGACAACAGACCAGTCAGCAATATTGCCGATAAACTGACCTGCCATGTAATAATTGTTTTGGATGAATCAGTTATCATTTGGATTGAATATTATACAGGAATAAACTATTCAGGGAATATTCATATCCAAATAAAATTATTTGAAAAGAAAATCCAGAATTGTTATATCCATTAGGTACTACTGGTCCAACCAATTTTAAACAAAATAACCCAGAGATTCGCAGTTATATTTATTATTTCCGCGCATGGCAAGATGACTCGAGTTACATGTATAATTTCACGGCATCTGGAAATTTAACTCAAAAGTGGATTTTAATATTCTGTCTAGGTCTCCTTTGGGCACAAATCGACCAACACAGCTTTTTTATCATCTGAAAAGAAAAGAGAATATTCATAATATTCACTAGAAAGTCAAAAAACAATATTTTTTTAGCTACCGGATTTTCCTGTGCATTTAGATTTCAATGATTATAAATTATATTGTCTCACAAAATATATTACGAAACGATAAGATAAGAAGTACGAGGAGAATTATTGTTTCAAAATCTTCTTCTTTCTGTAAAAATTTCATTTTATGAGAAAATCATCCCCTATAATTGAAAAAATAAACCGAACAAATTCATGTCCTCAAAACATTTAATACAGAAAAAGAAAATATACATTTTTTATTAATACGTATATTTAAAAAAATGCATATATCAATTCCCAACAAGATATCTGACTAACTGCACTCTAAAATAACGTAAAATAACAAACTTTATTCAAACCTATTTTCTTCCATAGTCCCGAAAAGAACCAAACACAAATATATATATATATATATATATATATATATATATATATATATATATATATATATATATATATATATATATATATATATATATATATATATATATATAGTAAGGATATTTCGAATGCGAAATTAAAGTAGACAGAACGGTCTTTCTGTAGGATAGAAAATTATGACAGTAATAGTTTTTAGGTATAAAATGGTTCAAAAATCATCCTGATGCACCAGATTTTCTATATTATTCTATCAGAATTATTTTGTTTTCCGTTCTTATGAACCCGCTATCAAGAAATGCTACTCAATAATTGCAAATTGAATGTACGGATCAAAAGAATTGAAAATGTACAATTTCTTTTCGATTACCATCTTGTGGTATGGCTAATATCAAATAGTTGACATATTTTTTAGTGGACAGTGGTTAAAAATAGAGTACCTACTGGTATAACTATATCCAACAAAATTCAAAACATAATTCGCTAATATTGGCGATATTTTCGCTCCCATTGGTGTACCCAGAATTTGTTTGTGAAATCTAGCATTGAAAGAAAAGTACGTACTATCAAATAAAAAGGATATAATTGTTAAAGGTATATTTGTCTATGATGCAGTTAGCACTCATTGATTGCCACTCACTTTCAATTGCTGATAAACATGTTTAATGTTCCTCAAAAAAACTCGAGGCGAGAGTCGTATATTATTACTGTCTATGGGATTTATATCGCCCATCATGTTCAACGAGGAACGGGGGTCATCGACCATTATGTTGAGGTTTACCACAGGCCAGGGAGCATAAAAAACTCAACATCGTTTCTATAGAAATTGTTCTTTCATCACAACAAACTGAACTTCAAATTTCACGATAAATTCATTTCAAGATACATTTTTACAAAAACAAGGACCGTTTTTATACGTTGAGGCTCTAAAATATACAAAATAACATTCATTCTATTGGTACTGGTAATTTTGAAGTTGTGCAAGAGATGAAGTATGTACATATCAGTTGCAGGTAGATACTCTTGGCAGCAACTTCTAAAGTACCTGTACCAATAGAATAAATATTATTTTGTATTTTTTAATGTCTTCTCTGAAAGTCAGTTCTTGTTTTTTGTAAAAAAATATTTATTTCACATTTTTGAGTGTCAACAGAATGATACTATAAATTTTTCGATAACTACACCGCACTAAAGTCTCTAACTCGGAAACCTTTGAAGTCTTTGAAAACATTCCACATAAAAGGTTTCCGAATTAAGTTACTTCAATTTGGCTATCTTAGATTTCCGATTTTCTAAAAAAACTTACCTCTTACCCATATTTGGAGGGGATTTTTGGGGGGGAAATACGTACTGGATTCAAATTTTTTTTAGAACTAATTTTCAATTAGATTCATTCGAATAAAAGTAGAATCATCAAAATCGGAGTAAGTTTAATATGCCAAACGCGCAAACATGCATACATAAGCAAAAACAAACACAAAATTGAATTGTATACCTCCACGTTTTTTAAAGTCTGTCAAAAACATTTTGCACCTGCTGAACCTATAGCACGCCGTTTTGCTGTTAAATTACATAATACAGATTAATAATCAAAAAAGAAAACTATTCACAAAGAAATTCATAGCCACAGAAATATATACTATATGACACAGGTAATTGCAGTTGTAAATAAATGATTTGTTTTGCTTGTAAATGTAATTAGTTGTAATTTAAATTCAGAAAATTATTTTTATATTTTCAAATCATTTGAACCATCAAATATTTTGAAATTCTGTTGCTTTCCATTCCATTCCATTGATATTATGGTAAAAAATACTCGAAAATTAAACATATGTAGGTACCTTATTTGTATTTTTATTTCCGAATTTTTAATAAATGTTTTTGGTGAGACCACCACCACTTTGGAAATTGGCAATGCACAAGTAAAGATAAATGCAATCGTGGCTGACATAGTGGATGAATTTATAGTAGGCTTAGACGTTTTGGAAACCTTCAATTTTATCACAGTGGACTTTAAAAACAGAATGTTAAGAGTGGGCAACGAGGAAATATTTTTCTCAGCATCTTCGAACAAGAACTGTCCTGTCAAAATAATCGTCACCGAAGATATACGAATACCTGGAAATAGTGAGAAGATCGTGAAGGCGCACCTAGAAGAACAACTGGAAGGAGTTAACACTATGGTTTTTGAACCAAACGAGAACAAAGAGAACGGGGCTCTATTGGCTAGGTGCTTAGTTAATTCCAACGATATTATTCCAGTGAGGGTAGCCAATTTAACTGTAAACAGAATGACTTTGAAGAAAGGGGAAGTAATCGGTACCTGTTCGCCAGTCTCCCGTGTAACAAGATGTGAGCAAGAGGAATCCGTTTCAAAAGATGTACATTTGTCCCAAGAGCTAATGGAGAGTTTTAAGAAGACCTGGAAACATCTTAGCGAACAGGAAAAGAAAAAGGCCATCGAGTTTGTAAAGCAAGAAGCTGATGTTTTCGTGCAAGGAAAAATTACAGGGCGAACGAATTTAGTCGAACATCGGATCAACACGGGAAATGCTGTACCTATTCGCCAACCTCCACGAAAACTTCCTTTTGTAAAACAACAGCAAGTTAACACCATGATTCAAGAAATGCTGAAGGATGGCGTCATAGAAGAATCCAGCAGTCCTTGGTCATCACCGGTTGTGCTGGTGACGAAGAAGGATGGTTCGACGAGGTTCTGTGTGGATTACAGGAGGTTAAATGATGTAACGAAGAAGGACAGCTACCCATTACCCCGAATTGACGATACCTTAAATACCTTAGCTGGATCCAGGTGGTTCTCAACTCTGGACCTGAAAAGTGGATATTGGCAGGTAGAGCTAAACAAGGAAGATAAAGAGAAAACGGCCTTTACAGCTGGAAAAGGCCTATATCAATTCAGTGTCATGCCGTTTGGATTATGTAATGCGCCTGCCACTTTTGAAAGGTTAATGGAATTAGTTCTGCGAGGACTAACTTGGGAAACCTGCCTGGTGTACTTGGATGATGTAATGGTGATTGGCAAAGATTTCCACGAACATCAATTGAATCTGAAGAAAGTATTCGCCAGGATCCGAAGTGCTATTCTCCAGCTGAATCCAAAGAAATGCGTTCTATTCCAGGAAAAAGTCAACTTTCTCGGACACGTCGTATCATCGAAAGGAATTGAGACCGATCCAGAAAAAGTCCAAGCAGTGCGAGATTGGCCCAGACCAAAGAACAAGCACGAAGTCAGAAGCTTTTTGGGACTCAGCAGTTACTACCGCCGATTTGTTAAGGATTTTGGGAAAATTGCGAAGCCACTACATCAATTAACCCAAAAGAACTCCCACTTTGACTGGTCACCAGAATGTCATCAGTCGTTTCTTGAGCTGAAAAACCGTTTGACCAGTGCTCCTGTTCTTGCATATCCCTTGGACGAAGGATTGTTCGTGTTAGACACTGACGCTTCACAAAGTGGAATAGGAGCTGTTCTTTCCCAAATACAGGATGGCGAAGAAGCTGTAATTGGATATTTCAGCAAAACGTTGGGAAAACACGAAACTACTGTGTGACCCGGAAGGAGCTGCTAGCGGTTGTACGATCCATAGAACATTACCACAGTTTTCTCTATGGACGGAAATTTTTAGTAAGAACAGACCACTCTGCACTACAGTGGTTGCTGAATTTCAAAAATCCGGAGGGACAGATAGCGCGTTGGCTGGAGAAACTGCAGAGTTACGACTTTCAAATTAAACACCGAAAAGGAAGAAGTCACGCCAACGCTGACAGCTTGTCACAAAGACCTTGTGGCAGTTCCTGTAAATTCTGTCAAAGACAGGAACAAAAAGAAATAGCCACAGATGTTGTACATATCCAACAAATGCAGATTAGGAATGAGGAAACGGAAAATACCGACAAAATCACCAGAGACAACTTTAAAAGAGAACAAATCGCTGACAAAGATTTGACGATAGTACGGGGCTGGCTAGACCAAAAGCGACGACCTGAGTGGCAAGAAATATCCAGATTTGATCAGACAGTCAAGGGGTACTGGGCTCGGTTGGATTCGTTGTGCTTACGGGATGACTTAATCACTCGTAAATGGGAAAGTCCAGATGGTAGGAGCATTGTGTATCAAACCGTTGTACCCCGAACGATGGTAGCTGAAGTACTTCGTGAACTGCATGGTAGTCGCAGTGGAGGCCATTTTGGAGTAAATAGATCATTGGCAAGTGTGAAAGAGCGGTATTATTGGATCAACTGTCGAAGAGATGTGGAAGAATGGTGCAGAAGGTGTGACCTCTGTGCTTCTAAGAAGGGTCCGAAGACACGATCCCGAGGGAAAATGAAGCAGTATCTGTCAGGTGAACCTTGGGAAAGAATTGCGGTGGACATTGCAGGACCATTCCCTACGACAGATTCTGGAAATAAGTACATTATGGTTGCCATGGACTATTTCTCGAAGTGGCCAGAAGTAGTGCCGATGCCAAATCAGGAAGCAGTTACAGTGGCCGAAGCCCTTCTGGAAAACGTGATTTCCAGACACGGAGTACCCTTGGAGCTGCATACCGATCAAGGTAGAAATTTTGAATCCGAAGTATGGACGCAGTTAATGAGGTTGCTGGGAATACGGAGAACACGATCAACCCCACTTCATCCACAGTCAGATGGAAAGGTTGAGAGGCACAATAGGACAATCAATCAATACCTCTCACTATTTGTGGATGAGCACCAACGTAACTGGGATAAACTGGTACCTCTCTTTCTCCTGGCCTACCGAAGTTCCCAGCATGAATCTACTGGCTATACACCATCGATGCTCTTGTCTGGAAGAGAAATGAAGCTCCCCGTAGATCTGATGTTTGGCAGACCATCAGCCGACGATCATGAAGAAGTGTCTCTTCCACATTATGTAGCTGACCTACAGAAGCGACTTAGAGTGGTCCACGATTTTGCCAGACAAAAGCTCCAGTTGAAGAGCGACAAAATGAATATGAGACTTGCCAAAGGCAGTCATTAAACTCTTTTAATGAAGGCGATGCAGTTTGGTTGTACCAACCAAAGCGAAGGAGAGGATTAAGTCCGAAGTTGCAAAGACCTTGGGAAGGACCATATCGCATTGTCAAAAAGATTAATGACTTGGTGTACAGGATCCAACTTTCGCCAAGATCCAAGCCAAAAGTGGTGCACGTGGAAAGACTGAGTCCGTATCGAGGAGATAATCCACCGGTCTGGAGGCAAACGGAAGAAGCTGTTCGGGGCGAACAGCTTTAAGGGAGGGAGCAGTGTAACGTGCAAAGGGTAACAGCCGCCGGTATTGGCTACAAAGTAGCGGCATCCCTTTGAAGTAAGCGCGCGATATATGCTGTGGTTGGAAATACCAAAAGCGGCGTTAACAAAGAGAGCGACGGCAGCAGTCGGCGTCTTCTGTTAAAATGCCGACAGAACGAATTTCGAGAAGCGTACAGTGGCGGCTTTCGTGTCAAAGACCAGAAGCCGCCCGAATGCTCTGGATCCTTTATCGGGTATATATATGGGAGAATTTTTGGCAAGAAGACAGAATGAAAAAGGCAATGTGAATAAATAGAATAGTCCGAGTAAGTTAGAGAGAATATAGTAAAGTTAGGTTGTAATTTATATTATTTTGAGTGTAAATAAAGTTAATTTAATAACTCTAAATTAGTCTCACTTATCTGCGAACCCGCATACGCAACAGTATGTTATTTCAGGAAATATAATTTGATATATTTTTATTTTGAAAGCCCTCTACAGACATAATAATCATTTAAAATGGCAGTATGAATTCTATTTATAATTAAAAACAGATTATTTTTTGTTTTATTGATAAAATACAACAAAAGTATATATAGAAAGATGAGAATGCTTCAAAAAAATGTTTCTATTTCAGATGTCCAATATAAGTAGATATTTTGAAGGACTGGATTTTGAAGACGAAAGAAGATATCTTCAGAAAATAGAATTGATTGGAAATGTTGATTCTTATATATTAAAGAATACAGACTTCGATGCAACAACCAACATGATGCCAATCGATTATGAACATATGAACATTATAATATGTTAACGCATTAGTGGATATTTTCGACCAGCAATTTTTCTCACAAATTGACTGCCACCAGATTTCTTTTTTTTTCAGATGAAAATATGGAGGTAATAAATTACCATCACATAGCATGGTTAAAAGCTAATTAAGCTTTAAATAAAATAAATATAATATGAATGGAATCTTAGAACTATGTTCCTTCTTTATTAAATGTTCTTTTGCCCTAGTGTACCTCTCTCTCGCTACTTTACGGGTTGTTTTTAATTTGGATGGGGTGAAACCCGTATGTACTGTTGGGATGTAATACGCGATCTCCTTGTTTTCAAAATTTGCTGGCTTTTCTTGAGATATATTTGATGAAAACAAATTACACGGCTATTTATATAAGTAATTGTAAAAACTAACTATATTTATTTAAATTTGTTACATAAATACATAAAACACATTATGTATGTAATAATAAGATAAATTTACCTGAAATAAAATGGTCAATACAAATTCTTTGCCATTTGATTTTGCTTTCTGTTAAATCGTCTATGTAAGGCCTGGATCCAGGATTGCCGACGAGCTGCACGTTCTTGAATTAATCTACCTCTAGTGTATTTTTCCGATTGTAATATAAATACATTTTATCATCGGTTGCGTTTACTGTTGTTTGCACAACCCACATCTCCACAAAAATGTGGCAATTAAACATAAAAGTAATATTATTTAAGGGATTAAAACTTCGGTGAGTACCTACTTTTTAAATAATTAATCACAATCTCTAGTTTTCTCAAACATATAATCACTCTAGAGCAATTCTATTAGTGTTAAAATACCTTATTATTAACCTGAGGGTTTTCAAACTGTATAAAAACAACTAAAATAAAGTAAAAAGTACAATCTTAAAATGCAAACTTGCGATTTGTTGCCCTCCAGAACAGCTGATTTTGACAGTAGTTCAAATGGCAAAAGATTGTACTTTTTACTTTATTTTAGTTGTTTTTATACAGTTTCAAAACACTCAGGTTAATAATAAGGTATTTTAACACTAATTGAATTGCTTTAGAACGTGCAGCTCGTCGGCAATCCTGTATACAGGCCTTATATAGAGACGATTTAACAGAAAGCAAAATCAAATGGCAAAGAATTTGTAATGACCACTTTATTTAAGGTAAATTTATCTTATTATTTTTCTAATGAATGCATTTTTTATTACATACATAATGTGTTTTATGTATTTCAATCAATTTAAATAAACATAGTTATTACAATTACTTATATAAATAGCCGTGTAATTTGTTTTCACCAAATATATCTCAAGAAAAGCCAGCAAATTTTGAAAACAAGAAGATCTCGGATTACATCCCAACAGTACATACGGGTTTCACCCGATCCAAATTAAAAACAACCCCTAAAGTAGCGAGAGAGAGGTATACTTGGGCAAAAGAACGTTTAAAAAAGAAGGAACATAGTTCTAAGATTCCATTTATATTATATTTATTTTTCATTATACAAAATATATAAGAATTCATCGAAACAATATAATTTTATTTTTATTTGAATATAATCAATTGGTGGTGGGGTAGTTAGCTTTACAGCTTAATTAGCTTTTAAACATGCTATGTAATGGTAATTTAGTACCTCCATATTTTCATCTGAAAAAAAATCTTGTGGCAATCGATTTGTGAGAAAAATTGCTGCTCGAAAATATCCACTAATTCGTTAATATATTGTAATGTTCATATGTTTATATATAATCGATTGGCATCATTTTCGTTGTTGCATCGAAGTCTGTATTCTTCCTTCAGTCCTTCAAAATATCTACTTACATTGGACATCTGAAATAGAAAATTTTTTTGAATCATTTTCATCTTACTATATAAACTGTTGTTGTATTTTATCAATAAAACAAAAAATAATCTGTTTTTTATTATAAATAGAATTCATATTGCCATTTTAAATGATAATTATGTCTGTAGAGGTCTTTCAAAATAAAAATATATCAAATTATATTTCCTGAAATAACATACTTAATCTTAATTATTTCTACTTGAATTTTAAATGCTTACCTTCAGAATTACTTGAATTAATAATTTTATGGTTTTGTTGTAAATATATAGCAGTAAAATCTTCAAAATTTTCGTGAAAACTAACGAAACTTACAATGGTGTCTTATGGCAAAGTGGCTTTGTTGACCTCCAGAACAGCTGTTTGCGGCCATATCTTTGACGTCGGTGGAAAAGCTCTATAGTCCGAATACCTACGCACTACTAATCTCCCATCTTGTATTTCATAACTTGAAATGTACCTAGATATTTATCAACAGCGGTCCGCGTCTAATTATAAAAAAGCTATATGGTGTGATCTGACCCAAAAGCAAAAACCAAAAGAATTTATGCACGAGTAGGCAATGTTAGAAGAAATATATCTAGGTATATGGCAAATATTTTTAATAATTAATAATCTTTGCCTATGGGTATGGGTTGGCGAGTCTCTCCCTTACTATTTACATGTCCCCTGTTACAATATTATAATTGTATTTCAACGATTTGATTGAATATACAATAATAATATGTATATAGCATCATTATAATAATAAGTACATAACATTTTTCAAATGTTAAACTGTCTTGAAATTAATTGGGCAATTTCAATAAACAAATCATTTTTATTCCATTGCAGCATAATTATATTCTAAGAATATTAAAGATAAATGTCGGGTCTATATATATATATTATTATATAATAATAATTAGAGGTTTTTCCCATTTGCTCCTATATAGACTCGGAATACATTTTATGATAAGACATAATAATTATTATTTTTATTATATTAACACACAATAAGAATGTGAAGAGACATTTCTTTTTTGAATTTTAAATAGATAATTTATTTTTATTTAATGCAATCGTTGTTATTAAAAAGAAAATAGTCATCTCAATCATATTAATCGAAATAAGAAGAACGTCAACATTCAACATGTTATAATCTACATTCTTAAATTAATAAATCATAGATATTTTGCCAAGTCCAACCCAATGCGCTCAAGAATAGCTTTATAAAGTCTTACAACTTTATCCACTTCGAGGTAGGTATTTTAACTTTATTCCTGTAGCCGAAATACAGCAAAGATTATTCTAATCTATGCCTGAATCCCATCCCACCCCTCCTTCTCAACTCCATGAGATTGAATCTGGCTCCACCCACATCGTACGAAAACGTCTAATTCCTGATCGCTTTTTCATCTCATAGTAAATAGATGTATTAAATATGATCAATTTTATCGGCATACTTGCTGCCAGAAGGATTGCAGTTCTCTGTTCTCTGCTACTGCTACCTCTACTTTATTGTTACCATTTAGTTGGAGTATACGTTTGACAAATATTATTAATGCGTTAAAAATGTACCACTTTCGAATAAGAGCGAAGTAGTTTGCATGTACTTTAAATAATAAATGATTTTACAATCATGATCATAATTAATTTAGTTTAATTTAGTTTCACTTGGGTATTTATCCGACATTTATGTTACTTATGTATTTATAAGCAGGTAAAATTTTAGCTTCGCAACACCGTAGAGTCTTGAAAATAATAAATTGTGAAATCCATCTATTTGGTATTACATACATTGATAATATAACTATTACAGCCTTTTACGAGTTGTACTTATCATTGTAGGATTGTATTAAATACAATATCTCGTTAATTTCAAGCCATATTTTTAAATTAATCGAGGAAAACCATTACGTGACCTTGAAAATTCAACATTTTTCTGTAAATAATGCTTCTGTAGGCAAAAGTGAGAGATACCGCTCTCACCTCTGCAAACTAGAGTTTGCATTAATAACCATTGTAAAGAGCGAACTTTGAATCTACCTCAAGTTTTCCTCAAAAACATTTTTATACTAATCTTAATATCAGTTAATCAAATATTAACAAGACTTAATAAACAATAAGATTTGTTTCAACCGGTCATTTAAGTAAACATTATATTCGATGATTATTAAGGAAAAAGAAACATTATGCCAATGTACAGTGCATCCCATTTTGGTTGAGACAGCCAGGTATCTCATTAAATTCCTTATTTTTTTTCATTGAATTTCATTAGTAGGCTATGGTTTCTTCATACGAAAAAGGTTCCTATAACGGAAAATTACTTGTGAATTTTCCATGAAAGACACAAAAACAATAACAAGCGCCGATTTCATAATCAAATTTAATCCCCTGTTAATTTTAATCCCACATTAAAAATATCATAACTCTTTTGATTGGACATATAATTCAAAGTAACTTTAAAAGAACGAAAGATAAGGTGACTGAAGTTGTAAAAGTTACTGAAAAATGCACTATTTTTATTCCGTCATCAAGATATGAGTTAAACAAATTGAAGAATTAACTTATCTCCCAATAGGAATTCATTATGAAACGCTTATTCACTAACAAAACACAAAACTGAAATTGAATTGTTCAATTTGATCTGCATTTTCCCTAGCACATAATTGAGGCACTTTCTCAATACGTCTTAATGCATTTTAAATATTAAGGGCAGTCTTTGTAAATTCTAGAAAGCTTCCTCTGTTGTTGCTTATAATAACATATAAACATAAAGTTTTCAAAAATGTTAGTTTGGAATGGCTCTAATTATATTACAATATCTGGGCGAACGAGCTTTGCTCTGGTAACACAGAATTTAGAGTGGGTCTATAAGAGTTATCCTAAAAGTTCAAAAATATGCATATTTATAATTAAAATGTATTGCGATCGGTAAATATTGCTTTTGTCATTCACTAGGCTCAGAATTTAAAGATTTCAAAATAAACATGAATGTGAAACATACCAGAAATCACCAATCCACTTCTCAACTCCCAAACACTATACCTACATACTGAGTTTTTATCTGCGGAGCCATTCTTCAAATAGCTAGTTTGGACCTCGAGGGTCACACCGATTGAATATGAAAGTATCGTCAATCGATTTATCGACTCCAAAAACCCCTTTTTGCTATTTTTTCCAAAATCTGCTAACACTCCCTTGAAATAGCTAATGTGTACCTTAAGGGTCGTAATATATTAGATATGTACAAATATTCAGTGAAAATTATCGATTAAAATATTAGAAACTCATATTAATATGTTTTATTTAAAAAAATGGGTTTCGTTAAAAAAACTCAAAGGTTATCAGATTTCGATTCGAGGACCTCTAGATTGATACCCGGAAGCTTTACTATAGGACTATTTTCCCTATAATGTTATAGTATTTATACAATCAAAACTGTTTAATCATCAAAAATATAAAAAGAAACGTAAATTAATACATTGGATCTTTTCTCCTAAGGTTAAATCGAAACTTCTAGAAATATTATAAATAAAATGCATAGTAATGTCTTTTTGGAGGCCAAACTGGATAAACAACTAACAATGGTCTTTATGGTAACTTGCTGACTACTGGTCGGCATCTCTGGCACGTAAATATCCTTATTATCTTTCCTTATCCTTGTTATCTTCTTAAAACTGCGTCTTGCAGATGTAATATCATATTATATATCATTATGAAATAATATTTAAAAATAATACTTTGTTATTATTATATGACTTTAAAAATAATTCAATTATAACATATATATATATATATATATATGTATATAACTTTTTATAAAAGCAATTACAATTCAAGCAACAGATACTTCAGGAAAATTGTATTCGATATATATAAGAGCAACTGGAACAAATTTGATAATAAATAATAATAAGAAATATATTTTCTTGAATCGATTAATTGAATCGAAATAAATCTTTATACTTATACTTTTTTATGGAAACTGAATAATTATAGAAAATTTCATTTGTTATTATATTTAAAATTTTAAATTTATATTTAAATACTATGAATTGTAAAATTTTCTAAATATTTTCTCATATTCTAGCTAAACCGTTCCTTCCACGATAAAATTGAATGTGACCATTCTTGTTCATCTTGACGTAGGTACTCAAGAGAAATGATTGGTCATACCAGTTTTTTATAAGAAACTATTCATTAGCTAGAACATTTGAACTAAAGGATAGTTTTTTAACAAATACAGTGCATCAAAATTAGAAATCAACGGATTCAATGGATCGAAATAAAGATAGATCTATTGAATATTTTTCATCAACATTTTCCGTGTAATATAATTATATACAGGGTGTGTTTTAATTGTTTCCACGCTCAATTCGTATTTTGCAATTAATTATTAATGCAAAGAATGTTCTCTAGCAAGGTGACACATCAATATTATTATTATTATTATTATTATTATTATTATTATTATTATTATTATTTAGTATTGTAATAATGACCCATTTCACATAATTGCGTAAATTATGTACAGCGTATGTAAAAACTCAACATACATATTTTCTCAATATTTTTAAATGGAACACCCTGTATTTTATATCATATATATTTATTAAAATGTTATTACAGCCATTAATTTGTTTAAATGAAAATAAGATATTATATTGGAGAAAAAATTAAAACTATTAAAAATCATTCAAAAATCAGTTCTAACTACCTTATATCCATTTTCAGTATCAATAGGAATCCAAGTCACTGCTATATCAACTGAATACTTGATAAAATAAAATAGCTAATTTTAATATTATTGTTGAAAATGCTCGAACAAGAGTCAAATTAAGTGAGCTGAGAAAATAATAGCATAAAAATATTCACTTGTCAGATAACCACGTGTTACTATCAGTATCTTGCATTTTGAATGATATCAGAGTAGATTTTCAGTTAACTGCATTTTTGACCGACGAACCCCGAACGGATGAGGTATACAATTCGACTGTCTGCTTTTTTTTGTTTGAACGCGCGTTTTAAACAGTAATCCTACTCTGATTTTGATGATTTCTGATTCATTTAAAAGAGGAGACTTGAGAAATGGTCTCATATTCATAAAAACGCAAATCCGAAATCACCTTCCCTCCGAAAAACACCCCCCAATGGGAGGGCCCTAATCACTAAGTGACCTTGGACGTAAAATAATCTCTGTTACTGATAAGATACCACGTTTTAGCTGTCAAATTCATAGTTTCGAAAGTTGAAGCAAACGTCTGTTACAAAAACCCAAATGAATCAGTATCCAAAAGGTGTCATTTTTGATCTGTTTACTATGTACGGAAGTAGTGATAGAATAGTGGAAAGAACCTGTCGTGAATTTATTACCAAATATTTTGAGTTAGGTATCTACCTTTAAGGAATAGGAATAAATTTTCATTCTTATGCCAAGGTTTTTTCTTCTGGAACAAAAATCCACTTAACAGTAGGATTAAAATAATAACCCAAGTTGAACAAAAGAATTAAGTGAATGTGCTGATATTTAGCATCGAGTTTAGCATTAAGGACATGTTTATTACCTTATATACAAATCATTTATTCATGAAACGTAAGAACTCGAAAAACAAATTACAAAAAGGAAACTACAAGATATGTTCTGTGTGTCCACCGTTTTGGTTTCAGCATTCAACAAAACGTTCCTGGACGTTATAATTTGTGGCTCTTCTTATTTAATCTTCTCTATTGAATCCTATAGAGATCTACGTTCTATTTTATACAGCTCTAATGATAAATTTTTGCAGTATAATTGACTTACGTCAAAAACTATGACAGATAACTTATAACAGCTGGGGCTACATAAATAAATCCGCGGAATTTAAATATCTAATAAAAAACAGGGGTTTCCATTTGAAAAAATAAAATTTAGTACAATTTCCGATGTAACCGGAAGTTCCACCATCTTGTAAATATTATTGATTATAGTCAGGATCAAATTTTCATATTTTTGTCTCGATTTATAAGTGAAAATCTTCTAATGGACACGTTAAAAAATCACCCTGTATATACGGGAAGGGGCAATTTTGTGAATAATAATAATAATGACTGTATATTTCATACAACAGACAATAATTTTTCAGACGGTGCCAAAAATTTTGTATAAACATGCTAGTAAGAGTGGTACTGAAAATCCAAAATTCATAAGCGCTACTAGATTACGCAATAGTGATGCTGCGAGACTGGTCTTGGTCTTGCAGTCTTGCAAGACCGAGACCAAGACCGTCTATGCAAGACCAAGACCCAAGACCAAGACCAATACTGGGATGCAAGACCAATACCAAGACTAACCAGGTCTTGGTCTTGGTCTTGCTGCAAGACTTGCGAGACTTCCAAGACTCTTGCAGTTCCGTAACCAAACACCAAATTGGTAGGAAACATATTATTTTGCTCAATGATAAGTTGAAAAACGCTAATAAATAACCTAATCAATTTAATCTTTGAACTCCCTTATTATCGATCTTTATTTTAGAAAATTAGAAAATATTGAATTAAAAGTTGTTGGGTGAAAAGCGAGTTCATTTTACGCTCCTAGGATTTCCGGATTTCAAAAAATTCTGAAACACCCTATACCTATACCGTACTTTCAATCCTTCTAGGATTTCCCTTACCGAGCTGTTTTCAAAGAATCCCGATAGTTCGTACCCAGGGGAAGGTAAACTACACGGTTTTTTATTTTTATTATTTTTTCTATCGCGCAGAATGTTTTAAGCAAACGTTAAAAATCATCTATAAATCTGATATCTTTTTGATGACATTTATTCAGTGGCCACTTTGGGAGATATTTGAAATTTTAGATTGCCCTTATTTTGAAACTATTTTTTCGATCATGCTCATTAACTAACTCAACTAACATATTCACACGACAGACTTTTTAAATAGATACCTAGTTTTATAAATGCGCGTCATTAAATTTGTTCTGTAGAATAAATTCGTCAAAGACAAAACCATACTACGCATGTCAGAAAAAACTCAAACATTATGAATATTATTTATTGATAGTTTCCAAACTGCCACAAATCTGAAATGGTTTTGCTTATTGTCAGAGATTGGAACGTGTTTGAGCGCAGTTCTGATTGTAGAAACCTTTTTCTGATAGGGGTTGGAACGAATCTGTTGATAATATTTACGTCTCTATTTCTAGTTCCCATTCCTCTGGTGAGGTGTATGTAGTTTTGCAATAATTAATATAGGCAAGTTGAGAAATAATAGATGGTTATAAAATTAATAGAAGCTAAGTATTTGGAATATTAATATACGTTTATCGATAGTAGTATAAAGTAGAAGTATGTAGTAAAATGAGTGCTCAGTTGGGACCGATGATACCAAGAAAACACAAGCAGACTAAGTCGCGCAAGTAAGATACGATTCTCATATGTGAATGGTGATTATTAATTTATAAACTTTATAAATTAATTACGCATTTCACTTGCCCTAACTTAATTCTACAAGCCTAGTTTTATTCTCATTACTTATTCTACAATGGTTTGGTACCATTACAATACCAGGCGTGTTTGTTCTGGACAATGACAATTTTTTATACGGTCGATATTTATCCATTTCGAATGATAATATAATTACAGGCAATCTTATAAGATTATGAATTACATACTTCTTCTTCTTCATTTAAATTAAGCAATTACGGCTTAGAATCGCAACAACTTTTCACATTTATAAAAAGATCAAAATTTTTGCAAGAGTCTTGCGAAGTCTTGCAAGTCTTGCAGCAAGACCAAGACCAATACCAAGACCGTATATGCAAGACCAAGACCCAAGACCAAGACTAAGGATTTGATGCAAGACCAAGACCAATACCAAGGGTGCGAGACCAAGACCAATACCAAGACCATGTCGGTCTTGGTCTTGGTCTTGCTTTGCGCATCACTATTACGCAAACATTTGGCAACTGTAACTTAGTTACTTCAGTTTTCAGAGAGTGACTTAGAACAACTATCTAGATTCATGGGGCCCTTCAAACACATTGTAATCTTCATAGACTTTCCGATAGTTCCTACCAGACAGCAAAACTATCCAAATTGTTGCTTCTTGCATCTCAAGGAGGATTAGAAAAATGTAAGGGCTTAGACTTAAATAATATAAACATTGATTTAGCTCTCATTTCCGAAAACATTCAAATAGATTATATTCTAGATGAACGATTACCGGATGAGGCGGTACGATGGTCTGTTGTTGTTATTTGTGATCGCCAGTTCTGTTTCATCGTAGCAAAATATTCCTATTGTATTGTGAATATGTTCGATCGAAAATTGACTTATTACTGTGGATCCGAGCAGCAGAAAAAACCTGAAAATTGTTCAGTTTTCTGAATATGGTTTCATCCTATCAAAGTTAACTTTACCTTTTTGTTTGGTTTTTGGGCTGAGAAGAGTTGCTGAATTTTGATAAATTTCTAACTCCAAAGGGGCCGTTGAATATGTTTGCTAGTTAATTTTTTATCTGTAAATCTTTCTTGCAAACTTTATTAATTGAATTATATTCTGGGCGATTTTTTCTTTGTTGAAACGGATTTTCGATTTTTGTTGTTGTCCGTCTGTTCTCAATTTGTCAATTTTATAATAATAGGATATATGGATGTTTAGGCTTCATATGAACTTCGATATGAGTTCTTTGTGATTAGACGTCGTTTCTGGAGGTCTGTTTGCTGTATGTTAGAATACCAGTTCGTATGGTGAGAAGCCGTGAATTTTATTGACTGATCAGTTGTTATAGGTTATAAATGCACAACAAGGTAATATGTTGAAAGGGTGTTCGGATTTCGGATGTTCCGTAACAGGATGTATTCGTAGGTATCATTTCTAGAAGAGTGGATAGAATTTTGTTTAGAAATCCATTAGATTGTGGTTGAACTACACTTGAATGTGTTATTTTGATATCGTATAATATGCAAAGATCGTGATAGAGAGCGTTATCAAATTATCGTTCAAAATCGCAATGAATTCTCGTAGGTGTACCGTAATGTTGATATAGTCCATTTGGGAAAGGTGTAGAGTAATAAATTATAATAATGAAGGGATCTCTATTTTATAATGGCGCTTATATGGCAGAATAAAATAGCGATCCCTTCATTATCATAATTTATTACTCTACACCTTTCTCAAATGGACAATAAGATATTAAAATAGTTTTAACTACACTTTCTGCTGATTTTTCCCTTAGTCCTTAGGCTTGTGAACATTTTGTGAGGCCGTCTCTTATAGTCATGTCATAGTTTCTACCTGGTACTTCCATAATATCTATTTTGATTATTTCATTTATTACCAGATGGTGTTAAAAATATAGCGCAAATAAATATATTTGAATACAAAATTAAAATATATTTTCTAAACAATCCCTTCTACGCAGTGAAGGAGTAGGTACCTCGATGGATATATTTCTGCCTCTGACTTCAGGTTTCATATTGTTTAATTATTTTCTTTCTTTCTCAAAAGTCTATATTGTATTAATTTTGTATATAATGTGATGTATTCATAGTACCTTTGTATTTGTATTTCTGAGGGATTAATAAATATCCTATCTTATCTTATCTTGAAAAGGAGCTTTAGAAGTTTTATTCAGAATTAAAGGGCCATCCATGTTTCTCCTGCATATTTTATTTTTCTGACATGTTTTGCTTGCTTTGATGTAGTTTTCGAAATCTTTCTGTTATTCCAGGCCAGTGGTAACTTTCACAGATTCTACGTATAGTTTCATTAATTTCACATTGTACATTTTATTGTCCATTATGATATTGGTCTATAATTATCGGAATTTGATCTAGTGTCTTTAGTAGGTAGGTATATGTTGACACACTTTGAACTTTATTTCCTTATCAGCAAATATAAACGATAGCATTCCTAACGCGGGTAGTTCATGATTGTTTTCTACAAAATATGTTGTTTATGGTTTTACAATACTGTGATTTCTATAAAGAAATCCAAATAGATATTCGTTAACTGAATCTGGATCATACGGATTTGATATATGATATTGTCGATGTCGCTCCGTCCTACTCGAAAATATAATGATACAATTTTCGTAAAAATTTGCGTTTTCTTCAAAAATGTCCGCAATAATTTTGTTATGAAATTCCTTAACTTTTTTGTTGGAAAAATGTAATTATGTTTTTGTTTTTCCCGCCAACATTTTTTTATGTATTGATTCGATTTTTGACTAATCGATTAAAGATCTGGATTTGTAGGCATCTACAAATATTTTCAATTATTCGAAAATGTGTTTATTAGTTAGGTATAACCTCATTATAACTATTGTCTTCCTTACTAGATAAGGGCAAAATTGTAAAGAGAAAATATTCTGTTTTGTCCTGGAATATCATATAATTTGAGATTGATTTTTCCTAGTTTATATTCGATTTTATAATCATACCAATTTGAAACGCTAGAAAATAACCAAGGTCCACAATCGGAACTACCTCTAAAGAGATAAGTGAAAACTGTTTTACTAACCAAACAATTGCGAGAAGTTCGGGTTCCATAGTAGAATACTTTGTTTCTGTCTTGCAGAGTGTTCTCGATGCAAAGACTATCGGACGGTCTTTACTAAGAGGTTCCTATGATAAGATACTGTAACCGGGATTGTTTATAACGTACTGTTATTATTCGTTTAGTCTCTATTTGTTCCACTACCTTGTTTACTATAGTTTATGTCATTAATTATTAGTTCTAGAATTAGTAGATTTATTCCAGAAACTATATGTGAGGTACACTTTTGTCACAGTATTGTCATTTAGACAAGCGTCTAGAACATAATTACAAGTGTCTAGTATAATCATAGAACATTCTCTATCAATGTCATGCCAATAATTAGATATATACAACCTGTTTTGAAATTCAGATCATTAGCCTGGCAAGTGTTAAAATGCCCTTCGAAAATTGACAGATATATGGACTCACTATAGGAATATGACATTGATTGATGACATAATTTAGGCCTGGTTCTATAATCATAGAACATTCTCTATGAATGTCATGTCAACAATTAGATATATACAACCTGTTCTGAAATTCAGATCATTAGCCTGGCAAGTGTTAAAATGCCCTTCGAAAATTGACAGATATATGGACTCACTATAGGAATATGACATTGATTGATGACATAATTTAGGCCTGGCCAGGCTAATGGTTTGTATCTAGGAACAGGCTGATAAAACCGTGTTGATCACGGGTCACGGTCAGTTTATGTGAATCGATGCTCACCCTAAAACGTTTAGCACAATACACAAATAGTTTCAAATAGAAGACAAGATGTTGCAAAAAGAAGAAGTTGACCAGTAATTAGAAATCTATTAAGTGGCTTAGATATTTGGAAATGAATTAATGATACTAGCCTGTCAGCCCTTAAAATGATTTAAAGTCCTTCGGATTGCTGTTTGTGAAAAAATTCTCTTATTATCTACCTTACTAGAATTTGATTTCACTCCTTCATTATTCGCTAGTGATCAAGTGTCTGAGGTACGCGACTTGTTTGCACAAGAATTCGCACTATTCCTATTCCTATAGTATTTTCAAATTATCGTTTTAGAGTCTTATGAAAACTTCTTTAATATTATGTTGCACGACGTCAATCGTACTAACATGCATGCACGTGGTCTATAAGGAACGAAATGAAAACGATGAATTTTTTCATAAATTTTTTTAACTTTGTTGAAAAACTGTTTTCTTTAGTTAGTATATTTTCATGAACCTCCAAATATGTTTATTTTTTCACTAAGTACATATGCAAAAAAAATATTAAACATTGAAACCATATTTCTTTATACCTATAGGTTTATATGTAGGGCATAATAAAATTCAAAAATAAGAAAGTTATTCCACGTATTACAACAATTAGGTTCACTAAACTTAGCAATATAATTGAGTTGAACTATATGGCACTATAACAGATATTACGTTACTTCAAAGTTTCACAGAGTATTTAGGACCGGTTCTCAACACATGGTGCAAAAAAGTTTAACGGCCTAATACTCAAATGTGATAAAGAGAAAATTTTAACTCATTCGAAAGAAGTTATAACGGATAATTGTGATGATGAATTAAAATATGCACTGTAAGTAATGACGCTGATAATGATGACGAAACGTTACAAAGAAATATAATTGAACAGAATGAAATCAATATATCAAACGAGAGCTTCCAGTTTGACATATTGAATAAGAGTAAACCTTTCAAATCTCAATTTAATGCCTTTGCCGAAGTGAATGCAATTACTTTCAATTACCTAATTAAAAGAAAATTTATATATGTAGGTTTCTAATAATTCATTTATTTGCATAGATAATATTGCTTTCCCATTCATTACTTATCAAAACTACGAAACTTTTGAATTACCGCCGTTTCAATATGGCTGCTGCGCTTGCGCTCATCACATGATGAAAAGGCCTATTAGCAACGAATAACCATATTTTTAACATTAACTGACGGATCTGTCAAAATATGTATGAAATTATTTTAAAATGACAGTGACATATTAAAGAAACTCATTTTTTGACAGCCAGCACATTTTTGTAGCCTCTGAAATTTTTATGTTTGTCTATTTTATTCATCAAACACGGATGTCCTATCGTTTTTAAAATACGGCTGTCTTTATGACCTTATTTTTTCGAGGATCCGAGTAACATAACACAGATTAGATAAATTCATATTGCGACTCGTTAAGTGGAAGGCGACTATACTTGAGATTTTCGCATAAATTCTGAGTGAAGGCCTGTATTCTGTATTTTTAGAGGATTTATCGCTCAGCAGTTTCGGAGATAAGGGGAACGATCAATTTGCGTATATTTTTTGACCGACTTCAGAAAAGGATAAGGTATACAATTTGGTTGTATGTTTGTTTGTTCGCGCGTTTTGCATAGTAAACGTACGCCGATTTTGATGATTTTTGATTAATTTGAGAGGAGAATTGAGAAATGATCTCATATTAATAAAAAACTCAAACACGGTATCTCCTTTCCTCCAAAAACCTTTCCCGAAGGGGGTAGAGGGGTCAATTTTACTAGAAAATCGAAAATGTGAGACGACAGAATTTAAAGATGAGACCATATCCGGAAACGTTAAAATTGATTATTTTTTCAAAACAGTTAGGGCTTTCGAGTTACAGGAATTAAAGTGTGAAAAATTTGTATCTCCGCTATGTGGAGGCAGTATTTTTTTGCGAGAATTGAAAATATGAGACAGACAAATTAAAAAAAAAGATTATATATAGTAAGACTTAAGTTGAATATTTTGTTCTGAAGAATTAAGGTTTAAGAGTCACAGAAGTAAAGTCTCAAATATGTGTATCTGCTCCGCGATGTTTTGCTATCTCTGAATAATAACAAGTACCTACACGCCTAGACTGTATGTACATCGATGGATAAGTACTATCTTCTTTGGTGTTAAACAAACATTTATTTAACTCTTTTAGCACAACATAGATACTTATAAATGTAATATGTCAATACTTTTAATATAGAAATTTGTATGATTCACGTGCAAAATAATTATTGTGATGACTTGCGAAAATGGTTTTCTATAAATCTAAATGACGACTCAACCCTTAATGTGCTGGGCTTTAACAAATAAGGTATGTAAGTCGCTGAGCTCAAGGAAATTTGGCATGTAATTCCTTCACCCTTAAGAGAAAACTTTGGGGTTTTCCTAAGTTAACGTAAGAATATGGAAGTATAGTTATTTATAATAAAAGGGAAAAAATATTAGATTTTAGCTGTTGAGCTAAAGGTAAGTAGGTACTTTTGAATTGCAGAATATTTGCTTATTGAAGAGCTTGCTCATTTCATTTGAAAAATATATATTTAACGAGCCCGGCTGTTGCATATTTGCAATTAAAACATTTGTAAAATAGCATAAAATGCACTTTAATGATTGTGTTCCTGGTCATAAGTAATAAGCAATTTTGGGAATATACCTACCCAAGTTTTTTCTATCTACTACATATTTATGTTTTTAGGCCTGCCTCCAAGAGAGAATGAGATTTTTTTTTTATTTCAACATTTTTTCTTGACAAATTCGGAATTAAACAATCACGTTAAAAAATGCGCTTTTGTAATATTCTTCATACGCTTGTGTTATCTTTGATAAGATACTGCTCCTACTGCTGAAAAAATGGACTTCCTTATGATATGGTCAGCTTAAAAATTTGAAATTTTTTTATGGTGTTGTTAGATACATAGTTTATTGCAAACAGAGGCAGTTATGTGCCTACATGACATAAAATGGCTGTTGCAAGAAATGAATCGATTTACTAAGTGTAAGAAATGGATTCCTACTATTTTACAAGGTCAGAGGGGGACAGAAATAAATATATAAAGATGAGGAGTCTGATATTTGTCGTTGTAAAGTTGTGTCCAGGAAGTAAATACAAAACCACGATGAAAACCCTGGTAAAAAAATAATAAATATTTTCTAATCTTCAGAAAAGGCTATTCATATTTTTAGTTTTTATCTCATCAGAAAGAAATCGGAAATTTAGATTATTTTAACTAACGTACTGAGTTATGCATTCTGAGACTCCTCTTCAGAAAATTTAACCTTGTTTTTGCTATTACACAATTAATGTAATATTCATGAATTTCATTTAATACCAGCTTTATGGGGCGACCCTTAAGGTGCAAACTATGAATTTCCCAGTAGAACTACACTTCAAATAAATAAAAAGTTATTTATTGAATTTCATCACATACATGTAATAAATTGATGTAAAAATATTTTGATTCAAATTTTTGATAGAGATTAAACGTAGGTATCCATTATCAAAACCTCTAATATAATGAGTTTTTTTTCTGAAAATGCTATTTGAAAACTAAAAAAATGGAATTAGCAACTGTGCGATGTGCAAATGTTCTTCAAAGGCGTTGAAGGCTTCTCTTGAGACTGTTGGAGCTTATGTTTTGCAACATCGAGTTCCTCCATATTGATTTCGTATAATTCGAGGGCATCTAGTTTGAGAAGTTGAATTTTTTTTGGATGTGGTTGCAGCATTCGTACGGGATAATCACGGTGTGGATTATCATCAAAATCCGTAAATCTTTGGTTGTCAGCTTGAACTTTCGTAATTCCTATGAATCCTTGACATTCAGATTGAATCTTAATAACTGAATTTTGTGAAAGTAATAATATCTTTGTATTTGAATTTGGGCAATTAAGAGTGACTTGTAGTGGGTCTGAAATTATAAGAAGCCATACATTGTTTCTTCATTTGTGCACATTGTATCCTTGGCTGTAAACTATCACACTGTTGCATATTTCTGGTATTTCGTGTCGGTTCTTCAGCAGCTGGACTTCGCAAATGGCGTTATTATCTATTGGTCTTTACAATTTATGGGGTTCTTGACAGGAATGTACATTAAAGAATCATCGTTTCTTGCTATATATTTTTGTGAAATTGAAAGGGTATGATGCAATCCAGTTCTTTTATCCAATATTGGGGTATGAAATAGATGATAAATGGTATACAATTGTTGTTATACAAGTATCTTTAAAATTATTACAACATTATTTTCTTGCTGATAAGCTTGCAGCTCTATAATTTCTAGATATTGTGCAACTTTCGATAGAGTCTCAGGTATTGGCAAATTATTCTTGATGAGATTTTGAGAGATTTCCTGAAGGGCGGATATAAGATTGTTAAGTGTTATAATAGATGAGTGTATAATTCTCAATCGTGCGAAGGTTATGGCGTTCAAAATATAATTCAAGTTATCCTCAATTATCAAATAACTCTCCATGAGCTTTTCGAATATTTCGTAGAAACTAAGTTTGGCTTCAACAGTTGCTAATTTGTCATTCAGTTGATGGATTGCTTTTCGATCTTTGTCATATCTTCATTGAATATCTTTCTGTTTATAGTTAAGCTTCTAATAGATTCGTTAAATGTTTTAATTAAAGAAGTGGATACAGATATTTGATCTTTTAACAAGTTTTTCATATGATGTTGATCGGCGTTTAATTTGTAGATACTGTTTGTATAGAATTCGCCGTCGGCTGCATCTAAGTTTCTTGTTATAGCTTTAATAACAACTTCATTGAATTCTTCCTTGATTGACTTAGAAATCTGAGTTAAAAGGTTAACGTGTGTCCTAACGTCGGAATGGAAGAACTTCATGGAGTGATAGTCGGGGTTTAAGGTCCTATGTATTGTGTCAAGTATTTTGTTATTGTTATTGAAGGCAGTCAGTAGTCCTGATATGTTTTTATATACAAGAAGTGTGCATTTTTCGTTGAAAATGACTAGTCTGTATTCGTCATGATAAAAGACTCGAAGAGTGTTATTGATCGGTTCTATCAGATATTGGCAGAAGGTCTTTGTGACTATAATGAGGTACCTGAAACCGAAATTTACTTTTGATTTTTTGTTAGTATTGGGGTTTCTTAAGGTTGCTGAATTTTGATGTAGTTCAAGAATTTCAAAAGGGCCATTGAATTTATTTGCAAGATTATTCTTTATTTGTGGTTTCTTAAGATATATTTTGTTACCTACTTTAAAATTTGCATTATTATCATGAACGTGTTGATCGAAACGAAGTTTAGCTTTCTCCTTCTGCCTATCGGTTCGGGCTCTGGCTACTTTATAAAAAAGAGATAAATAGTTGTTCAAATCCCTGACATACTTAGTGATTAGCTCTTTATCATTGTATAGTTTTTCCGGAGGTCTGCTAGAGCAATGTCCGAAGATAAGTTCATAAGGTGTAAAACCATGCTTTTATTTGCAGAGTTATTATAACAAATAACGGCGTACGGTAGTACGTTGAAGGGACGTTCGCGAGGATGTTCTGCTCGATGAACTCGAATCATTTCTGTCAATGTTGAATGAAATCTTTCTATTGACCCGTTGGACTGAGGGTGTCCTACCCTGGAATATGTAAGTTTAATGTCGTATAAAGTGCACAGATCTCTGAGAAGGGCATTGTTAACCTATCTACCATAGTCACAGTGTATCGTAAGTGGAGTACCGTATTGCTGAAAGTAGGGTATAAGAGTATTAACAACTGACTTAGCGGATTTGTCTTGAATGGAGTAGGCTTGGCTAAATTTTGTCAGTTCGTCCCTAATTGTCAATGAATAATTTCTCGAGGGAATTTCAAGGATGTCTATGTTTATTCGCTTAAAAGGTGCTTTTGGCGTTTCAGTTATAACGAGAAGTCGATCAAGGTTTTTCCTACACGTCTTATTCCTCTGACAAATTTCGCTGTTTCTAAAAAACGTTTCGACATCTTCAGTTATGCCGTTCCTGGTGTATTTCCCTCTAATGGCAATAAGAAAATATTTTCTATTCTTAACCGTCTTACTGGATAAAACATTTATTTTAATATTCGAAATCAGTATTCTCTTCGAAAATATCAGCGATGATCTTTTCGTTAATTTTCGTGAATTGATTTTGTCTAATGAAGCTAATAATGTTTTTATTACTTAACTAAAATTTGTCCGTTTGAAAATTCAATTTTGGAATAGTCTATTAAATATCGAGATTTATGAAGTTGAACAAAGGTATCGAATTCTTCGTACATCTTATTATCTTCAGTGCTTTTATTTATCTTTTTGGGTTCTTTGTCGTCGATACATTCGGTGGATATAAGAGTTCGATAGGGAGTTAGTTGCTCTTTAGCTTGGAATTCTGAAAATTATTTTTATTATTATTATTTATTTTTGTTTTAGAGGGCACATCGGCGATTTTATTGATCTTTCCAGGTTTGTACCGAATTTCGTAATCGTATTTTTCTTGCTTCAGTCTCCAGCGAGCTAGTCGGCTGTCGGTGTCTTTGACAGAGAAGAGCCGGACGGTGGTCTATGACTAGTATCAATTTTCGACCGATAAATTAGGGTTGGATGTGTTTTACGGCCCAAATAATCGCAAGAAGTTCCCTTTCGATTGTTGAGTATTTGGTTTCAGCTTTGCAAAGGGTCCTGGATGCATACGCGATCGAAGATCTTTCCCGATTGGTCCTTGTGAGAGAACAGCGTCAGTCGCAAAGTTACTAGCATCAGTAGTGAGGATAAAGGTTTAATCAAAGTTGGGATAGATGAGAACTTGAAATCGAATGTGAGAAGCTTAAAAAGTTTGGCAAAATTTGAGATGAATCTTCGGTAGTATCCTGCCAAATCTAAGAATGATTTGATGTACTTCTGGTTCTTAGGCTGAGGAAATTTAAGATACATTCGACTTTCGATGGGTTGGGCTTAACACCGCCTTTAGTAACTAAGTGGCCAAGGTTACTTCTTTACAAAGAAAGTCACACTTGTTCGCCTGAATCTTAATGTTTGCTTCTCTGAGTCTTTTGAATTCGTCTGTCAGTCTGTCTATGTGGTCGTATATAGATGAAGAATACACAATTATATTGTCCATGTATACTAAACACCGTTCGTTTTGGATCTCTAGTAGAATGATATCCATCACTCTTTGAAAGGATAATGGAGCGTTCTTGAGCCCGAAAGTTATTCTTACAAATTTAAAATGTCCGTTTTCAAGCGAGAAAGCGGTTTGTTGAATGTCTTGAGTGTCAATCTCAATTTGATGGAAACCGGAAGAGACAGCGGTGGCGAAGTATTGGCACTTACCAAGCTGATCTAGCAAGTCGGAAATATTCGGTAGTGGGTATTTATCGTCAGTTATTTCAATCAGTTTCCTGTAGTCAACAACTACTCTCCACTTTTGTGTTCCCTAGGCCTTCATGTTTTTCGGGACAACCCAGACAGGTGAGGAAAAAGGGGAAATAGAGGGTCTGATTATTCCCTGATCGAGCATTTTATTTATTTGAGATCTTACATCCTCCTTGTGTATAGGTGGGTACAGATAAGATTTTGTATATGTCGGTTTGTCTGAATTCGTCTTGGTATGCTTAGTTTCGTTGGTGAACGTTAGTCTGTTGCCTTCTAAGTAGAATATGTCGGAATTGTCGATGCAAAGTTTAGTTATTAACTCTGTTATAATCGTAGCTGGTTTCTGATTTCCGGTATTCTGTTTGTCTGTATGTTATGTTTTTGTTCATTTAGGTTATTAATGGCAACATGTTCAATAGGCTATAAAGTTATTTCGGAAAAGTTAATTGTCTTTGGAATTGCGTTTTTGTTGAAAATTGGGCTGTTGTGGATGATGTTGAAAGGATCTTATTTGTGGTTGAAAATTTGTAGGTTGAAATTTTCTTTGTCTGCATTCTGCGTTAGTATATCCTATACGTTTTCAATTATAACACTGTTTTTGTGGCACATGATGATTCCGTTTTCGTATTGGAACGTTTTTATGGGGATTATTGAATTTGTGAGATTCGAAGTAATTGAGTTGCAATTCTCGGCGAACTTGATTTATAGCAGTTAAAATATCAGCAGGGTCGCTGGCTCTAACAATTTGTCCTAATTTCGGTTTAAGTCCGGTCAGACTGGTCATGGCTATTTCAGGAAATATCTTCACAGAATGGGGAAGGTCAGCTCCCCTAAATGCAGGTATTGCCCAGAAGACGACGACGATGCTCATCACACGTTCTTCGACTGCAGTCGTTTCTTCGATGAAAGAAGGGGGCTTGTTTGGTATGCTGGCACTTCTTCCGCAGATACCATAGTGGAAGCCATGCAACGGAGTAAAGAAACCTGGAGGGCGGTGGTTAACTATGTACATACCGTGCTTCGTGCGAAGATAGAAGAGGGATGCCAGCAAGATACTGAGGCCTCCCAATATATGTAATATGTGATTCCACATTCAAAGGATCCAGAAGCTCTTAGGGTACAAGATAGGCGGCCAGGCATGAAGTCATCCGAAAGGGTTCCGGCCTTGGATCACCTCGGCCGTAGGGGGTTTAGTGAGTATTTCCAGTTCTCAGTTCGGCGAGTCTCACACTGCGTGCGCAAAAGCATTCCCCCTACGAAAAAAATAAAATAAAAAATAATAATAATAATAATAACAGAAAATGACAACTTACCCAGCGAACAACCTGAAGATCAAGAAACAACTACTTTCAAGAAAAACTTTGCCCTATATAGCGGAATGGACCCCCTATCTAGACCTAAGCTACCGAAGCTTAAATTATATAAAAATAGAGACACGAACAACTTGATTAATAGAATCAACCAAATAATAGAAGGGGAACTTGACAGCATACGAGATTTTAACAACTACCATGATATAATATACTGTGGTGCTCCTACTGTACTGGAACTACACCAACAAAATATACAAAGCACGAGACACACTAACAGCGAAAACAGAAAACAAAAATGGCAGGTAAGACTGTAAAAGCAGATAGAGAAACTAAGAACACCAATAGGACAACTTCAACAATACACTACAACCAGAAACCCATCCCAAAAACTAAGAAACAAAATAAACAAGATTCTACAGAAATTCTGTCACAGAAATAGTCAGAGCCCCATCGAAGTCCTTGATGAATTAAAACAAAAATTGTCGGTATACTCCAACAGATTAAGAAGATATAATGAAGCAGACTTGAGGAGAACGCACAACAAAATATTTCCCATAAACCAGAAACAATTTTACCGCCAACTAACACAAACCAATACAAAAATAGTTAATAACTTACCCGAAAAGGAAGCAACAATTACATATTGGTCAGAAATATGGGAAAAAGAGAAAACTCATAATAGAAAAGCAGCATGGCTGTCTGAAGAAAAGAAAAATGCCGAGAAAATTCCCATGATGCTTTATAATACGATCACCTTGACAGATGTAAAAAAAGCAAACAACAGTACGCATAATTGGAAGTCAGCGGGACCAGATGGAATCCACAACTTTTGGTTTAAAAAATTCTATTCTACTCACAAAACACTAGCAAGTCTCTTCACAAACATCCTGCAAGACCCGAAAAAAGCACCAACATTCATAACCTCAGGCATAACTTACCTACTCCCAAAGACAATCCCATCGACAAATGATCCCTCAAAATATAGGCCAATCACTTGTCTCCCCACTCTCTTTAAAATACTTACCTCTATCATCTGTAATCAAATTTATCAACACCTTGATAATAATAAATTACTTCCAAACGAACAAAAAGGGTGTATAAAGGGTAGCAGAGGCTGCAAAGAACAGCTCGTAATAGACATGATAGTAACTGAGGAAGCGAAACAACGGAAAAAAGACCTCCACGTAGCATACATCGACTACAAGAAAGCTTTCGATAGTGTGCCACACTCGCCTCTTATTGAAATGTTTAATGTTTATAAGATAAACCCAGCTATTGTCAGTCTATTGGAAAATCTAATGCCTACGTGGTATATTCCAAGGCGACGCCCTTAGCGCTCTATGGTATTGTATTACCTTGGCACCATTATCAAGGTTACACAATCGTCGAAGCGTGGGATACAAGCTCCAAAATGGGCAAATAATAGACCATCTTGTCTATATGGATGATATCAAGTTAATGTCTGCCACAAAGGAAGGTCTAGACAAGCTTCTCAAAACGACCAAGAAATACAGTGATGACACAGGCATGGGATTTGGCCTAAATAAGTGCAAAATACTCTCCCTAAAGAGAGGAGCATGGGAAGAACATCAGGGATTTCAGCTTGACACCGACAAAATAATAAAAGGGATGGACAGAAATGAGAGTTACCAATACTTGGGACTAGACCAAGCAAGAGGTATCTGCTAAAAAATAATGAAAAAGACTCTTAGGCAGAAGCTAACTGATAGAACCAAAGCTGTACTGAAAACACAATTATCTGCAATCAATAAAACCAGAGCATTTAACACATATGCCGTACCGACAATTACTTACAGTTTTGGGGTTATCAAATGGACTGACACAGATCTTCAGGACATAAACAGAGATATAAGACACTCTAAAAGCTCTGTAAAAAGATTTTATCTGCCACGGGACAGAGGTGGACGAGGAATAGTAGACCTCAAGGAAGCTTATCAAAAACAAATTGAAAGCCTAAGAAACTATTTCTATGATAAAATTGAAACATCAACATACCACAGAAAACTTGTTAACGCAGACAAAGGACTCACCCCACTAAACTTAGATATCAAAAATTATCAGCGATTAAGATACATAGAAACCACAGAGGACAGAGCAAACAAATGGACAGCTAAGCAACTTCATAGCAGATATCCAGCCGTCTTAAGTTCGGAACATATAGACTCAAATGCATCCAATATGTGGTTAAAAACGGGTAACCTGTTTGCGGAAACTGAAGGCTTCATGATGGGAATCCAGAATCAAGTTATACCCACCTTAAACTACCGGAAGTAGGGGAAAGTGGGGTAATGCCACCATGCGGGGTAACACCGCCATAGGCTCTCTCACTGTAACCGACAGATGCAAATGTAAGATAAAGGTGTTGACCTCTAGGGGATAATAGTCCAAATAATATTCCAAACTTGCAGAAGGCTGCTTCAAGTTATAATATATGAAATTTTAAGTTAATCTAAAAAGTGTGTTCGGCTTATAAAATTGTGGTGCAGTGAATTAACCGTCCAAAGAGACAAATGAGGAACAATATTAAAATGGCAAAACGGGGTAATACCGCCATAGATGTCGGGGCAAATCCGCCATATGGCGGTATAACCCCTTCAACGTTACTGGTGTATCATTCAGTAATAATTAATTTCAGACCATGCCTCGAACTCACAAGCGCACTACTGAGAAAGGACAATGGATGTCGGAAACTTTGGAGGCTGCTATGATGGCAGTTGATGAAGGAAAGTCAGTGAATAGTGCATCAAAACAGTTTAACATTCCAAGAAGCACACTGAGATATCGACTAAAATCTGGGCGTAAAGAAGAAGGGATAATGGGAAGGAAGCCGGTCTTTACGAAGGAAGAGGAGAAATTATTTGCTGATCATATCATGTTACTAGCAAAGATGTTTTATGGTGTGACGCCGACGGAACTGCGAAGAGCTGCTAACGAATTTGCAGAAAAGAATAATATAAAACATCCTTTCGATTCAAGCAGTAAGATCGCTGGGTCAGATTGGTTGGCAGGTCTTTTGAATCGTAATCCTTAGATCAATTTAACAAGTCCCGAAGCTACCAGTATAAACAGAATCATAGCTTTTAATAGGCAAGAAGTGGATTTATTTTTTCACAATCTTGAGACTTTTATGTCAAAGTTTAAATTTACGGCTATCCGTATTTATAATATGGACGAGACCGGCATCACCACGGTACAAAAACAGGTGGGGTCAGCATTTAGCTGGGAAAGAGGCAAAACTGTCACGGTGGTGTGCGCGTTTAGTGCTGCTGAAAATTACGTACCACCGTTATTTATCTTTCCACGGCAACGTCTCAATCCTTTACTATGTAGGGGTGGTCCAGAATGCGCTATTTATAAATGCTCCAAGAATGGGTGGACTAATAAAGAAATTTTCTTTTCTTGGTTAGAACATTTTTACAAATGTACAAAGCCATCTGTCGACGATCCTATTTTATTAATAGCGGACAACCATGCCAGTCATAAATCGCTACGGGTGTACAATTTATGTGGAGAGAATTATATAACTTTAATCACAATCCCACCCCATACATCCCATAGACTGCAGCCTTTGGATTTGACGTTCTACAGTTCCCTTAAAACAGCATTGAACAGGGAATGCGATCAATTTATCAAATCCAATGCCCACGGGAAGATAACACCATATTATTTAGCCTCCCTTTTTAACAAAGCTTATTCCAGAACAGCAACGATAGAAAAGGGGGTATCGGGATTTAAAACAACCGGAATTTACCCCTTAGACCCCAACAAGTTTACCGACGATGATTTTGTAGCTGCATTAAGACCAACGGTACCAGATCTACCTGCCATGGATGATTATGTCACTTCTTTGACCGAGGAACGTGCTTTACAAGAAACTCAACCAGAAGTTTTCACTCCGTCATCAAATAAAGCAAATATAGAAGATTTACTTCCAATACCTAGTATAAGTTTTGCTAGCGTATCAAACAGAAAGGTGCAACATTCTGAGATAATGACTAGCACACCCATGAAAGAAGTATATGAAGAAAATGAAAAGAAAAAGGCAACAAACGCAGAGAAAAAGAAGCAACAGGAATTGAGGAAAAGACAACGGGAGATATTACCATCTGCAGTTCAGAAGAAGACTAAAAAGAAAACTCGAAATTTAAAAGTTAAGAAAGTGAAGATAGATCTCATGAAAAATAAAAGGGGAGGAAAAAAGAAAATCACCTTTGTTGATTCCGATTCTGACACTGATTCAGTTGATGAAAACACATTAGTTGATGATGATGAACTGGACGATTTGGATCCTATAGGTTCCTACTTTGAACCTGAACCGCGGAAGAAAACCGAAGAAGTCTGTATGATATGCCAGGAACGAGGGAAAAGTGAAGTCTGGTACCGATGTGTTATGTGTGGCAAATGGGCCCATAAAGCCTGCAGTGGCATGGATAGTGCTAAGAATTACGTGTGCGACTTTTGTACATCGTAGAATTTTTTTATTAAATTTGCTAATTTATTTTTTTAAGAATTGTTCATTAAGTTTATAAACGTATATTTTATAAAAGGTTTTGTTTTATAGAAATGTTGATGTTTATTTTATTTTCATAATAAATGCTTTATTTTTCCATCTGACCAATAAAATTATTGACATTATCACAAACTACACCCATGGCGGAATTACCGAGTACGGGTGGCGGAATTGCCCCAGCTGGTCCGGGTAATACCGACAGGTCAATGTTCCACAAAAATATTAATGTCGTACAAACTTTTCTGGGATTCATCTGTCGCGTGATGTAGTTGCAGTGAAAAGGTTTCTGGGCATAAAACAAACCAAAGAAATCTACAATAGCTTGAACGATTCGCAAATGGCAGACATTTTCTCTTAAGGTGGCGGCATCCCCCCACTCTCCCCTACATTAAGAAAGATCTTGCTGTAACCAACGACATGTGTCGATTATGTCATAATAAAAGTGAAACAATAGAACATATCATATCAAGCTGTTTTATACTAGCACCCACATAGTATGTTGAAAGACATGACAACATTGCGAAAATAATACATCAAGAAATATGCAAAAAACCCCACAGGCTTACAGAAAACATCCCTTATTATAAATACAAGCCAGAAGCCGTTAGGGAGAACGAAGATATCAAAATCTATTGGAATAAAACTAACTATACACACAGACCACCCTGTGGATAACAACAGACCAGATATCGTGCTAAAGGACAAGAAAGAAAAAACTACCTACTTGATTGACGTAACAGTACCTGCCCCACATAACATTAAAGAGAAGCAAGAAGAGAAAATTCGTAAATACCTTCCTTTAGCGGCAGAATTGAAAACTATATGCCAACAGCGGAAGGTCATAGTAATTCCACTAATTATAGGGGCAACAGGGGAAATACCGAAGAAACTTGAAAAGTATATTCAGCAAATACACTTACCACAAAAGATTTTCTTCACACTCCAAAAACTAGCGATTCTGGGAACATGTCACTTAGCTCGGAAGGCCTTGAACCTCCAAATCTAAAAGAAAAAAAATAGAATAATTTCAAATACTTGCCTTCTAGGAGGCCGTACCTAAAATATACTTACCCAACAAAATAATAATAATAATAATTTTTTTTTGTGTTGGAGGAAGGAAATGTATTTACGCACACTGTACGATTAGGAATTTCGTACAGGGCTCCCGGCTGCTCAAGAACTTGAAGTCTGACGGAGTACCTGCTAAAAACCCCCTCTTCTCCGAAGGCACTAACCTGAGACCGTTTGACACATTATCAAGGTTAGGCCAAAGTTGTTAGCTCTTTGAGTTCGTCGTCTTTGTCATCTACAAGGTTTAGGGCCGATCAAGATCAGCCTTTTTGGCTTTAAGCAATGCTTCCGTGGAACGGATCACCTGGTTCCAGGAGTCACAAAGCATAACCTTCACGAGAGTATCCGGTTCAAATGTTCCGATCCCAGCCATTAGTGAGGATCGTCGTTCGTGCCACTTACTGCAGATAAAGAAGGTATGCTCTGCGGTATCGATGACGCCCGGACAATAAAGACATTCAGCACTCTCAGTCTTTCCCATCTTGTGGAGGTAATAACGAAAATACCCATGACCCGAAAGAAGTTGGGTCAAACAGTATCCCACCTCTCCGTGTTTTCTTTCAGCCCAAGGTCTAAGTTCTGGTATTAACCTTGAGGTCCATCGCCCCCTTGATTCCTCCTCCCAGCTGGCCTGCCAGTAGGTAAAGGTGCGGTCTCGTTCTTCAGTGGCAGTAGCCCCTCTGTCATTTTCGTGGTTTCTTCTGTAGATGGCCTGTCGTTCACGAGCCAGAAAGTGAATAGGAACTATTCCAGCTATTATCAGAATAGCTGTCTCGGAAGCGGTGCGGTACGCAGAAGCAACTCGTAGAGCGCCCAGGCGTTGGACACGTAGGAGCTGGTTGTGGTAGCATGTCTTGTTTAGGACATGTGCCCAAATCTCCGCTCCATACAACAGGACTGAGTTAACAGATGACATGAGAAGCCTTCGCCTGCTAGGACGTGGGCCGCCAACATTGGCCATCAGCCTACTGAGAGAACATATGGCTCTGGCGGCTTTGTCTGCGGTGTGTTGAATCTGTTCCCGGAAATTCATCTTAGTATCGATCATCATCCCGAGGTATTTGAATGAAGGTTTAGTTTGGATTTCAAAATTATCTACAAGCATTGGGATAATTGTTTCTATATGTTTCTTTGCAAGAACAATTTCTGTCTTGCTGAGAGCCAGCGACAAACCGTGATCATGCATCCACCTGTTAATCCTTCGCATGACTTGGTTCAGCTTAAGCTGTGCTTGGTCCATATTTCTAGCTGCAATGAGAGCAGCAACGTCGTCTGCGTAGCCAACAAGGCAAGTCTCATCAGGCATCTCACATCTAATAATAATAATAATAATAATAATAATTTTTTTTTTGTGTGGAGAAGGAAAATGCATTTACGCACGCTATACGGTAAAGCAGCTCGTACAGTATTGCAGGACTCCTGTCAGTTCGAAAAACACGAAATCTGATAGACTACCTGCTAAAAACCCCCTCTTCTCCGATGGCACTAACCTGAGACCGTTTGACACATTATCAAGGTTAGGCCGATGATCATTAGCCCTTTCGCTCGACGTTTGAAAAGTTTGGCTTGTTAAGGCCGATCTAGGTCAGCCTTTTTGGCTTTGAGTAGTGTTTCAGTGAAATTGACTACACTGTTCCAAGTATTTCCATTACGAAGCATGACATCCTCGAAAGTATCCGGATTGCAAGGTCCGATCATGGACACCAGTGAGGTTCGGCGGTCATGCCACCTACTGCAGGTGAAGAAGGTGTGCTCTACGGTATCGACGACACCTGGGCAATAAAGGCAATCCGGGCTTTCAGTCCTTCCGATCTTGTGGAGGTAGTGGCGGAAATACCCATGACCAGAAAGGAGTTGGGTCAAGAAGTATCCCACCTCACCATGTTCTCTCTCAGCCCACGGTCTAATATTTGGTATTAGCCTTTTGGTCTATCGCCCTCTTGGCTCTGCATCCCAGTTGGCCTGCCAGTCATTGAAAGTGTGGTCCCGCTCTTCTGCAGCGAGAGTATCTCTCTCATTTTCGCGGTTTCTCTGGTAGATCGCCTGTCGTTCACGTGCTAGTAGGTGAATGGGGGCTATTCCTGCTATTACCAGTATAGCTGGCTCAGAAACCGTGCGGTATGCCGAGGCAATACGTAGAGCACCCAGGCGCTGCACTCGTGCAAGCTGGTTCCGGTAGCACTCTTTACTTAGAACATGCGCCCAAACCTCCGATCCGTAAAGAAGAACAGAGTTTACAGACGACATAAGAAGCCTTCGTTTACTTGAGCGTGGACCACCAGTGTTGGCCATGAGACCACCGAGAGAAGCTACTCCTCTGGCGGCTTTTTCAGCGGTACGTCGAATCTGCTCTCTGAAGCTCATCTTACTGTCGATCATCACTCCGAGGTATCTAGCTAAGGGTCTGGTCTCTATCTGGAGTTCCCCTAAATGCATCGGTACGATCGTCTCTATGTGCTTTTTCGTGAGGACAACGATGTCGGTTTTGCTAAGTGCCAGTGACAAGCTGTGATCTTGCATCCACCTGTTGACTCTGCGCATCACCTGATTCAGTTTAAGCTGAGCTTGATCCAGGTCTCTAGCTGTAATGAGAGCAGCGACATAGTCAGCGTAACCAACAAGGCAGGTCTCGTCGGGCATGTCGCATCTTAGCAGACCGTCGTAGGAAATATTCCAAAGGTCTGGCCCAAGGACAGAACCTTCGAGAGTGTCGTATAATAAGGACCGGTTCTCCAGATATGAATCGATCATGCGGATGAGGTACGGAGGTACATGGAAAGTTTGCTCCAGCGCCACCAACATGTCTGTCCACCTGACGGAGTTGAAAGCGTTCCGAACGTCAAGTGTGACCAGAAGAACTACTCGGCGCGACCAGTGGTTGTGATTCTCTGCCATTTGCACTGCGTCGACTACCTCCTGAATGGCGTCAATGGTCGAATGACCGGGTCTGAATCCATGTTGATGAGGTGACAGGCCACCTGCTGCGACGATAGCTTGGTTGATCCGGGACCGGAGCATTTTTTCCAGAACCTTGCCAGCTGTATTCAGCATGCACAGTGGGCGATAAGATGACAGAGCCTCTGAGTCGCCTTTCTGCTTAGGAATCAATACAAGTCGCGCTTCCTTCCACGAGGAAAAGAATACGCCGTCAACTAAGCATCTATTGTACATATCCAAGAGTAGTGTTGGATTCACTTCGGCAACGAGTTTCAGTACCTCAGCAGTAATGCCGTCGGGGCCTGGGGCTTTCTTGTTTCGCAAGGACTGGACAGCGCAGAGCAGTTCTTCCTGTTGGAAGAGGTTGATAAAACCTATGTCTCCGAATTCTCTAGTAGGACGAAATGGGTGTGTTGGGAACAATTCATCTACTACCTTAGCCATGATGTTTGACTCCATGAGCGCTGGCGGAGTGCGTGTGCCTAGCTTTTTGGTTACTATCTTGTAGCCCATCCCCCAGGGATCGTTATCGACATCTTCACAAAGTTCCCTCCAGCAACGCGCTTTGCTGCGATTGATAGTTCTGCGAAGCTCCCGCTTAGCGGATTTGTGCTCGGCCGATTTCGCATTCGCTTCTGAACGGCCTTGGGAGCGTTTGGCAGCCCGTCGGAGACTGAGGCATTTCTTCCGGAGTGACGCGATTTCAGGTGTCCACCAGTAGGCTGACTTCTTACTGGGGCAAGGTTTTACCTTCGGCATGGATATGTCGCATGCATCAGAAATTTGTCTCATGGTTTTAGAGCAGGTCTCTTCAGCAGTGTTTTGACGTCTGATCACTTTACCTGTGAGAAAGTCCGAGAATGTCCCATGGTTGATGCGATTAACGTTCCATAGTCGCGATGAAGTAGGGGGACGATGGGGCAGTGTGGCAGCTCTTCCTGTGTTATTGACCTTAAAACTAATAGCCATGTGGTCACTTGCTGTGTAATCCTCGAGGACGCGCCAGTCGGATATTTGTCGTAGAATGTTCTCAGACCCAAGGGATACGTCCGGGATGGACTCTCCAAAACCGGGGCGACGGAAAGTGGAAACGTCACCCACATTCAGAATTTGGAGGCCGGTTCTGGCTGCCATTTCGAGGAGATACTGGCATCTTGAGTTTGTACGAGGCATTCCCCAGTCAACCGCTCTGGCATTGAAATCACCAGCGACAAGAACAACACCACTAGTGTTTCGTATCTCATCCTCTAGCGAGTCAATCATCTGTCGATACTCTGCTATAGGTTGGTTTGGGGTCAAATAGCAAGAGAAGAAGTAAATCCCTTTACTTTTTATCCACACGAAACCATTTCCTGCTCCATTGATAGAAATAGGGACATTTCTAGGGCTAAGAACCCATATTGAAGCAGTGCCCAGTTCATCCAAAAACCAGAAGGGTGACATCCTGTTCTTATATTGCTCACTTAGTAGCAGAATGCCAATACCACGCTCAGCGGCAAATTGTGGAAGTAAGTGATCGACTGTTCTGCTTCGCTGCATGTTTAGTTGGATAACGTTGGTCATTAGAAGCGGGATTTAAGCTTCTCTAGGGCCTCCCTATAGACCCGGCAGCAACTTGATCCCGAAATATGCTGTGACTCCTCTGGTATGCTACTGAGGCTGGAGCAAAGAAAACAGCACGGTTCAGCCTGACAGGTATTTGCCTTGTGTTCCACGCTGCCACACTTGTAGCAAGCATTGCTGCGGTCAGTCCCTTTGCATTTTCCAGCTACGTGGCCAAATCCCAGGCATTTGTAACACCTGTGGACCACCATCTTGAGTCGAATACGACAGCTGACCCATCCGATCTTTAGGTGACCCTTTGTCAGCAACACCTTTGCGTCTGCTTCAGTTAGCGTGACAATAGACAGCTTCTGTCCTCAAACATTTGGATTTGGGACAAAAACCCTTGATTCGACGGTCTTGTTTAGGACGGCATATACAGCAAACTTTACCTCTTCCTCTGTGGTGAGTTCGTCCAGATCTCTAAGTTCGATGGTGGACTTGGGCTCTATGTAACGGACTGTGGCGTTTCCACCCAATATATTTTGGAGAACATCTCCAAACTCCGATTTATTTTTTGTCCCAGAACACATCTCCAAACTCCGATTTATTTTTTGTCCCAGAACCGAGCTCTACAAGCACTTCGCCAGTTCGCATCTTCCTGACAGATTTGACATCTGCCCCAGTGTCCATGGGTCGAACCTTAGTGCGAATATTTCTCAGCACATCAGCGTAGGAGTTTCCTTCCGAAAGCTTAATGATATTTGCCTCTGTTCTGGCCTTCTCTTTCCGTCTCCGTTTTCGAAGATCTTTGGCTTGAAGTTGGTTGGAAAGATCTTTCGGCTCCTTGTCTTGAACATTTTTCCTCCTTTTTATCTGAGTCCATTCAGAACTCTGCAGAGAATTTTTAGCTTCTTTTATTCTTTTTTGTTTTTGCTCTGTATTCGCTGGGCTAGCCGCTTTCCGCTTGCTGTTTGTCTCGGAATGTGTTCGGGGCCTCTGTACGGACTCTCGCTGCCGTAAGAAGATAGAGCCTTCAGTTATCCTCTTTCCCGTTTCGAGTCCTTGTTTGTGGACTCGATTAGACTCTCGAAATGCTCCTCAAGCTGTGGAAGTCCTTGTTTGTTGGCATTGGAGATGTTGGGCTGTTTTTTCAGCGCTGCCGTCATGACAAGCAATAGACTTCTGATGAGCTTTGATTGCTTTTCGACAGCAGTTTCGTTACTCTTTAGCTGCAGCAGTAACTTATCAGCATCAGCCAAGGTTAAGTGAGCTTGCCCCCCCCCCAGAATCCGTGGGGCCTGCACCGACCAACGGGGCTTTCACCCGATCGGAATCGGCGGCGGGATTTTGCCTGTCGGCAACGCCCGCCTAACTACCACTGCCGAAGTTACCATCATGTGGGATACCCAGATTCACACGGATAGGACAATCACAGCAAACAAACCAGACCTAGTGATTAAGGACAAAAAGAGGAAACAATGCCTCCTGATCGATGTAGCAATTCCATCCGACTACAACATAACACAGAAAGAAGCCGAAAAACAACTGAAGTACAAGGACCTACAAATAGAAATTCAGAGAATGTGGAACATGCGAACCAAAGTCATCCCCATCATCATCGGTGCAACTGGCCTCATCTCTAAGATCACAGCAGAGCTAGTTAAGGAAGTCCCAGGAAAACACAACCTTCTACAAATGCAACGAGCAGTGGTGCTGGGTACAGCCCATATAGTACGAAAAGTACTATAGCAGAACAGAATGTCATCATAACAAAAGTAACACCCTAGGTGCACGGTGTGCACTCGGTGTTACTCAGAAACAAGACCTTAGCACAAGCGCTAAGTGGTACAAGGAGATAATAATAATAATAATAATAATAATAATAATAATAATAATAATAATAATAATAATAATAATAATAATAATAATAATAATAATAATAATAATAATAATAATAATAATAATAATAATAATAATAATAATAATAATAATAATAATAATAATAATAATAATAATAATAATAATAATAATAATAATAATAATAATAATAATAATAATAATAATAATAATAATAATAATAATAATAATAATAATAATAATAATAATAATAATAATAATAATAATAATAATAATAATAATAATAATAATAATAATAATAATAATAATAATAATAATAATAATAATAATAATAATAATAATAATAATAATAATAATAATAATAATAATAATAATAATAATAATAATAATAATAATAATAATAATAATAATAATAATAATAATAATAATAATAATAATAATAATAATAATAATAATAATAATAATAATAATAATAATAATAATAATAATAATAATAATAATAATAATAATAATAATAATAATAATAATAATAATAATAATAATAATAATAATAATAATAATAATAATAATAATAATAATAATAATAATAATAATAATAATAATAATAATAATAATAATAATAATAATAATAATAATAATAATAATAATAATAATAATAATAATAATAATAATAATAATAATAATAATAATAATAATAATAATAATAATAATAATAATAATAATAATAATAATAATAATAATAATAATAATAATAATAATAATAATAATAATAATAATAATAATAATAATAATAATAATAATAATAATAATAATAATAATAATAATAATAATAATAATAATAATAATAATAATAATAATAATAATAATAATAATAATAATAATAATAATAATAATAATAATAATAATAATAATAATAATAATAATAATAATAATAATAATAATAATAATAATAATAATAATAATAATAATAATAATAATAATAATAATAATAATAATAATAATAATAATAATAATAATAATAATAATAATAATAATAATAATAATAATAATAATAATAATAATAATAATAATAATAATAATAATAATAATAATAATAATAATAATAATAATAATAATAATAATAATAATAATAATAATAATAATAATAATAATAATAATAATAATAATAATAATAATAATAATAATAATAATAATAATAATAATAATAATAATAATAATAATAATAATAATAATAATAATAATAATAATAATAATAATAATAATAATAATAATAATAATAATAATAATAATAATAATAATAATAATAATAATAATAATAATAATAATAATAATAATAATAATAATAATAATAATAATAATAATAATAATAATAATAATAATAATAATAATAATAATAATAATAATAATAATAATAATAATAATAATAATAATAATAATAATAATAATAATAATAATAATAATAATAATAATAATAATAATAATAATAATAATAATAATAATAATAATAATAATAATAATAATAATAATAATAATAATAATAATAATAATAATAATAATAATAATAATAATAATAATAATAATAATAATAATAATAATAATAATAATAATAATAATAATAATAATAATAATAATAATAATAATAATAATAATAATAATAATAATAATAATAATAATAATAATAATAATAATAATAATAATAATAATAATAATAATAATAATAATAATAATAATAATAATAATAATAATAATAATAATAATAATAATAATAATAATAATAATAATAATAATAATAATAATAATAATAATAATAATAATAATAATAATAATAATAATAATAATAATAATAATAATAATAATAATAATAATAATAATAATAATAATAATAATAATAATAATAATAATAATAATAATAATAATAATAATAATAATAATAATAATAATAATAATAATAATAATAATAATAATAATAATAATAATAATAATAATAATAATAATAATAATAATAATAATAATAATAATAATAATAATAATAACCCGTGTTGGGGTTTGCTAGATCCTCCATCGGGCGCGGCCTCCTGCGAATGGGGGATGCCCTCACAGAGGGTAGTGGGTAAACCCACCGTGGAACAAAATCTAGCACCTCCATGAAAAGTAAGGATGAAAAGTTATAAAGCCTCGGAAGAAAAAAACGACGTAAACGGGGTCAGAGTGGCAACACCTGATGTCGCGTCCGGCAGGGGGCTTGAGGCGTCCCAGGTCGTCATTATGCGAAGTCCTCGACCATCCATCAGTACCCAACACCAAACACAAGAAGCACCCAACATGGGTAAAGCGTACAATATCGAACGCATAGTAGGAGATGGAAACTGCCTATTCCGGTCTGTTAGCCTGTATCTCTACAACACACAGGACAGACATATGGAACTAAGAGCAGAGGCAGTACCCTACATACGAAGGCACTGGAACGATTTGAAAGATTACATCGTTCATGGCCCAACAGATCAAAGAAGCTACTGTTACCAAATGAGACAAACAGGCACCTTTGGCACAAGCGTTGAAATACTGGCACTCTCTGAAATACACCATCTAAAGTTCGTGGTCTTCGCAGAACAAAGCAAAATAAGAAGTAACCAGTACACAACAAGCACACAGCCAACCGTGATAAGCAAAGCAACACATCCAAGAACCATTGAACTCCTCTTCACTGGAAACCTAGATGGGGGACATTACGAATTGCTGAAAGAGGTTACAAGACCACAAAACCAACCAGACATGAAAAATCCTGAATGTGTGCCAGACAAATCTTCTCCTGCCCAACGCAAGGAAGCCAACAACACACCTCCAAAACCCAAAGAAACAAAAAAGGCGGCACAAACACACACTAAAAACTTCAAACCAGTTGCGGGCCACAAAGAACGAAGTCGGGCAAGGATAAAGTGGACCATAGACGAATACAAGGAGATAATATTCTGCCATTATTATACCATATCAAGAACAGGAGCTGCTAATCTTAAAGAAGTCTATGAACTCTGGAAGACAAGAAACCCGAATCCTACACACCAACTAACCGCTAACACCTTGGCAACACAACGGAGATTCATCCTCAACAACAACAAACTATCTCCAAAAGAACTCAGTGAGATAGAACAGAAAACAAGAACACACAACATTGAAGAAGAAGAAGGACAAATAGAAAATGAAACGAAGAATTTAAGCGATGACGAGACCACAAGAACCAAAACCAAAGACGAAGCTAACACTATCAGCAAAGACTCAGTAGCCGAAACAGCTGATATCGAAAGACTGCTCTGCACTGAAAATAATGAACAAGAAACAGAGGTCATGAAAATGGTAACGAACATCACCCAGAGAATGGCAGAAGATAATAACACAGAAGAAAGGATGGAAAGACAACCGCAAAAAAAATTGAATGAAACTCCCAAACTAAAAGAACTAATATGTTTGGGCAACAGAGCCATTGAAGAAATCCTCAAAAAACAACCAGAGGAATACACTCGCATCACTAGTCTAAACAAACTCATCTATGCGACGGCAGCTACAATACAAGAAATAGTACTACCAACAGCTGCATCACCAAATACACAGAGAAAGCCATGGAACAACGAACCACCCTGGAAAAGTAGAATACAAGGCCAAATCACAGAACTAAGAAAAGACCTCTCACGCCTCAAAGAATCGCTTCAACCCAATCTCAGCCTCAAAATGAAAATACAAAAGGAAGAACTGTACAAAAAGTACAAGATAAGAAGTAACAAGGATCATACTGAAACTGCTGAACAACTAAAGCAAAAGGTATCTGCCAAAACACGCAGAATTAAAAGATTCTCGGGAAGATCTACCCAATACAGACAAAACAAACTGTTCACAGAGAACACAGGCAAATTCTACAGCAATATCATGGGAAAAAAGTTCAAGGCAACAACGCAACCACCAACAAGCGAAATAGAAAACTATTGGAAAAGTATCTGGGAACAACCCACCGGGTATAACACCTCAGCTCCGTGGATCCAGCAGGAGTATGACCGAACAAACAATATTAGCAGAATGGAATGGGAAAGTATCACCGCGGAAGAGCTGAAAGCAGCAATACATACGACTGCTAACTGGAAATCGCCGGGCGTTGACGGCATAACCAACTTCTGGCTAAAACGACTACACGCCACCCACAAGAACATAGCAGAGGCGTACAACGAAATGATAAACGGAAAACAAAAAACACCAGAATGGCTAACAAAAGGAAGAACTTACCTAATTCCTAAAGATGAAAAGACTGAGCAAGCTAAGAACTACAGACCAATAACCTGTCTAAACAACATATACAAGCTCCTCACAAAGATAATGTCTGAAAGACTACACCAACACCTAGAAAACAACAAACTATTCCCACCAGAACAAAAAGGATGTGTCAAAAACACGTATGGATGCAAGGATCACCTACTTATAAGTAAAATGCTACACAAGGACTGCAAAGAAAGGAAGAGAAACCTGTCTCTAGCCTGGATAGACTACAGGAAAGCTTTCGATAAAGTCCCGCACACCTGGATTATCGAAGTTCTAAACATCTACAGAACATCTCCGATCCTCATGACATTCATCAGCAAAACCATGAGCAACTGGAACACCGACCTGTACCTGATAGCAGATCCCAACAAAAGCGCCAACAACTCCAGCAACACCATCATCAAAAACATCCAGATAAAAAGCGGTATCTACCAAGGAGACTCCTTATCTCCGCTGCTGTTTTGTGTAGCACTGTTCCCCCTCAGCTCTATCCTGAACAGGACAAACACAGGATATCAATGCAAACAAGAGAAAGAGAAAGTGAATCACCTACTATACGTAGACGATCTGAAGCTGACAGCACATTCAGACGAAGAACTTGCCGAACAACTGGCACTAGTAAAAGAATTCAGTGACGACATCAGCATGGAATTCGGACTCGACAAATGCGCGAAAGCCTCATTTGTAAAAGGAAAACTACAAGCCAAGAAGAACATTGAGATCGACACCACAACAACGATCCAATCCTTAAACCAAACAGACGTTTATAAATATCTTGGGATAGATGAAAACGATGGAATACAACACAAACAAATGAAGACCAAAGTAAGAAAAGAATACTTCCGTAGAATAAGAGAAATCCTGAAGACAGAGCTGAACGCCAAGAACAAGATAACTGCAATAACAGCATTAGCAATCCCAGTAATACAATACAGCGTAGACATCATCAGATGGACACAAGCTGAAATAAGAAAACTTGACACACAAACAAGAAAAATACTCACAATGTATGGCGCACTCCACCCGCGAGCCGACATCAACCGAATGTACATCCCCAGGAAAGAAGGGGGTCGAGGACTGATCAGCATAGAATCTACATACAAAATTGCAAAAGAAGGGCTTAGCAACTACCTAAAGCTAAAAGAAAGAGACAAATACTTGGGTATGGTGTACAGACATCTGCAGAACCACACCAACGATAATCTTCACCACAGCACTGAAGACGAAGAAACAGAAAACAGCAACCCAGGCAAATCTGAAACAAAGCAAGTTAAGGAGATCAAACAACATCTGAAACAACAAATAAAAGATGAGCGAATTGAGAAATGGAAGTCCAAACCCCTGCACGGACAGCTTGCAAAAGAGACGGAAAAAGAGACAATAAACAAAACCCAGTCGTGGGCGTGGCTGTCATACGCAAATCTGAAGACAGAAACAGAGGCACTGATAACAGCATGCCAAGATCAAGCCATCGCAACTAATTATATAAAGGCTAAAATAATGAAAACCGGCTGTGATCAAAAATGCAGACTCTGCCGCACCTTCAGTGAAACCATACACCACATCGTATCAGGCTGCCCCATCCTGGCAAAAAAGCATACCTGGACCGGCACAACACAGTAGTGAAGCACCTCCACTGGAACATCTGCAAACACTACAACATAGATGTAAACGAGAAATGGTACCAGCACAACGTTGACACTGCCGAAGTTACCATCATGTGGGATACCCAGATTCACACGGATAGGACAATCACAGCAAACAAACCAGACCTAGTGATTAAGGACAAAAAGAGGAAACAATGCCTCCTGATCGATGTAGCAATTCCATCCGACTACAACATAACACAGAAAGAAGCCGAAAAACAACTGAAGTACAAGGACCTACAAATAGAAATTCAGAGAATGTGGAACATGCGAACCAAAGTCATCCCCATCATCCTCGGTGCAACTGGCCTCATCTCTAAGATCACAGCAGAGCTAGTTAAGGAAGTCCCAGGAAAACACAACCTTCTACAAATGCAACGAGCAGTGGTGCTGGGTACAGCCCATATAGTACGAAAAGTACTATAACAGAACAGAATGTCATCATAACAAAAGTAACACCCTAGGTGCACGGTGTGCACTCGGTGTTACTCAGAAACAAGACCTTAGCACAAGCGCTAAGTGGTACAAGGAGATAATAATAATAATAATAATAATAATAATAATAATAATAATAATAATAATAATAATAATAATAATAATAATAATAATAATAATAATAATAATAATAATAATAATAATAATAATAATAATAATAATAATAATAATAATAATAATAATAATAATAATAATAATAATAATAATAATAATAATAATAATAATAATAATAATAATAATAATAATAATAATAATAATTTTTTTTTTTTTTTTTTTTTTTGTGTGGAGGAGGGAAATGCATTTACGCACGCTATACGGTAAAGCAGCTCGTACAGTAGTGCAGGACTCCTGTCAGTTCGAAAAACACGAAATCTGATAGACTACCTGCTAAAAACCCCCTCTTCTCCGATGGCACTAACCTGAGACCGTTTGACACATTATCAAGGTTAGGCCGATGATCATTAGCCCTTTCGCTCGACGTTTGAAAAGTTTGGCATGTTAAGGCCGATCTAGGTCAGCCTTTTTGGCTTTGAGTAGTGTTTCAGTGAAATTGACTACACTGTTCCAAGTATTTCCATTACGAAGTATGACATCCTCGAAAGTATCCGGATTGCAAGGTCCGATCATGGACACCAGTGAGGTTCGGCGGTCATGCCACCTACTGCAGGTGAAGAAGGTGTGCTCTACGGTATCGACGACACCTGGGCAATAAAGGCAATCCGGGCTTTCAGTCCTTCCGATCTTGTGGAGGTAGTGGCGGAAATACCCATGACCAGAAAGGAGTTGGGTCAAGAAGTATCCCACCTCACCATGTTCTCTCTCAGCCCACGGTCTAATATTTGGTATTAGCCTTTTGGTCCATCGCCCTCTTGGCTCTGCATCCCAGTTGGCCTGCCAGTCATTGAAAGTGTGGTCCCGCTCTTCTGCAGCGAGAGTATCTCTCTCATTTTCGCGGTTTCTCTGGTAGATCGCCTGTCGTTCACGTGCTAGTAGGTGAATGGGGGCTATTCCTGCTATTACCAGTATAGCTGGCTCAGAAACCGTGCGGTATGCCGAGGCAATACGTAGAGCACCCAGGCGCTGCACTCGTGCAAGCTGGTTCCGGTAGCACTCTTTACTTAGAACATGCGCCCAAACCTCCGATCCGTAAAGAAGAACAGAGTTTACAGACGACATAAGAAGCCTTCGTTTACTTGAGCGTGGACCACCAGTGTTGGCCATGAGACCACTGAGAGAAGCTACTCCTCTGGCGGCTTTTTCAGCGGTACGTCGAATCTGCTCTCTGAAGCTCATCTTACTGTCGATCATCACTCCGAGGTATCTAGCTGAGGGTCTGGTCTCTATCTGGAGTTCCCCTAAATGCATCGGTACGATCGTCTCTATGTGCTTTTTCGTGAGGACAACGATTTCGGTTTTGCTAAGTGCCAGTGACAAGCTGTGATCTTGCATCCACCTGTTCACTCTGCGCATCACCTGATTCAGTTTAAGCTGAGCTTGATCCAGGTCTCTAGCTGCAATGAGAGCAGCGACATCGTCAGCGTAACCAACAAGGCAGGTCTCGTCGGGCATGTCGCATCTTAGCAGACCGTCGTAGGAAATATTCCAAAGGTCTGGCCCAAGGACAGAACCTTGAGCAGCACCAGAAGTGACAGGAATTTTCCGCTGTCCTTCGAGAGTGTCGTATAATAAGGATCGGTTCTCCAGATATGAATCGATCATGCGGATGAGGTACGGAGGTACATGGAAAGTTTGCTCCAGCGCCACCAACATGTCTGTCCATCTGACGGAGTTGAAAGCGTTCCGAACGTCAAGTGTGACCAGAAGAACTACTTGGCGCGACCAGTGGTTGTGATTCTCTGCCCTCTGCACAGCGTCGACTACCTCCTGAATGGCGTCAATGGTCGAATGACCGGGTCTGAATCCATGTTGATGAGGTGACAGGCCACCTGCTGCGACGATAGCTTGGTTGATCCGGGACCGGAGCATTTTTTCCAGAACCTTGCCAGCTGTATTCAGCATGCACAGTGGGCGATAAGATGACGGAGCGTCTGGGTCGCCTTTCTGCTTAGGAATCAATACAAGTCGCGCTTCCTTCCACGAGGAAAAGAATACGCCGTCAACTAAGCATCTATTGTACATATCCAAGAGTAGTGTTGGATTCACTTCGGCAACGAGTTTCAGTACCTCAGCAGGAATGCCGTCGGGGCCTGGGGCTTTCTTGTTTCGCAAGGACTGGACAGCGCAGATCAGTTCTTTCTGTTGGAAGAGGTTGATAAAACCTAAGTCTCCGAATTCTCTAGTAGGACGAAATGGATGTGTTGGGAACAATTCATCTACTACCTTAGCCATGATGTTTGACTCCATGAGCGCTGGCGGAGTGCGTGCGCCTAGCTTTTTGGTTACTATCTTGTAGCCCATCCCCCAGGGATCGTTGTCGACATCTTCACAAAGTTCCCTCCAGCAACGCGCTTTGCTGCGATTGATAGTTCTGCGAAGCTCCCGCTTAGCGGATTTGTGCTCGGCCGATTACGCATTCGCTTCTGGACGGCCTTGGGCGCGTTGAGCAGCCCGTCGGAGACTGAGGCATTTCTTCCGGAGTGACGCGATTTCAGGTGTCCACCAGTAGGCTGATTTCTTACTGGGGCAAGGTTTTACCTTCGGCATGGATATGTCGCATGCATCAGAAATTTGTCTCATGGTTTTAGAGCAGGTCTCTTCAGCAGTGTTTTGACGTCTGATCGCTTTACCTGTTAGAAAGTCCGAGAATATCCCATGGTTGATGCGATTAACTTTCCATATTCGCGATGAAGTAGGGGGACGATGGGGCAGTGTGGCAGCTCTTCCTGTGTTATTGACCTTAAAGCTAATAGCCATATGGTCACTTGCTGTGTAATCCTCGAGGACGCGCCAGTCGGATATTTGTCGTAGAATGTTCTCAGACCCAAGGGATACGTCCGGGATGGACTCTCCAAAGCCGGGGCGACGGAAAGTGGAAACGTTACCAACATTCAGAATTTGGAGGCCGGTTCTGGCTGCCATTTCGAGGAGATACTGGCCTCTTGAGTTTGTACGAGGCATTCCCCAGTCAACCGCTCTGGCATTGAAATCACCAGCGACAAGAACAACACCACTAGTATTTCGTATCTCATCCTCTAGCGAGTCAATCATCTGGCGATACTCTGCTATAGGTTGGTTTGGGGTCAAATAGCAAGAGAAGAAGTAAATCCCTCTACTTTTTATCCACACGAAACCATTTCCTGCTCCATTGATAGAAATAGGGACATTTCTAGGGTTAAGAACCCATATTGAAGCAGTGCCCAGTTCATCCGAAAACCAGAAGGGTGACATCCTGTTCTTATATTGCTCACTTAGTAACAGAATGTCAATACCGCGCTCAGTGGCAAATTGTGGAAGTAAGTGATCGACTGTTCTGCTTCGCTGCATGTTTAGTTGGATAACGTTGGTCATTAGAAGCGGGATTTAAGCTTCTCTAGGGCCTCCCTATAGACCCGGCAGCGACTTGATCCCGAAATATGCTGTGACTCCTCTGGTATGATACTGAGGCTGGAGCAAAGAAAACAGCACGGTTCAGCCTGACAGGTATTTGCCTTGTGTTCCACGCTGCCACACTTGTAGCAAAACTTGCTGCGGTCAGTCCCTTTGCATTTTCCAGCTACGTGGCCAAATCCCAGGCATTTGTAACACCTGTGGACAACCATCTTGAGTCGAATACGACAGCTGACCCATCCGATCTTTAGATGACCCTTTGTCAGCAACACCTTTGCGTCTGCTTCAGGTAGCGTGACAATAGCCAGCTTCTGTCCTCGAACATTTGGATTTGAGACAAAAACCCTTGATTCGACGGTCTTGTTTAGGACGGCATATACAGCAGTCTTTACCTCTTCCTCTGTGGTGAGTTCGTCCAGATCTCTAAGTTCGATGGTAGACTTGGGCTCTATGTAACGGACTGTGGCGTTTCCACCCAATATATTTTGGAGAGCATCTCCAAACTCCGATTTATTTTTTGTTCCAGAACCGAGCTCTACAAGCACTTCGCCAGTTCGCGTCTTCCTGACAGATTTGACATCTGCCCCAGTGTCCATGGGTCGAACCTTAGTGCGAATATTTCTCAGCACATCAGCGTAGGAGTTTCCTTCCGAAGGCTTAATGATAATAGCCTCTGTTCTGGCCTTCTCTTTCCATCTCCGTTTTCGAAGATCTTTGGCTGGAAGTTGGTTAGAAAGATCTTTCGGCTCCTTGTCTTGAACATTTTTCCTCCTTTTTATCTGCGTCCATTCAGAACTCTGCAGAGATTTTTTTGTTTCTTTTATTCTTTTTTGTTTTTGCTCTGTATTCGCTGGGCTAGCCGCTTTCCGCTTGCTGTTTGTCTCGGAGTGTGTTCGGGGCCTCTGTACGGACTCTCGCTGCCGTAAGAAGATAGAGCCTTCAGTTATCCTCTTTCCCGTTTCGAGTGCCTTGTTTGTGGACTCGATTAGACTTTCGAAATGCTCCTCAAGCTGTGGAAGTCCTTGTTTGATGGCGTTGGAGATGTTGGGCTGTTTTTTCAGCGCTGCCGTCATTACAAGCAATAGACTTCTGATGAGCTTTGATTGCTTTTCGACAGCAGTCTCGTTACTCTTTAGCTGCAGCAGTAACTTATCAGTATCAGCCAAGGTTAAGTGAGCTTGGCCCCCCCCAGAATCCGTGGGGCCTGCACCGACCACCGGGGCTTTCACCCGATCGGAATCGGCGGCGGGATTTTGCCTGTCGGCAACGCCCGCCTGGGGTAATAAGTTAACAGACTCACTACTCATTTTTGTTTTGTTATTTGGGGTTCCTTCCCCTAGCTGGTTTTGGTTCACCCCGGATATTTGATTTCTCCGGTACCATCCATATCTGGAAGGCATCCCCCTATCCACCACCCGGGGAGGCGCCCGATGCGGGACCAGCAACCCGTCACGGGAATAATAATAATAATAATAATAATAATAATAATAATAATAATAATAATAATAATAATAATAATAATAATAATAATAATAATAATAATAATAATAATAATAATAATAATAATAATAATAATAATAATAATAATAATAATAATAATAATAATAATAATAATAATAATAATAATAATAATAATAATAATAATAATAATAATAATAATAATAATAATAATAATAATAATAATAATAATAATAATAATAATAATAATAATAATAATAATAATAATAATAATAATAATAATAATAATAATAATAATAATAATAATAATAATAATAATAATAATAATAATAATAATAATAATAATAATAATAATAATAATAATAATAATAATAATAATAATAATAATAATAATAATAATAATAATAATAATAATAATAATAATAATAATAATAATAATAATAATAATAATAATAATAATAATAATAATAATAATAATAATAATAATAATAATAATAATAATAATAATAATAATAATAATAATAATAATAATAATAATAATAATAATAATAATAATAATAATAATAATAATAATAATAATAATAATAATAATAATAATAATAATAATAATAATAATAATAATAATAATAATAATAATAATAATAATAATAATAATAATAATAATAATAATAATAATAATAATAATAATAATAATAATAATAATAATAATAATAATAATAATAATAATAATAATTTTTTTTTTTTGTGTGTTGAGGAGGGAAATGCATTTACGCACACTGTACGATTAGGAATTTCGTACAGTAGTGCAGGGCTCCCGGCTGCTCAAGAACTTGAGGTCTGACGGACTACCTGCTAAAAACCCCCTCTTCTCCGAAGGCACTAACCTGAGACCGTTTGACACATTATCAAGGTTAGGCCAAAGTTGTTGGCTCTTTGAGTTCGTCGTCTTTGTCATCTACCAAGTTTAGGGCCGATCAAGATCAGCCTTTTTGGCTTTAAGCAATGCTTCCGTGAAACGGATCACCTGGTTCCAGGAGTCACTGTCACGAAGCATAACCTTCACCAGAGTATCCGGTTCAAATGTTCCGATCCCAGCCATTAGTGAGGATCGTCGTTCGTGCCACTTACTGCAGATAAAGAAGGTATGCTCTGCGGTATCGATGACGCCCGGGCAATAGAGACATTCAGCACTCTCAGTCTTTCCCATCTTGTGGAGGTAATAACGAAAATACCCATGACCCGAAAGAAGTTGGGTCAAATAGTATCCCACCTCTCCGTGTTTTCTTTCAGCCCAAGGTCTAAGTTCTGGTATTAACCTTGAGGTCCATCGCCCCCTTGTTTCCTCCTCCCAGCTGGCCTGCCAGTAGGTAAAGGTGCGGTCTCGTTCTTCAGCGGCAGTAGCCCCTCTGTCATTTTCGTGCTTTCTTCTATAGATGGCCTGTCGTTCACGAGCCAGAAAGTGAATAGGAACTATTCCAGCTATTACCAGAATAGCTGGCTCGGAAACGGTGCGGTACGCAGAAGCAACTCGTAAAGCGCCCAGTCGTTGGACTCGTAGGAGCTGGTTGCGGTAGCATGTCTTGTTTAGGACATGTGCCCAAATCTCCGCTCCATACAAGAGGACTGAGTTAACAGACGAGATGAGAAGCCTTCGCCTGCTAGGACGTGGGCCGCCAACATTGGCCATCAGCCTACTGAGGGAACCTATGGCTCTGGCGGCTTTGTCTGCGGTGTGTTGAATCTGTTCCCTGAAAATCATCTTAGTGTCGATCATCATCCCGAGGTATTTGGCTGAAGGTTTAGTTTGTATTTCAAAATTATCTACATGCATTGGGATAATTGTTTCTATACGTTTCTTTGTAAGAACAACAATAATAATAATAATAATAATAATAATAATAATAATAATAATAATAATAATAATAATAATAATAATAATAATAATAATAATAATAATAATAATAATAATAATAATAATAATAATAATAATAATAATAATAATAATAATAATAATAATAATAATAATAATAATAATAATAATAATAATAATAATAATAATAATTTTTTTTTTTTTTGTGTGTCGAGGAGGGAAATGCATTTACGCACACTGTACGATTAGGAATTTCGTACAGTAGTGCAGGGCTCCCGGCTGCTCAAGAACTTGAGGTCTGACGGACTACCTGCTAAAAACCCCCTCTTCTCCGAAGGCACTAACCTGAGACCGTTTGACACATTATCAAGGTTAGGCCAAAGTTGTTGGCTCTTTGAGTTCGTCGTCTTTGTCATCTACCAAGTTTAGGGCCGATCAAGATCAGCCTTTTTGGCTCTAAGCAATGCTTCCGTGAAACGGATCACCTGGTTCCAGGAGTCACTGTCACGAAGCATAACCTTCACCAGAGTATCCGGTTCAAATGTTCCGATCCCAGCCATTAGTGAGGATCGTCGTTCGTGCCACTTACTGCAGATAAAGAAGGTATGCTCTGCGGTATCGATGACGCCCGGGCAATAGAGACATTCAGCACTCTCAGTCTTTCCCATCTTGTGGAGGTAATAACGAAAATACCCATGACCCGAAAGAAGTTGGGTCAAATAGTATCCCACCTCTCCGTGTTTTCTTTCAGCCCAAGGTCTAAGTTCTGGTATTAACCTTGAGGTCCATCGCCCCCTTGTTTCCTCCTCCCAGCTGGCCTGCCAGTAGGTAAAGGTGCGGTCTCGTTCTTCAGCGGCAGTAGCCCCTCTGTCATTTTCGTGCTTTCTTCTATAGATGGCCTGTCGTTCACGAGCCAGAAAGTGAATAGGAACTATTCCAGCTATTACCAGAATAGCTGGCTCGGAAACGGTGCGGTACGCAGAAGCAACTCGTAAAGCGCCCAGTCGTTGGACTCGTAGGAGCTGGTTGCGGTAGCATGTCTTGTTTAGGACATGTGCCCAAATCTCCGCTCCATACAAGAGGACTGAGTTAACAGACGAGATGAGAAGCCTTCGCCTGCTAGGACGTGGGCCGCCAACATTGGCCATCAGCCTACTGAGGGAACCTATGGCTCTGGCGGCTTTGTCTGCGGTGTGTTGAATCTGTTCCCTGAAAATCATCTTAGTGTCGATCATCATCCCGAGGTATTTGGCTGAAGGTTTAGTTTGTATTTCAAAATTATCTACATGCATTGGGATAATTGTTTCTATACGTTTCTTTGTAAGAACAACAATAATAATAATAATAATAATAATAATAATAATAATAATAATAATAATAATAATAATAATAATAATAATAATAATAATAATAATAATAATAATAATAATAATAATAATAATAATAATAATAATAATAATAATAATAATAATAATAATAATAATAATAATAATAATAATAATAATAATAATAATAATAATAATAATAATAATAATAATAATAATAATAATAATAATAATAATAATAATAATAATAATAATAATAATAATAATAATAATAATAATAATAATAATAATAATAATAATAATAATAATAATAATAATAATAATAATAATAATAATAATAATAATAATAATAATAATAATAATAATAATAATAATAATAATAATAATAATAATAATAATAATAATAATAATAATAATAATAATAATAATAATAATAATAATAATAATAATAATAATAATAATAATAATAATAATAATAATAATAATAATAATAATAATAATAATAATAATAATAATAATAATAATAATAATAATAATAATAATAATAATAATAATAATAATAATAATAATAATAATAATAATAATAATAATAATAATAATAATAATAATAATAATAATAATAATAATAATAATAATAATAATAATAATAATAATAATAATAATAATAATAATAATTTTTTTTTTTTGTGTGTTGAGGAGGGAAATGCATTTACGCACACTGTACGATTAGGAATTTCGTACAGTAGTGCAGGGCTCCCGGCTGCTCAAGAACTTGAGGTCTGACGGACTACCTGCTAAAAACCCCCTCTTCTCCGAAGGCACTAACCTGAGACCGTTTGACACATTATCAAGGTTAGGCCAAAGTTGTTGGCTCTTTGAGTTCGTCGTCTTTGTCATCTACCAAGTTTAGGGCCGATCAAGATCAGCCTTTTTGGCTTTAAGCAATGCTTCCGTGAAACGGATCACCTGGTTCCAGGAGTCACTGTCACGAAGCATAACCTTCACCAGAGTATCCGGTTCAAATGTTCCGATCCCAGCCATTAGTGAGGATCGTCGTTCGTGCCACTTACTGCAGATAAAGAAGGTATGCTCTGCGGTATCGATGACGCCCGGGCAATAGAGACATTCAGCACTCTCAGTCTTTCCCATCTTGTGGAGGTAATAACGAAAATACCCATGACCCGAAAGAAGTTGGGTCAAATAGTATCCCACCTCTCCGTGTTTTCTTTCAGCCCAAGGTCTAAGTTCTGGTATTAACCTTGAGGTCCATCGCCCCCTTGTTTCCTCCTCCCAGCTGGCCTGCCAGTAGGTAAAGGTGCGGTCTCGTTCTTCAGCGGCAGTAGCCCCTCTGTCATTTTCGTGCTTTCTTCTATAGATGGCCTGTCGTTCACGAGCCAGAAAGTGAATAGGAACTATTCCAGCTATTACCAGAATAGCTGGCTCGGAAACGGTGCGGTACGCAGAAGCAACTCGTAAAGCGCCCAGTCGTTGGACTCGTAGGAGCTGGTTGCGGTAGCATGTCTTGTTTAGGACATGTGCCCAAATCTCCGCTCCATACAAGAGGACTGAGTTAACAGACGAGATGAGAAGCCTTCGCCTGCTAGGACGTGGGCCGCCAACATTGGCCATCAGCCTACTGAGGGAACCTATGGCTCTGGCGGCTTTGTCTGCGGTGTGTTGAATCTGTTCCCTGAAAATCATCTTAGTGTCGATCATCATCCCGAGGTATTTGGCTGAAGGTTTAGTTTGTATTTCAAAATTATCTACATGCATTGGGATAATTGTTTCTATACGTTTCTTTGTAAGAACAACAATAATAATAATAATAATAATAATAATAATAATAATAATAATAATAATAATAATAATAATAATAATAATAATAATAATAATAATAATAATAATAATAATAATAATAATAATAATAATAATAATAATAATAATAATAATAATAATAATAATAATAATAATAATAATAATAATAATAATAATTTTTTTTTTTTTTGTGTGTCGAGGAGGGAAATGCATTTACGCACACTGTACGATTAGGAATTTCGTACAGTAGTGCAGGGCTCCCGGCTGCTCAAGAACTTGAGGTCTGACGGACTACCTGCTAAAAACCCCCTCTTCTCCGAAGGCACTAACCTGAGACCGTTTGACACATTATCAAGGTTAGGCCAAAGTTGTTGGCTCTTTGAGTTCGTCGTCTTTGTCATCTACCAAGTTTAGGGCCGATCAAGATCAGCCTTTTTGGCTCTAAGCAATGCTTCCGTGAAACGGATCACCTGGTTCCAGGAGTCACTGTCACGAAGCATAACCTTCACCAGAGTATCCGGTTCAAATGTTCCGATCCCAGCCATTAGTGAGGATCGTCGTTCGTGCCACTTACTGCAGATAAAGAAGGTATGCTCTGCGGTATCGATGACGCCCGGGCAATAGAGACATTCAGCACTCTCAGTCTTTCCCATCTTGTGGAGGTAATAACGAAAATACCCATGACCCGAAAGAAGTTGGGTCAAATAGTATCCCACCTCTCCGTGTTTTCTTTCAGCCCAAGGTCTAAGTTCTGGTATTAACCTTGAGGTCCATCGCCCCCTTGTTTCCTCCTCCCAGCTGGCCTGCCAGTAGGTAAAGGTGCGGTCTCGTTCTTCAGCGGCAGTAGCCCCTCTGTCATTTTCGTGCTTTCTTCTATAGATGGCCTGTCGTTCACGAGCCAGAAAGTGAATAGGAACTACGTGCTTTCTTCTATAGATGGCCTGTCGTTCACGAGCCAGAAAGTGAATAGGAACTATTCCAGCTATTACCAGAATAGCTGGCTCGGAAACGGTGCGGTACGCAGAAGCAACTCGTAAAGCGCCCAGTCGTTGGACTCGTAGGAGCTGGTTGCGGTAGCATGTCTTGTTTAGGACATGTGCCCAAATCTCCGCTCCATACAAGAGGACTGAGTTAACAGACGAGATGAGAAGCCTTCGCCTGCTAGGACGTGGGCCGCCAACATTGGCCATCAGCCTACTGAGGGAACCTATGGCTCTGGCGGCTTTGTCTGCGGTGTGTTGAATCTGTTCCCTGAAAATCATCTTAGTGTCGATCATCATCCCGAGGTATTTGGCTGAAGGTTTAGTTTGTATTTCAAAATTATCTACATGCATTGGGATAATTGTTTCTATACGTTTCTTTGTAAGAACAACAATAATAATAATAATAATAATAATAATAATAATAATAATAATAATAATAATAATAATAATAATAATAATAATAATAATAATAATAATAATAATAATAATAATAATAATAATAATAATAATAATAATAATAATAATAATAATAATAATTTTTTTTTTTTTGTGTGTCGAGGAGGGAAATGCATTTACGCACACTGTACGATTAGGAATTTCGTACAGTAGTGCAGGGCTCCCGGCTGCTCAAGAACTTGAGGTCTGACGGACTACCTGCTAAAAACCCCCTCTTCTCCGAAGGCACTAACCTGAGACCGTTTGACACATTATCAAGGTTAGGCCAAAGTTGTTGGCTCTTTGAGTTCGTCGTCTTTGTCATCTACCAAGTTTAGGGCCGATCAAGATCAGCCTTTTTGGCTCTAAGCAATGCTTCCGTGAAACGGATCACCTGGTTCCAGGAGTCACTGTCACGAAGCATAACCTTCACCAGAGTATCCGGTTCAAATGTTCCGATCCCAGCCATTAGTGAGGATCGTCGTTCGTGCCACTTACTGCAGATAAAGAAGGTATGCTCTGCGGTATCGATGACGCCCGGGCAATAGAGACATTCAGCACTCTCAGTCTTTCCCATCTTGTGGAGGTAATAACGAAAATACCCATGACCCGAAAGAAGTTGGGTCAAATAGTATCCCACCTCTCCGTGTTTTCTTTCAGCCCAAGGTCTAAGTTCTGGTATTAACCTTGAGGTCCATCGCCCCCTTGTTTCCTCCTCCCAGCTGGCCTGCCAGTAGGTAAAGGTGCGGTCTCGTTCTTCAGCGGCAGTAGCCCCTCTGTCATTTTCGTGCTTTCTTCTATAGATGGCCTGTCGTTCACGAGCCAGAAAGTGAAAAGGAACTATTCCAGCTATTACCAGAATAGCTGGCTCGGAAACGGTGCGGTACGCAGAAGCAACTCGTAAAGCGCCCAGTCGTTGGACTCGTAGGAGCTGGTTGCGGTAGCATGTCTTGTTTAGGACATGTGCCCAAATCTCCGCTCCATACAAGAGGACTGAGTTAACAGACGAGATGAGAAGCCTTCGCCTGCTAGGACGTGGGCCGCCAACATTGGCCATCAGCCTACTGAGGGAACCTATGGCTCTGGCGGCTTTGTCTGCGGTGTGTTGAATCTGTTCCCTGAAAATCATCTTAGTGTCGATCATCATCCCGAGGTATTTGGCTGAAGGTTTAGTTTGTATTTCAAAATTATCTACATGCATTGGGATAATTGTTTCTATACGTTTCTTTGTAAGAACAACAATTTCTGTCTTGCTGAGAGCCAGCGACAAACCGTGATCATGCATCCACCTGTTAATCCTTCGCATGACTTGGTTCAGCTTAAGCTGTGCTTGGTCCGTATCTCTAGCTGCAATGAGAGCAGCAACGTCGTCTGCGTAGCCAACAAGGCAAGTCTCGTCAGGCATCTCACATCTAAGCAGACCGTCATACGAAGCGTTCCATAGGTCTGGTCCAAGGATTGAACCTTGAGCTGCTCCAGAAGTGACAGAAATTTTCTGTTGTCCTTCAAGCGTGTCGTAGAGTAGAAATCGGTTCTTCAGGTATGAGTCGATCATTCGAATAAGGTATAAGGGTACACGGAATGATTGCTCAAGTGCCGATAACATATTTGTCCACCTGACGGAGTTGAAGGCATTGCGAACGTCTAGGGTGACCAGTAGAACTACTCGTCGTGACCAATGGTTGTGGTTTTCTGCCTTTTGTACCGCGTCAACTACTTCCTGGATAGCGTCCATGGTCGAGTGGCCAGGCCTGAAGCCGTGCTGGTGTGCCGATATGTCGCCGGCAGCTACAATGGCATGGTTGATCCGGGACTTCAGCAGTTTAATAATAATAATAATAATAATAATAATAATAATAATAATAATAATAATAATAATAATAATAATAATAATAATAATAATAATAATAATAATAATAATAATAATAATAATAATAATAATAATAATAATAATAATAATAATAATAATAATAATAATAATAATAATAATAATAATAATAATAATAATAATAATAATAATAATAATAATAATAATAATAATAATAATAATAATAATAATAATAATAATAATAATAATAATAATAATAATAATAATAATAATAATAATAATAATAATAATAATAATAATAATAATAATAATAATAATAATAATAATAATAATAATAATAATAATAATAATAATAATAATAATAATAATAATAATAATAATAATAATAATAATAATAATAATAATAATAATAATAATAATAATAATAATAATAATAATAATAATAATAATAATAATAATAATAATAATAATAATAATAATAATAATAATAATAATAATAATAATAATAATAATAATAATAATAATAATAATAATAATAATAATAATAATAATAATAATAATAATAATAATAATAATAATAATAATAATAATAATAATAATAATAATAATAATAATAATAATAATAATAATAATAATAATAATAATAATAATAATAATAATAATAATAATAATAATAATAATAATAATAATAATAATAATAATAATAATAATAATAATAATAATAATAATAATAATAATAATAATAATAATAATAATAATAATAATAATAATAATAATAATAATAATAATAATAATAATAATAATAATAATAATAATAATAATAATAATAATAATAATAATAATAATAATAATAATAATAATAATAATAATAATAATAATAATAATAATAATAATAATAATAATAATAATAATAATAATAATAATAATAATAATAATAATAATAATAATAATAATAATAATAATAATAATAATAATAATAATAATAATAATAATAATAATAATAATAATAATAATAATAATAATAATAATAATAATAATAATAATAATAATAATAATAATAATAATAATAATAATAATAATAATAATAATAATAATAATAATAATAATAATAATAATAATAATAATAATAATAATAATAATAATAATAATAATAATAATAATAATAATAATAATAATAATAATAATAATAATAATAATAATAATAATAATAATAATAATAATAATAATAATAATAATAATAATAATAATAATAATAATAATAATAATAATAATAATAATAATAATAATAATAATAATAATAATAATAATAATAATAATAATAATAATAATAATAATAATAATAATAATAATAATAATAATAATAATAATAATAATAATAATAATAATAATAATAATAATAATAATAATAATAATAATAATAATAATAATAATAATAATAATAATAATAATAATAATAATAATAATAATAATAATAATAATAATAATAATAATAATAATAATAATAATAATAATAATAATAATAATAATAATAATAATAATAATAATAATAATAATAATAATAATAATAATAATAATAATAATAATAATAATAATAATAATAATAATAATAATAATAATAATAATAATAATAATAATAATAATAATAATAATAATAATAATAATAATAATAATAATAATAATAATAATAATAATAATAATAATAATAATAATAATAATAATAATAATAATAATAATAATAATAATAATAATAATAATAATAATAATAATAATAATAATAATAATAATAATAATAATAATAATAATAATAATAATAATAATAATAATAATAATAATAATAATAATAATAATAATAATAATAATAATAATAATAATAATAATAATAATAATAATAATAATAATAATAATAATAATAATAATAATAATAATAATAATAATAATAATAATAATAATAATAATAATAATAATAATAATAATAATAATAATAATAATAATAATAATAATAATAATAATAATAATAATAATAATAATAATAATAATAATAATAATAATAATAATAATAATAATAATAATAATAATAATAATAATAATAATAATAATAATAATAATAATAATAATAATAATAATAATAATAATAATAATAATAATAATAATAATAATAATAATAATAATAATAATAATAATAATAATAATAATAATAATAATAATAATAATAATAATAATAATAATAATAATAATAATAATAATAATAATAATAATAATAATAATAATAATAATAATAATAATAATAATAATAATAATAATAATAATAATAATAATAATAATAATAATAATAATAATAATAATAATAATAATAATAATAATAATAATAATAATAATAATAATAATAATAATAATAATAATAATAATAATAATAATAATAATAATAATAATAATAATAATAATAATAATAATAATAATAATAATAATAATAATAATAATAATAATAATAATAATAATAATAATAATAATAATAATAATAATAATAATAATAATAATAATAATAATAATAATAATAATAATAATAATAATAATAATAATAATAATAATAATAATAATAATAATAATAATAATAATAATAATAATAATAATAATAATAATAATAATAATAATAATAATAATAATAATAATAATAATAATAATAATAATAATAATAATAATAATAATAATAATAATAATAATAATAATAATAATAATAATAATAATAATAATAATAATAATAATAATAATAATAATAATAATAATAATAATAATAATAATAATAATAATAATAATAATAATAATAATAATAATAATAATAATAATAATAATAATAATAATAATAATAATAATAATAATAATAATAATAATAATAATAATAATAATAATAATAATAATAATAATAATAATAATAATAATAATAATAATAATAATAATAATAATAATAATAATAATAATAATAATAATAATAATAATAATAATAATAATAATAATAATAATAATAATAATAATAATAATAATAATAATAATAATAATAATAATAATAATAATAATAATAATAATAATAATAATAATAATAATAATAATAATAATAATAATAATAATAATAATAATAATAATAATAATAATAATAATAATAATAATAATAATAATAATAATAATAATAATAATAATAATAATAATAATAATAATAATAATAATAATAATAATAATAATAATAATAATAATAATAATAATAATAATAATAATAATAATAATAATAATAATAATAATAATAATAATAATAATAATAATAATAATAATAATAATAATAATAATAATAATAATAATAATAATAATAATAATAATAATAATAATAATAATAATAATAATAATAATAATAATAATAATAATAATAATAATAATAATAATAATAATAATAATAATAATAATAATAATAATAATAATAATAATAATAATAATAATAATAATAATAATAATAATAATAATAATAATAATAATAATAATAATAATAATAATAATAATAATAATAATAATAATAATAATAATAATAATAATAATAATAATAATAATAATAATAATAATAATAATAATAATAATAATAATAATAATAATAATAATAATAATAATAATAATAATAATAATAATAATAATAATAATAATAATAATAATAATAATAATAATAATAATAATAATAATAATAATAATAATAATAATAATAATAATAATAATAATAATAATAATAATAATAATAATAATAATAATAATAATAATAATAATAATAATAATAATAATAATAATAATAATAATAATAATAATAATAATAATAATAATAATAATAATAATAATAATAATAATAATAATAATAATAATAATAATAATAATAATAATAATAATAATAATAATAATAATAATAATAATAATAATAATAATAATAATAATAATAATAATAATAATAATAATAATAATAATAATAATAATAATAATAATAATAATAATAATAATAATAATAATAATAATAATAATAATAATAATAATAATAATAATAATAATAATAATAATAATAATAATAATAATAATAATAATAACCCGTGTTGGGGTTTGCTAGATCCTCCATCGGGCGCGGCCTCCTGCGAATGGGGGATGCCCTCACAGAGGGTAGTGGGTAAACCCACCGTGGAACAAAATCTAGCACCTCCATGAAAAGTAAGGATGAAAAGTTATAAAGCCTCGGAAGAAAAAAACGACGTAAACGGGGTCAGAGTGGCAACACCTGATGTCGCGTCCGGCAGGGGGCTTGAGGCGTCCCAGGTCGTCATTATGCGAAGTCCTCGACCATCCATCAGTACCCAACACCAAACACAAGAAGCACCCAACATGGGTAAAGCGTACAATATCGAACGCATAGTAGGAGATGGAAACTGCCTATTCCGGTCTGTTAGCCTGTATCTCTACAACACACAGGACAGACATATGGAACTAAGAGCAGAGGCAGTACCCTACATACGAAGGCACTGGAACGATTTGAAAGATTACATCGTTCATGGCCCAACAGATCAAAGAAGCTACTGTTACCAAATGAGACAAACAGGCACCTTTGGCACAAGCGTTGAAATACTGGCACTCTCTGAAATACACCATCTAAAGTTCGTGGTCTTCGCAGAACAAAGCAAAATAAGAAGTAACCAGTACACAACAAGCACACAGCCAACCGTGATAAGCAAAGCAACACATCCAAGAACCATTGAACTCCTCTTCACTGGAAACCTAGATGGGGGACATTACGAATTGCTGAAAGAGGTTACAAGACCACAAAACCAACCAGACATGAAAAATCCTGAATGTGTGCCAGACAAATCTTCTCCTGCCCAACGCAAGGAAGCCAACAACACACCTCCAAAACCCAAAGAAACAAAAAAGGCGGCACAAACACACACTAAAAACTTCAAACCAGTTGCGGGCCACAAAGAACGAAGTCGGGCAAGGATAAAGTGGACCATAGACGAATACAAGGAGATAATATTCTGCCATTATTATACCATATCAAGAACAGGAGCTGCTAATCTTAAAGAAGTCTATGAACTCTGGAAGACAAGAAACCCGAATCCTACACACCAACTAACCGCTAACACCTTGGCAACACAACGGAGATTCATCCTCAACAACAACAAACTATCTCCAAAAGAACTCAGTGAGATAGAACAGAAAACAAGAACACACAACATTGAAGAAGAAGAAGGACAAATAGAAAATGAAACGAAGAATTTAAGCGATGACGAGACCACAAGAACCAAAACCAAAGACGAAGCTAACACTATCAGCAAAGACTCAGTAGCCGAAACAGCTGATATCGAAAGACTGCTCTGCACTGAAAATAATGAACAAGAAACAGAGGTCATGAAAATGGTAACGAACATCACCCAGAGAATGGCAGAAGATAATAACACAGAAGAAAGGATGGAAAGACAACCGCAAAAAAAATTGAATGAAACTCCCAAACTAAAAGAACTAATATGTTTGGGCAACAGAGCCATTGAAGAAATCCTCAAAAAACAACCAGAGGAATACACTCGCATCACTAGTCTAAACAAACTCATCTATGCGACGGCAGCTACAATACAAGAAATAGTACTACCAACAGCTGCATCACCAAATACACAGAGAAAGCCATGGAACAACGAACCACCCTGGAAAAGTAGAATACAAGGCCAAATCACAGAACTAAGAAAAGACCTCTCACGCCTCAAAGAATCGCTTCAACCCAATCTCAGCCTCAAAATGAAAATACAAAAGGAAGAACTGTACAAAAAGTACAAGATAAGAAGTAACAAGGATCATACTGAAACTGCTGAACAACTAAAGCAAAAGGTATCTGCCAAAACACGCAGAATTAAAAGATTCTCGGGAAGATCTACCCAATACAGACAAAACAAACTGTTCACAGAGAACACAGGCAAATTCTACAGCAATATCATGGGAAAAAAGTTCAAGGCAACAACGCAACCACCAACAAGCGAAATAGAAAACTATTGGAAAAGTATCTGGGAACAACCCACCGGGTATAACACCTCAGCTCCGTGGATCCAGCAGGAGTATGACCGAACAAACAATATTAGCAGAATGGAATGGGAAAGTATCACCGCGGAAGAGCTGAAAGCAGCAATACATACGACTGCTAACTGGAAATCGCCGGGCGTTGACGGCATAACCAACTTCTGGCTAAAACGACTACACGCCACCCACAAGAACATAGCAGAGGCGTACAACGAAATGATAAACGGAAAACAAAAAACACCAGAATGGCTAACAAAAGGAAGAACTTACCTAATTCCTAAAGATGAAAAGACTGAGCAAGCTAAGAACTACAGACCAATAACCTGTCTAAACAACATATACAAGCTCCTCACAAAGATAATGTCTGAAAGACTACACCAACACCTAGAAAACAACAAACTATTCCCACCAGAACAAAAAGGATGTGTCAAAAACACGTATGGATGCAAGGATCACCTACTTATAAGTAAAATGCTACACAAGGACTGCAAAGAAAGGAAGAGAAACCTGTCTCTAGCCTGGATAGACTACAGGAAAGCTTTCGATAAAGTCCCGCACACCTGGATTATCGAAGTTCTAAACATCTACAGAACATCTCCGATCCTCATGACATTCATCAGCAAAACCATGAGCAACTGGAACACCGACCTGTACCTGATAGCAGATCCCAACAAAAGCGCCAACAACTCCAGCAACACCATCATCAAAAACATCCAGATAAAAAGCGGTATCTACCAAGGAGACTCCTTATCTCCGCTGCTGTTTTGTGTAGCACTGTTCCCCCTCAGCTCTATCCTGAACAGGACAAACACAGGATATCAATGCAAACAAGAGAAAGAGAAAGTGAATCACCTACTATACGTAGACGATCTGAAGCTGACAGCACATTCAGACGAAGAACTTGCCGAACAACTGGCACTAGTAAAAGAATTCAGTGACGACATCAGCATGGAATTCGGACTCGACAAATGCGCGAAAGCCTCATTTGTAAAAGGAAAACTACAAGCCAAGAAGAACATTGAGATCGACACCACAACAACGATCCAATCCTTAAACCAAACAGACGTTTATAAATATCTTGGGATAGATGAAAACGATGGAATACAACACAAACAAATGAAGACCAAAGTAAGAAAAGAATACTTCCGTAGAATAAGAGAAATCCTGAAGACAGAGCTGAACGCCAAGAACAAGATAACTGCAATAACAGCATTAGCAATCCCAGTAATACAATACAGCGTAGACATCATCAGATGGACACAAGCTGAAATAAGAAAACTTGACACACAAACAAGAAAAATACTCACAATGTATGGCGCACTCCACCCGCGAGCCGACATCAACCGAATGTACATCCCCAGGAAAGAAGGGGGTCGAGGACTGATCAGCATAGAATCTACATACAAAATTGCAAAAGAAGGGCTTAGCAACTACCTAAAGCTAAAAGAAAGAGACAAATACTTGGGTATGGTGTACAGACATCTGCAGAACCACACCAACGATAATCTTCACCACAGCACTGAAGACGAAGAAACAGAAAACAGCAACCCAGGCAAATCTGAAACAAAGCAAGTTAAGGAGATCAAACAACATCTGAAACAACAAATAAAAGATGAGCGAATTGAGAAATGGAAGTCCAAACCCCTGCACGGACAGCTTGCAAAAGAGACGGAAAAAGAGACAATAAACAAAACCCAGTCGTGGGCGTGGCTGTCATACGCAAATCTGAAGACAGAAACAGAGGCACTGATAACAGCATGCCAAGATCAAGCCATCGCAACTAATTATATAAAGGCTAAAATAATGAAAACCGGCTGTGATCAAAAATGCAGACTCTGCCGCACCTTCAGTGAAACCATACACCACATCGTATCAGGCTGCCCCATCCTGGCAAAAAAGCATACCTGGACCGGCACAACACAGTAGTGAAGCACCTCCACTGGAACATCTGCAAACACTACAACATAGATGTAAACGAGAAATGGTACCAGCACAACCCGGACCCTGTAGTTGACACTGCCGAAGTTACCATCATGTGGGATACCCAGATTCACACGGATAGGACAATCACAGCAAACAAACCAGACCTAGTGATTAAGGACAAAAAGAGGAAACAATGCCTCCTGATCGATGTAGCAATTCCATCCGACTACAACATAACACAGAAAGAAGCCGAAAAACAACTGAAGTACAAGGACCTACAAATAGAAATTCAGAGAATGTGGAACATGCGAACCAAAGTCATCCCCATCATCCTCGGTGCAACTGGCCTCATCTCTAAGATCACAGCAGAGCTAGTTAAGGAAGTCCCAGGAAAACACAACCTTCTACAAATGCAACGAGCAGTGGTGCTGGGTACAGCCCATATAGTACGAAAAGTACTATAACAGAACAGAATGTCATCATAACAAAAGTAACACCCTAGGTGCACGGTGTGCACTCGGTGTTACTCAGAAACAAGACCTTAGCACAAGCGCTAAGTGGTACAAGGAGATAATAATAATAATAATAATAATAATAATAATAATAATAATAATAATAATAATAATAATAATAATAATAATAATAATAATAATAATAATAATAATAATAATAATAATAATAATAATAATAATAATAATAATAATAATAATAATAATAATAATAATAATAATAATAATAATAATAATAATAATAATAATAATAATAATAATAATAATAATAATAATAATAATAATAATAATAATAATAATAATAATAATAATAATAATAATAATAATAATAATAATAATTTTTTTTTTTTTTTGTGTGGAGGAGGGAAATGCATTTACGCACGCTATACGGTAAAGCAGCTCGTACAGTAGTGCAGGACTCCTGTCAGTTCGAAAAACACGAAATCTGATAGACTACCTGCTAAAAACCCCCTCTTCTCCGATGGCACTAACCTGAGACCGTTTGACACATTATCAAGGTTAGGCCGATGATCATTAGCCCTTTCGCTCGACGTTTGAAAAGTTTGGCATGTTAAGGCCGATCTAGGTCAGCCTTTTTGGCTTTGAGTAGTGTTTCAGTGAAATTGACTACACTGTTCCAAGTATTTCCATTACGAAGTATGACATCCTCGAAAGTATCCGGATTGCAAGGTCCGATCATGGACACCAGTGAGGTTCGGCGGTCATGCCACCTACTGCAGGTGAAGAAGGTGTGCTCTACGGTATCGACGACACCTGGGCAATAAAGGCAATCCGGGCTTTCAGTCCTTCCGATCTTGTGGAGGTAGTGGCGGAAATACCCATGACCAGAAAGGAGTTGGGTCAAGAAGTATCCCACCTCACCATGTTCTCTCTCAGCCCACGGTCTAATATTTGGTATTAGCCTTTTGGTCCATCGCCCTCTTGGCTCTGCATCCCAGTTGGCCTGCCAGTCATTGAAAGTGTGGTCCCGCTCTTCTGCAGCGAGAGTATCTCTCTCATTTTCGCGGTTTCTCTGGTAGATCGCCTGTCGTTCACGTGCTAGTAGGTGAATGGGGGCTATTCCTGCTATTACCAGTATAGCTGGCTCAGAAACCGTGCGGTATGCCGAGGCAATACGTAGAGCACCCAGGCGCTGCACTCGTGCAAGCTGGTTCCGGTAGCACTCTTTACTTAGAACATGCGCCCAAACCTCCGATCCGTAAAGAAGAACAGAGTTTACAGACGACATAAGAAGCCTTCGTTTACTTGAGCGTGGACCACCAGTGTTGGCCATGAGACCACTGAGAGAAGCTACTCCTCTGGCGGCTTTTTCAGCGGTACGTCGAATCTGCTCTCTGAAGCTCATCTTACTGTCGATCATCACTCCGAGGTATCTAGCTGAGGGTCTGGTCTCTATATGGAGTTCCCCTAAATGCATCGGTACGATCGTCTCTATGTGCTTTTTTGTGAGGACAACGATTTCGGTTTTGCTAAGTGCCAGTGACAAGCTGTGATCTTGCATCCACCTGTTCACTCTGCGCATCACCTGATTCAGTTTAAGCTGAGCTTGATCCAGGTCTCTAGCTGCAATGAGAGCAGCGACATCGTCAGCGTAACCAACAAGGCAGGTCTCGTCGGGCATGTCGCATCTTAGCAGACCGTCGTAGGAAATATTCCAAAGGTCTGGCCCAAGGACAGAACCTTGAGCAGCACCAGAAGTGACAGGAATTTTCCGCTGTCCTTCGAGAGTGTCGTATAATAAGGATCGGTTCTCCAGATATGAATCGATCATGCGGATGAGGTACGGAGGTACATGGAAAGTTTGCTCCAGCGCCACCAACATGTCTGTCCATCTGACGGAGTTGAAAGCGTTCCGAACGTCAAGTGTGACCAGAAGAACTACTTGGCGCGACCAGTGGTTGTGATTCTCTGCCCTCTGCACAGCGTCGACTACCTCCTGAATGGCGTCAATGGTCGAATGACCGGGTCTGAATCCATGTTGATGAGGTGACAGGCCACCTGCTGCGACGATAGCTTGGTTGATCCGGGACCGGAGCATTTTTTCCAGAACCTTGCCAGCTGTATTCAGCATGCACAGTGGGCGATAAGATGACGGAGCGTCTGGGTCGCCTTTCTGCTTAGGAATCAATACAAGTCGCGCTTCCTTCCACGAGGAAAAGAATACGCCGTCAACTAAGCATCTATTGTACATATCCAAGAGTAGTGTTGGATTCACTTCGGCAACGAGTTTCAGTACCTCAGCAGGAATGCCGTCGGGGCCTGGGGCTTTCTTGTTTCGCAAGGACTGGACAGCGCAGATCAGTTCTTTCTGTTGGAAGAGGTTGATAAAACCTAAGTCTCCGAATTCTCTAGTAGGACGAAATGGATGTGTTGGGAACAATTCATCTACTACCTTAGCCATGATGTTTGACTCCATGAGCGCTGGCGGAGTGCGTGCGCCTAGCTTTTTGGTTACTATCTTGTAGCCCATCCCCCAGGGATCGTTGTCGACATCTTCACAAAGTTCCCTCCAGCAACGCGCTTTGCTGCGATTGATAGTTCTGCGAAGCTCCCGCTTAGCGGATTTGTGCTCGGCCGATTTCGCATTCGCTTCTGGACGGCCTTGGGCGCGTTGAGCAGCCCGTCGGAGACTGAGGCATTTCTTCCGGAGTGACGCGATTTCAGGTGTCCACCAGTAGGCTGATTTCTTACTGGGGCAAGGTTTTACCTTCGGCATGGATATGTCGCATGCATCAGAAATTTGTCTCATGGTTTTAGAGCAGGTCTCTTCAGCAGTGTTTTGACGTCTGATCGCTTTACCTGTTAGAAAGTCCGAGAATATCCCATGGTTGATGCGATTAACTTTCCATATTCGCGATGAAGTAGGGGGACGATGGGGCAGTGTGGCAGCTCTTCCTGTGTTATTGACCTTAAAGCTAATAGCCATATGGTCACTTGCTGTGTAATCCTCGAGGACGCGCCAGTCGGATATTTGTCGTAGAATGTTCTCAGACCCAAGGGATACGTCCGGGATGGACTCTCCAAAGCCGGGGCGACGGAAAGTGGAAACGTTACCAACATTCAGAATTTGGAGGCCGGTTCTGGCTGCCATTTCGAGGAGATACTGGCCTCTTGAGTTTGTACGAGGCATTCCCCAGTCAACCGCTCTGGCATTGAAATCACCAGCGACAAGAACAACACCACTAGTATTTCGTATCTCATCCTCTAGCGAGTCAATCATCTGGCGATACTCTGCTATAGGTTGGTTTGGGGTCAAATAGCAAGAGAAGAAGTAAATCCCTCTACTTTTTATCCACACGAAACCATTTCCTGCTCCATTGATAGAAATAGGGACATTTCTAGGGTTAAGAACCCATATTGAAGCAGTGCCCAGTTCATCCGAAAACCAGAAGGGTGACATCCTGTTCTTATATTGCTCACTTAGTAACAGAATGTCAATACCGCGCTCAGTGGCAAATTGTGGAAGTAAGTGATCGACTGTTCTGCTTCGCTGCATGTTTAGTTGGATAACGTTGGTCATTAGAAGCGGGATTTAAGCTTCTCTAGGGCCTCCCTATAGACCCGGCAGCGACTTGATCCCGAAATATGCTGTGACTCCTCTGGTATGATACTGAGGCTGGAGCAAAGAAAACAGCACGGTTCAGCCTGACAGGTATTTGCCTTGTGTTCCACGCTGCCACACTTGTAGCAAAACTTGCTGCGGTCAGTCCCTTTGCATTTTCCAGCTACGTGGCCAAATCCCAGGCATTTGTAACACCTGTGGACAACCATCTTGAGTCGAATACGACAGCTGACCCATCCGATCTTTAGATGACCCTTTGTCAGCAACACCTTTGCGTCTGCTTCAGGTAGCGTGACAATAGCCAGCTTCTGTCCTCGAACATTTGGATTTGAGACAAAAACCCTTGATTCGACGGTCTTGTTTAGGACGGCATATACAGCAGTCTTTACCTCTTCCTCTGTGGTGAGTTCGTCCAGATCTCTAAGTTCGATGGTAGACTTGGGCTCTATGTAACGGACTGTGGCGTTTCCACCCAATATATTTTGGAGAGCATCTCCAAACTCCGATTTATTTTTTGTTCCAGAACCGAGCTCTACAAGCACTTCGCCAGTTCGCGTCTTCCTGACAGATTTGACATCTGCCCCAGTGTCCATGGGTCGAACCTTAGTGCGAATATTTCTCAGCACATCAGCGTAGGAGTTTCCTTCCGAAGGCTTAATGATAATAGCCTCTGTTCTGGCCTTCTCTTTCCATCTCCGTTTTCGAAGATCTTTGGCTGGAAGTTGGTTAGAAAGATCTTTCGGCTCCTTGTCTTGAACATTTTTCCTCCTTTTTATCTGCGTCCATTCAGAACTCTGCAGAGATTTTTTTGTTTCTTTTATTCTTTTTTGTTTTTGCTCTGTATTCGCTGGGCTAGCCGCTTTCCGCTTGCTGTTTGTCTCGGAGTGTGTTCGGGGCCTCTGTACGGACTCTCGCTGCCGTAAGAAGATAGAGCCTTCAGTTATCCTCTTTCCCGTTTCGAGTGCCTTGTTTGTGGACTCGATTAGACTTTCGAAATGCTCCTCAAGCTGTGGAAGTCCTTGTTTGATGGCGTTGGAGATGTTGGGCTGTTTTTTCAGCGCTGCCGTCATTACAAGCAATAGACTTCTGATGAGCTTTGATTGCTTTTCGACAGCAGTCTCGTTACTCTTTAGCTGCAGCAGTAACTTATCAGTATCAGCCAAGGTTAAGTGAGCTTGGCCCCCCCCAGAATCCGTGGGGCCTGCACCGACCACCGGGGCTTTCACCCGATCGGAATCGGCGGCGGGATTTTGCCTGTCGGCAACGCCCGCCTGGGGTAATAAGTTAACAGACTCACTACTCATTTTTGTTTTGTTATTTGGGGTTCCTTCCCCTAGCTGGTTTTGGTTCACCCCGGATATTTGATTTCTCCGGTACCATCCATATCTGGAAGGCATCCCCCTATCCACCACCCGGGGAGGCGCCCGATGCGGGACCAGCAACCCGTCACGGGAATAATAATAATAATAATAATAATAATAATAATAATAATAATAATAATAATAATAATAATAATAATAATAATAATAATAATAATAATAATAATAATAATAATAATAATAATAATAATAATAATAATAATAATAATAATAATAATAATAATAATAATAATAATAATAATAATAATAATAATAATAATAATAATAATAATAATAATAATAATAATAATAATAATAATAATAATAATAATAATAATAATAATAATAATAATAATAATAATAATAATAATAATAATAATAATAATAATAATAATAATAATAATAATAATAATAATAATAATAATAATAATAATAATAATAATAATAATAATAATAATAATAATAATAATAATAATAATAATAATAATAATAATAATAATAATAATAATAATAATAATAATAATAATAATAATAATAATAATAATAATAATAATAATAATAATAATAATAATAATAATAATAATAATAATAATAATAATAATAATAATAATAATAATAATAATAATAATAATAATAATAATAATAATAATAATAATAATAATAATAATAATAATAATAATAATAATAATAATAATAATAATAATAATAATAATAATAATAATAATAATAATAATAATAATAATAATAATAATAATAATAATAATAATAATAATAATAATAATAATAATAATAATAATAATAATAATTTTTTTTTTTTTGTGTGTTGAGGAGGGAAATGCATTTACGCACACTGTACGATTAGGAATTTCGTACAGTAGTGCAGGGCTCCCGGCTGCTCAAGAACTTGAGGTCTGACGGACTACCTGCTAAAAACCCCCTCTTCTCCGAAGGCACTAACCTGAGACCGTTTGACACATTATCAAGGTTAGGCCAAAGTTGTTGGCTCTTTGAGTTCGTCGTCTTTGTCATCTACCAAGTTTAGGGCCGATCAAGATCAGCCTTTTTGGCTTTAAGCAATGCTTCCGTGAAACGGATCACCTGGTTCCAGGAGTCACTGTCACGAAGCATAACCTTCACCAGAGTATCCGGTTCAAATGTTCCGATCCCAGCCATTAGTGAGGATCGTCGTTCGTGCCACTTACTGCAGATAAAGAAGGTATGCTCTGCGGTATCGATGACGCCCGGGCAATAGAGACATTCAGCACTCTCAGTCTTTCCCATCTTGTGGAGGTAATAACGAAAATACCCATGACCCGAAAGAAGTTGGGTCAAATAGTATCCCACCTCTCCGTGTTTTCTTTCAGCCCAAGGTCTAAGTTCTGGTATTAACCTTGAGGTCCATCGCCCCCTTGTTTCCTCCTCCCAGCTGGCCTGCCAGTAGGTAAAGGTGCGGTCTCGTTCTTCAGCGGCAGTAGCCCCTCTGTCATTTTCGTGCTTTCTTCTATAGATGGCCTGTCGTTCACGAGCCAGAAAGTGAATAGGAACTATTCCAGCTATTACCAGAATAGCTGGCTCGGAAACGGTGCGGTACGCAGAAGCAACTCGTAAAGCGCCCAGTCGTTGGACTCGTAGGAGCTGGTTGCGGTAGCATGTCTTGTTTAGGACATGTGCCCAAATCTCCGCTCCATACAAGAGGACTGAGTTAACAGACGAGATGAGAAGCCTTCGCCTGCTAGGACGTGGGCCGCCAACATTGGCCATCAGCCTACTGAGGGAACCTATGGCTCTGGCGGCTTTGTCTGCGGTGTGTTGAATCTGTTCCCTGAAAATCATCTTAGTGTCGATCATCATCCCGAGGTATTTGGCTGAAGGTTTAGTTTGTATTTCAAAATTATCTACATGCATTGGGATAATTGTTTCTATACGTTTCTTTGTAAGAACAACAATAATAATAATAATAATAATAATAATAATAATAATAATAATAATAATAATAATAATAATAATAATAATAATAATAATAATAATAATAATAATAATAATAATAATAATAATAATAATAATAATAATAATAATAATAATAATAATAATAATAATAATAATAATAATAATAATAATAATAATAATAATAATAATAATAATAATAATAATAATAATAATAATAATAATAATAATAATTTTTTTTTTTTTTGTGTGTCGAGGAGGGAAATGCATTTACGCACACTGTACGATTAGGAATTTCGTACAGTAGTGCAGGGCTCCCGGCTGCTCAAGAACTTGAGGTCTGACGGACTACCTGCTAAAAACCCCCTCTTCTCCGAAGGCACTAACCTGAGACCGTTTGACACATTATCAAGGTTAGGCCAAAGTTGTTGGCTCTTTGAGTTCGTCGTCTTTGTCATCTACCAAGTTTAGGGCCGATCAAGATCAGCCTTTTTGGCTCTAAGCAATGCTTCCGTGAAACGGATCACCTGGTTCCAGGAGTCACTGTCACGAAGCATAACCTTCACCAGAGTATCCGGTTCAAATGTTCCGATCCCAGCCATTAGTGAGGATCGTCGTTCGTGCCACTTACTGCAGATAAAGAAGGTATGCTCTGCGGTATCGATGACGCCCGGGCAATAGAGACATTCAGCACTCTCAGTCTTTCCCATCTTGTGGAGGTAATAACGAAAATACCCATGACCCGAAAGAAGTTGGGTCAAATAGTATCCCACCTCTCCGTGTTTTCTTTCAGCCCAAGGTCTAAGTTCTGGTATTAACCTTGAGGTCCATCGCCCCCTTGTTTCCTCCTCCCAGCTGGCCTGCCAGTAGGTAAAGGTGCGGTCTCGTTCTTCAGCGGCAGTAGCCCCTCTGTCATTTTCGTGCTTTCTTCTATAGATGGCCTGTCGTTCACGAGCCAGAAAGTGAATAGGAACTATTCCAGCTATTACCAGAATAGCTGGCTCGGAAACGGTGCGGTACGCAGAAGCAACTCGTAAAGCGCCCAGTCGTTGGACTCGTAGGAGCTGGTTGCGGTAGCATGTCTTGTTTAGGACATGTGCCCAAATCTCCGCTCCATACAAGAGGACTGAGTTAACAGACGAGATGAGAAGCCTTCGCCTGCTAGGACGTGGGCCGCCAACATTGGCCATCAGCCTACTGAGGGAACCTATGGCTCTGGCGGCTTTGTCTGCGGTGTGTTGAATCTGTTCCCTGAAAATCATCTTAGTGTCGATCATCATCCCGAGGTATTTGGCTGAAGGTTTAGTTTGTATTTCAAAATTATCTACATGCATTGGGATAATTGTTTCTATACGTTTCTTTGTAAGAACAACAATAATAATAATAATAATAATAATAATAATAATAATAATAATAATAATAATAATAATAATAATAATAATAATAATAATAATAATAATAATAATAATAATAATAATAATAATAATAATAATAATAATAATAATAATAATAATAATAATAATAATAATAATAATAATAATAATAATAATAATAATAATAATAATAATAATAATAATAATAATAATAATAATAATAATAATAATAATTTTTTTTTTTTTTGTGTGTCGAGGAGGGAAATGCATTTACGCACACTGTACGATTAGGAATTTCGTACAGTAGTGCAGGGCTCCCGGCTGCTCAAGAACTTGAGGTCTGACGGACTACCTGCTAAAAACCCCCTCTTCTCCGAAGGCACTAACCTGAGACCGTTTGACACATTATCAAGGTTAGGCCAAAGTTGTTGGCTCTTTGAGTTCGTCGTCTTTGTCATCTACCAAGTTTAGGGCCGATCAAGATCAGCCTTTTTGGCTCTAAGCAATGCTTCCGTGAAACGGATCACCTGGTTCCAGGAGTCACTGTCACGAAGCATAACCTTCACCAGAGTATCCGGTTCAAATGTTCCGATCCCAGCCATTAGTGAGGATCGTCGTTCGTGCCACTTACTGCAGATAAAGAAGGTATGCTCTGCGGTATCGATGACGCCCGGGCAATAGAGACATTCAGCACTCTCAGTCTTTCCCATCTTGTGGAGGTAATAACGAAAATACCCATGACCCGAAAGAAGTTGGGTCAAATAGTATCCCACCTCTCCGTGTTTTCTTTCAGCCCAAGGTCTAAGTTCTGGTATTAACCTTGAGGTCCATCGCCCCCTTGTTTCCTCCTCCCAGCTGGCCTGCCAGTAGGTAAAGGTGCGGTCTCGTTCTTCAGCGGCAGTAGCCCCTCTGTCATTTTCGTGCTTTCTTCTATAGATGGCCTGTCGTTCACGAGCCAGAAAGTGAATAGGAACTATTCCAGCTATTACCAGAATAGCTGGCTCGGAAACGGTGCGGTACGCAGAAGCAACTCGTAAAGCGCCCAGTCGTTGGACTCGTAGGAGCTGGTTGCGGTAGCATGTCTTGTTTAGGACATGTGCCCAAATCTCCGCTCCATACAAGAGGACTGAGTTAACAGACGAGATGAGAAGCCTTCGCCTGCTAGGACGTGGGCCGCCAACATTGGCCATCAGCCTACTGAGGGAACCTATGGCTCTGGCGGCTTTGTCTGCGGTGTGTTGAATCTGTTCCCTGAAAATCATCTTAGTGTCGATCATCATCCCGAGGTATTTGGCTGAAGGTTTAGTTTGTATTTCAAAATTATCTACATGCATTGGGATAATTGTTTCTATACGTTTCTTTGTAAGAACAACAATAATAATAATAATAATAATAATAATAATAATAATAATAATAATAATAATAATAATAATAATAATAATAATAATAATAATAATAATAATAATAATAATAATAATAATAATAATAATAATAATAATAATAATAATAATAATAATAATAATAATAATAATAATAATAATAATAATAATAATTTTTTTTTTTTTGTGTGTCGAGGAGGGAAATGCATTTACGCACACTGTACGATTAGGAATTTCGTACAGTAGTGCAGGGCTCCCGGCTGCTCAAGAACTTGAGGTCTGACGGACTACCTGCTAAAAACCCCCTCTTCTCCGAAGGCACTAACCTGAGACCGTTTGACACATTATCAAGGTTAGGCCAAAGTTGTTGGCTCTTTGAGTTCGTCGTCTTTGTCATCTACCAAGTTTAGGGCCGATCAAGATCAGCCTTTTTGGCTCTAAGCAATGCTTCCGTGAAACGGATCACCTGGTTCCAGGAGTCACTGTCACGAAGCATAACCTTCACCAGAGTATCCGGTTCAAATGTTCCGATCCCAGCCATTAGTGAGGATCGTCGTTCGTGCCACTTACTGCAGATAAAGAAGGTATGCTCTGCGGTATCGATGACGCCCGGGCAATAGAGACATTCAGCACTCTCAGTCTTTCCCATCTTGTGGAGGTAATAACGAAAATACCCATGACCCGAAAGAAGTTGGGTCAAATAGTATCCCACCTCTCCGTGTTTTCTTTCAGCCCAAGGTCTAAGTTCTGGTATTAACCTTGAGGTCCATCGCCCCCTTGTTTCCTCCTCCCAGCTGGCCTGCCAGTAGGTAAAGGTGCGGTCTCGTTCTTCAGCGGCAGTAGCCCCTCTGTCATTTTCGTGCTTTCTTCTATAGATGGCCTGTCGTTCACGAGCCAGAAAGTGAAAAGGAACTATTCCAGCTATTACCAGAATAGCTGGCTCGGAAACGGTGCGGTACGCAGAAGCAACTCGTAAAGCGCCCAGTCGTTGGACTCGTAGGAGCTGGTTGCGGTAGCATGTCTTGTTTAGGACATGTGCCCAAATCTCCGCTCCATACAAGAGGACTGAGTTAACAGACGAGATGAGAAGCCTTCGCCTGCTAGGACGTGGGCCGCCAACATTGGCCATCAGCCTACTGAGGGAACCTATGGCTCTGGCGGCTTTGTCTGCGGTGTGTTGAATCTGTTCCCTGAAAATCATCTTAGTGTCGATCATCATCCCGAGGTATTTGGCTGAAGGTTTAGTTTGTATTTCAAAATTATCTACATGCATTGGGATAATTGTTTCTATACGTTTCTTTGTAAGAACAACAATTTCTGTCTTGCTGAGAGCCAGCGACAAACCGTGATCATGCATCCACCTGTTAATCCTTCGCATGACTTGGTTCAGCTTAAGCTGTGCTTGGTCCGTATCTCTAGCTGCAATGAGAGCAGCAACGTCGTCTGCGTAGCCAACAAGGCAAGTCTCGTCAGGCATCTCACATCTAAGCAGACCGTCATACGAAGCGTTCCATAGGTCTGGTCCAAGGATTGAACCTTGAGCTGCTCCAGAAGTGACAGAAATTTTCTGTTGTCCTTCAAGCGTGTCGTAGAGTAGAAATCGGTTCTTCAGGTATGAGTCGATCATTCGAATAAGGTATAAGGGTACACGGAATGATTGCTCAAGTGCCGATAACATATTTGTCCACCTGACGGAGTTGAAGGCATTGCGAACGTCTAGGGTGACCAGTAGAACTACTCGTCGTGACCAATGGTTGTGGTTTTCTGCCTTTTGTACCGCGTCAACTACTTCCTGGATAGCGTCCATGGTCGAGTGGCCAGGCCTGAAGCCGTGCTGGTGTGCCGATATGTCGCCGGCAGCTACAATGGCATGGTTGATCCGGGACTTCAGCAGTTTAATAATAATAATAATAATAATAATAATAATAATAATAATAATAATAATAATAATAATAATAATAATAATAATAATAATAATAATAATAATAATAATAATAATAATAATAATAATAATAATAATAATAATAATAATAATAATAATAATAATAATAATAATAATAATAATAATAATAATAATAATAATAATAATAATAATAATAATAATAATAATAATAATAATAATAATAATAATAATAATAATAATAATAATAATAATAATAATAATAATAATAATAATAATAATAATAATAATAATAATAATAATAATAATAATAATAATAATAATAATAATAATAATAATAATAATAATAATAATAATAATAATAATAATAATAATAATAATAATAATAATAATAATAATAATAATAATAATAATAATAATAATAATAATAATAATAATAATAATAATAATAATAATAATAATAATAATAATAATAATAATAATAATAATAATAATAATAATAATAATAATAATAATAATAATAATAATAATAATAATAATAATAATAATAATAATAATAATAATAATAATAATAATAATAATAATAATAATAATAATAATAATATTAATAATAATAATAATAATAATAATAATAATAATAATAATAATAATAATAATAATAATAATAATAATAATAATAATAATAATAATAATAATAATAATAATAATAATAATAATAATAATAATAATAATAATAATAATAATAATAATAATAATAATAATAATAATAATAATAATAATAATATTAATAATAATAATAATAATAATAATAATAATAATAATAATAATAATAATAATAATAATAATAATAATAATAATAATAATAATAATAATAATAATAATAATAATAATAATAATAATAATAATAATAATAATAATAATAATAATAATAATAATAATAATAATAATAATAATAATAATAATAATAATAATAATAATAATAATAATAATAATAATAATAATAATAATAATAATAATAATAATAATAATAATAATAATAATAATAATAATAATAATAATAATAATAATAATAATAATAATAATAATAATAATAATAATAATAATAATAATAATAATAATAATAATAATAATAATAATAATAATAATAATAATAATAATAATAATAATAATAATAATAATAATAATAATAATAATAATAATAATAATAATAATAATAATAATAATAATAATAATAATAATAATATTAATAATAATAATAATAATAATAATATTAATAATAATAATAATAATAATAATAATAATAATAATAATAATAATAATAATAATAATAATAATATTAATAATATTAATAATATTAATAATAATAATAATATTAATAATATTAATAATAATAATAATAATAATAATAATAATAATAATAATAATAATAATAATAATAATAATAATATTAATAATATTAATAATATTAATAATATTAATAATATTAATAATATTAATAATATTAATAATATTAATAATATTAATAATATTAATAATATTAATAATATTAATAATATTAATAATATTAATAATATTAATAATAATATTAATAATAATATTAATAATAATAATATTAATAATATTAATAATATTAATAATATTAATAATATTAATAATATTAATAATATTAATAATAATATTAATAATATTAATAATATTAATAATATTAATAATATTAATAATAATAATAATAATAAATTGTCGGTATACTCCAACAGATTAAGAAGATATAATGAAGCAGACTTGAGAAGAACCCACAACAAAATATTCTCCATAAACCAGAAACAATTCTACCGCCAACTAACACAAACCAATACAAAAATAGTTAATAACTTCCCCGAAAAGGAAGCAACAATTACATATTGGTCAGAAATATGGGAAAAAGAGAAAACTCATAATAGAAAAGCAGAATGGCTGTCTGAAGAAAAGAAAAATGCCGAGAAAATTCCCATGATGCTTTATAATACCATCACCTTGACAGATGTAAAAAAAGCAATCAACAGTACGCATAATTGGAAGTCAGCGGGACCAGATGGAATCCACAACTTTTGGTTTAAAAAATTCTATTCTACTCACAAAACACTAGCAAGTCTCTTCACAAACATCCTGCAAGACCCGAAAAAAGCACCAACATTCATAACCTCAGGCATAACTTACCTACTCCCAAAGACAATCCCATCGACAAATGATCCCTCAAAATATAGGCCAATCACTTGCCTCCCCACTCTCTTTAAAATACTTACCTCTATCATCTGTAATCAAATTTATCAACACCTTGATAATAATAAATTACTTCCAAATGAACAAAAAGGATGTATAAAGGGTAGCAGAGGCTGCAAAGAACAGCTCGTAATAGACATGATAGTAACTGAGGAAGCGAAACAACGGAAAAAAGACCTCCACGTAGCATACATCGACTACAAGAAAGCTTTCGATAGTGTGCCACACTCGCTTCTTATTGAAATGCTTAATGTTTATAAGATTAGCCCAGCTATTGTCAGTCTATTGGAAAATCTAATGCCTCAGTGGAAGACTAAGCTAGTAGTGCACACCAACGAAGGACAGAAAGACATAGGCAACATACACGTAAGACGTGGTATATTCCAAGGCGACGCCCTTAGCGCTCTATGGTATTGTATTACCTTGGCACCATTATCAAGGTTACTCAATCGCCGAAGCGTGGTATACAAGCTTCAAAATGGGCAAATAATAGACCATCTCGCCTATATGGATGATATCAAATTAATGTCTGCCACAAAGGAAGGTCTAAACAAGCTGCTTAAAATGACCAAGAAATACAGTGATGACACAGGCATGGAATTTGGCCTAAATAAGTGCAAAATCCTCTCCCTAAAGAGGGGAGCATGTGAAGAACATCAGGGATTTCAGCTTGACACCGACAAAATGATAGAAGGGATGGACAGAAATGAGAGTTACCAATACTTGGGACTAGACCAAGCAAGAGGTATCTGCCAAAAAATAATGAAGAAGACTCTTAGACAGAAACTAACTGATAGAACCAAAGCTGTACTGAAAACACAATTATCTGCAATCAATAAAACCAGAGCGTTTAATACATATGCCGTACCGACAATTACTTACAATTTTGGGTTTATCAAATGGACCGACACAGATCTTCAGGACATGAACAGAGATATAAGAATCCTATTCACAAAAGCCAGAGCTAGACACCCTAAAAGCTCTGTAGAAAGATTTTATCTGCCACGGGACAGAGGTGGACGAGGAATAGTAGACCTCAAGGAAGCTCATCAAAAACAAATTGAAAGCCTAAGAAACTATTTCTATGAGAAAAGTGAAACATCAACATACCACAGAAAACTTGTTAACGCAGACAAAGGACTCACCCCACTAAACTTAGATACCAAAAATTATCAGCCACTAAGAGACATACAAACCACAGAGGACAGAGCAAACAAATGGAGAGCTAAGCAACTTCATGGCAGATATCCAGCCGTCTTAAGTTCGGAACATATAGATTCAAATGCATCCAATATGTGGTTAAAAACCGGTTAATCTTTTTGCGGAAACTGAAGGCTTCATGATGGGAATCCAGGATCAAGTTATACCTACATTAAACTACCGGAAGTACATTATGAAAGATCTCGCTGTAACCAACGACATGTGTCGATTATGTCATAATAAAAGTGAAACAATAGAACATATCATATCAAGCTGTTCTGTACTAGCACCCACAGAGTATGTTAAAAGACATGACAACATTGCGAAAATAATACACCAAGAAATATGCAAAAACGCCAACATGCTTACAGAAAACATCCCTTACTATAAATACAAGCCAGAAGCCGTTAGGGAGAACGAAGATATCAAAATCTATTGGAATAAAACTATACACACAGACCACCCAGTGGATAACAACAGACCAGATATCGTGCTAAAGGACAAGAAAGAAAAAACTACCTACTTGATCGACGTAGCAGTACCTGCCCCACATAACATTAAAGAGAAGCAAGAAGAGAAAATTCGTAAATACCTTCCTTTAGCGGCAGAATTGAAAACTATATGGCAACAGAGGAAGGTCTTAGTAATTCCGCTAATTATAGGGGCAACTGGGGAAATACCGATGAAACTTGAAAAGTATATTGAGCAAATACACTTACCACAGAAGATTTTCGTCACACTCCAAAAACTAGCGATTCTGGGAACATGTCACTTAGCTCGGAAGGCCTTGAACGTCCAAATCTAAAAGAAAAAAAAATAGAATAATTTCAGATACTTGCCTTCTAGGAGGCCGTACCTAAAATATACTTACCTGCTACAGCAGAGATACCCAACAAAATAATAATAATAATAATAATAATAATAGACCGCGAGGTTGTGGATGCCTCCTGTGTCCTCCACGTGGGGCGGTCTGGTAACGTGGCTCCACAAGCCAGTGGCGTCACGGCCAACAGCAGGTAAATATCCACTAGGGGAAGGAACCCCGATCAAAAAACCAAACATGGAAGTTGATACAGAAGTTCAACTTACGGTGCAGGGTAACGGACACCCAGTACCGGCGACCGTCAGGGGTGAGCAAGCGGGCCCCGGGTTGTCGAGATCATTCGACCGCAATGCTGTGGAGGTTAACCACTTGGCCATCACAGCAGATACTGCAACAAGTGCGAGTACAAGCTCAGGGAGTGGAGGTGAGCCATTCGCAAGGAGCAAGAAAATCTTGCGCTCCCCCGCATTGGAGCGCAGAAGTAGCTGTGGCAATATACAGCAGCTTGAGGAGAAACAGCAAGAGCCAAAGCAAACAATGTATCTCTTGCAGGCGGCTGATGATGCTATCGATGCCATCACGAATGCAGAGCTAGGCGGCGCAGAATCACAAGATAATCCACTTGCTCATATCACGGCTCTAGATGCAACGGAGTTAGAACAGATCCAAGAAATGCAGCAGATACTCCATAGTATGAGAGAGTCCGTTGGTAAGCAGAGAAATGTAAACAGAACCATACAGGATGGCATGGTCAAACTTTCCTGCACCTAGAACAGATATGTGCCTGCTTAAAGATTCGTACACAAGCAGTACAAAGTCTCAAGGAACGAAACTATGCAAAAGCCCAATCGCCTACCACCACGCACAAACGCAAAAGGGCTAGAGTAGAGGATACCCCACCAAGTAGGCAGCTGGAAAAAAAGACCAGCAGAGCGGAAAAAATCGATGTGGTTCCCTCACCAACACCACAGGATACCGCTGACTTTGTAGAGGTTAAGTCGAGGGCGCAAAAAAAGAGGGAGAAAGCCAAGGACAGGAAGGAGAGAAAGCGAGAGAAAGCCTTGAAGGGGTCCACATCAGCAAGAAAGCCACGCCCAAAGCTTAAAGGCCAGGTTGTCTTGATAAAACCGAGCGAAGGTAGGACCTACGCTGAAGTGTTGGGTGCAATGAGGAGAACTGTCACTCTTGAAGATTCTGGAACAGTGGTACGCCAGATCCGGAAAACGGCCTCTGGAGGAGTGCTCTTGGAACTCTCTAAATGTGATGATAGGAGAAAGCTCCAGGAGGCAATAATCGAGTCAATTGGGGACTATGGTGTGGTACGGACTGTGTCCCCGAAGCTCAGGCTGGAGATCTTTGACCTTGATGCATTGACAACTGAAGCTGATGTGGAAGGAGCAATACGGAGAGATAACCCTGATATAACTGGCGGGATTCAGATTTCTATGCTCGCACCTAACCAGCGGGAGCAAAGGAAGGCCATTGTACAGGTAGAGGAGAAAGATGCAACCCAGATTCTGAAGAGAGGAAAAATAAAGGTGGGATGGGTCAACTGCAGGGTTCGCCAGCGACTGGACGTGGAGCGCTGCTATCGCTGTCTAGACTATGGGCATATTAGAAAGAACTGTCTTGGACCCGATAGGAGCAGCAACTGCTGGAAATGTGGATGTGGAGGCCATAAAGCTGCAGACTGCACGTCGGCACCATCTTGTATATTATGCAAGGAATCTCCTGGAGTGTCGCAAGATCATGCTCCAGGATCAAGAGTATGCGTGGCTTTTAAAAAAGCCCTGGACGCTAAGAAGGCCCGTTCATAGCACAAATGATTCAATTCATCCAGGCTAACGTGCAGAGAAGCCGAACTGGTGACGCTATCCTAGAGCAGTTGGCATATGAGACCAATGTCCAGATAGTGATAGTCAGCGAACCATATGGTTTCAAAACGAGCCCCCTATGGTTTTACGACCAGCTTGGCACCGCGGCTGTCTGGATCTCCGATACACGTGGGGTCCAGATTCAAGGGCATGGGTCCGGAAATGGCTACGTTTGGGTAAGGCTTCGACAAGTCACGGTCCTCAGCGTGTACCTGTCCCCCAACTACTCAGCCCAAGAATACAGAGAGAGGTTGGAAGCTTTGGAGGATAGCCTCCGAAGTATTCCAGGCAATTTTATCGTGGCCGGAGACTTCAATGCCAGGGCCATCGAATGGGGTATGCCCGTAACGAACACCAGAGGAAAGCTCATTCTGGACATGGTCTCAAGGCTGGATTTGTTAGTTTTGAATAGAGGCTCGACGACAACATACAGAAAGCCAGGTTTTGGAGAATCAATACCAGACGTAACATTGATATCGAGTAGCCTTGCCCAACTAGCTTCAGGCTGGAGGGTGATGGATACTTACACTGGTAGCGATCACGAATTTATCACCTTCGAGCTGTTGGATAAAAGACAGGCCCACCAGACGAGAACACACAACTACCTTGGTTGGAATGTCGATAAACTTAACAAGGACAAGTTCACCGACTCGATAAGCAGGGACCTGGAATCTAGTCCTTTGGTGAACTCTGAGCAGCCAGACTCGGAAATCGAAGTTGAGGCTTACATCAAGGCCACCATAAAGCTCATTCAACGGGCTTGCGACAGGTCCATGCCACGAAAAAGACCTTGGCGCGGTAGACGGCAGGCATATTGGTGGACGGATGAGATTTCGCAGCTACGAAAGAAGTGCCTAATACGTAGACGGCGGGCCCAGCGCACTCGTAGTCCCCTGGAAGCAGCTGAAAAACTGGCAGAACATAAAGCGGCAAAGAAGCAATTGAATAAAGCTATCCGTATAAGCAAGAACCGTTGTTGGCAGGAGCTGTGCCAGGAACTTGATCGTGATCCCTGGGGAAAAGGGTATCAACTAGTCTCACGAAGGCTTGGAGCAATTAACAGCGACACTAAGACAATGGATGCTGCCACCATGAGCAATATTGTGGACACTCTCTTCCCAACGCACCCAATAAGGAAAGAGGAATATGTCGTTTCGTGCAGTTCAAACGTTCCCTCTTTTACAGAGGAGGAGCTCGTAGACGCGGTTTCTATGCTAAAAAACCGGAAGGCTCCTGGGCCAGACGGCGTTCCGGCAGAGGCTGTGAAACTGGTTAGCAATACACACCCACAACTGTTGCTGAACATGTACAATGCTTGCCTAGCGAAAGGACTGTTCCCAAAAAGCTGGAAAATAGGGCGGCTAGTATTAGTTAGCAAAGGGAAAGGAGAACCAGATTCCCCTTCTTCTTATAGGCCACTTTCCATGCTTGATACATTGGGTAAAGTTTTGGAAAGGCTTCTAAAACCGAGGTTGCAATCCGCGATTCAGGCTACTGGAGACTTGTCCAGTCGACAACATGGGTTCCGTAAAGGACACTCGACACTCACTGCAATCAAGGAGGTAGTCAGTGCAGTCAAAAGAGCCGAGACTGCATGCCACCAGGCCCGACCCTTAGTATTGCTTGTGACTCTGGATGTCAGAAATGCATTTAATTCGGTCAGATGGAACAACATACTTGGATCACTGCATTGTACTTTTAGAGCGCCAGAGTACCTCCTTCTGATACTGCAAGACTATCTGAGAAACCGTCGTATACTGTATGAAACACGAGAAGGTAGAAGGACCAAGGACATCACCGCTGGAGCAGCGCAAGGGTCAATACTGGGACCAGACCTATGGAACGTCTCATATAATAGCCTACTTTGCTTGGAAATGCCCCACGACGTATTCCTGATAGGCTACGCAGATGATGTCGCTGCGGTTATAACTGCCAGGACACCTCAGCTGGCCCAAATCAAGCTCAACCAAGTCATGATTAAGGTCAACTCTTGGATGAGTGAACATGGACTAGAGCTCGCATTCTCAAAAACAGAGGTGGTTATGCTGACAAAGAGAAGGATCCCAACTGCTATTTCGATGATGATAGGGAACGTCGAAGTCCGAACTAAAACTGCGGCGAAATATTTAGGCCTGTGGCTTGACTCTCGGCTCACCTACTGGGAGCACATAAGGAAGGTATGTGAAAAGGCAGAAAAGACGGCTGCTTCTCTGGGCCAACTGATGGCAAATTTAGCGGGCCCAAAGTCAAGTAAACGAAGACTCATCATGACAACCGTCGAATCAGTGCTATTGTATGTGCCGAATTCTGGGCTGGGGCTATGGGAGTCCAAAAGTACAGCACCCGGATGCTAGCGATACAACGGAGATGTGCGCTAAGAATAGCTTGTGCGTACCGCACTGTTTCCGGAGAAGCGGTCATGGTAATCGCTAGGGTCATCCCAGTAGACCTACTTGCGAAGGAGAGGCAGATAATATTTCAAACAAGTCCCGAACTTGGAAGAGACACTGCTATTGAGCAAGCTAGATGTGACACGCTGAGAGAGTGGCAAAGTCGCTGGGAGGGGGTCCGGGAAGGCCGGTGGACATTCCAACTGATTCGGAACTTGGACCAGTGGATCTCATGTAGGCATGGAGAAGTAGACTTTTATCTAACCCAGCTATTGACAGGGCACGGCTACTTTAGGGAATACCTCTGGAGAATGGGAAAGGTAAACACGCCCAATTGCCGGTACTGCCCCGAATACAACGACAATGCACTGCATACATTCTTTCAGTGTGAGAGGTTTGCAGAACACAGAAGAAATCTTGCCTCTATCAGCATGGAACCAGAAAACATCGTGGAGGACATGATGCGGAATGAAAACCGGTGGAGCGCAGTTGCGTCCTATGCTCAGGTTGTATTGAGAATCAAAAGAGATGAAGGATGCCTTGTGGATCCCTAAGAGTGCTTAGCTGATTACAGCACAGATATAATGGTGGCAATTTTTTTTATTGAAAAAGGCGGCCTGGACGAAGTAATGCGAAAGCGGTCCCGTCTAGGATTTTCCGCGGCTTGGAGTGTGTTTTTTAGTGGGTAAAAATCCCACACTACCAGATACGCCTGGTGCCTTAATGAAGGTTTTTCAAACTCCGAAAAAAAAAAAAAATAATAATAATAATAATAATAATAATAGTAAAAATAAAAATAATAATAATAATAATAATAATAATAATAATAATAATAATAATAATAATAATAATAATAATAATAATAATAATAATAATAATAATAATAATAATAATAATAATAATAATAATAATAATAATAATAATAATAATAATAATAATAATAATAATAATAATAATAATAATAATAATAATAATTTTTTTTTTTTTGTGTGGAGGAGGGAAATGCATTTACGCACGCTATACGGTAAAGCAGCTCGTACAGTAGTGCAGGACTCCTGTCAGTTCGAAAAACACGAAATCTGATAGACTACCTGCTAAAAACCCCCTCTTCTCCGATGGCACTAACCTGAGACCGTTTGACACATTATCAAGGTTAGGCCGATGATCATTAGCCCTTTCGCTCGACGTTTGAAAAGTTTGGCATGTTAAGGCCGATCTAGGTCAGCCTTTTTGGCTTTGAGTAGTGTTTCAGTGAAATTGACTACACTGTTCCAAGTATTTCCATTACGAAGTATGACATCCTCGAAAGTATCCGGATTGCAAGGTCCGATCATGGACACCAGTGAGGTTCGGCGGTCATGCCACCTACTGCAGGTGAAGAAGGTGTGCTCTACGGTATCGACGACACCTGGGCAATAAAGGCAATCCGGGCTTTCAGTCCTTCCGATCTTGTGGAGGTAGTGGCGGAAATACCCATGACCAGAAAGGAGTTGGGTCAAGAAGTATCCCACCTCACCATGTTCTCTCTCAGCCCACGGTCTAATATTTGGTATTAGCCTTTTGGTCCATCGCCCTCTTGGCTCTGCATCCCAGTTGGCCTGCCAGTCATTGAAAGTGTGGTCCCGCTCTTCTGCAGCGAGAGTATCTCTCTCATTTTCGCGGTTTCTCTGGTAGATCGCCTGTCGTTCACGTGCTAGTAGGTGAATGGGGGCTATTCCTGCTATTACCAGTATAGCTGGCTCAGAAACCGTGCGGTATGCCGAGGCAATACGTAGAGCACCCAGGCGCTGCACTCGTGCAAGCTGGTTCCGGTAGCACTCTTTACTTAGAACATGCGCCCAAACCTCCGATCCGTAAAGAAGAACAGAGTTTACAGACGACATAAGAAGCCTTCGTTTACTTGAGCGTGGACCACCAGTGTTGGCCATGAGACCACTGAGAGAAGCTACTCCTCTGGCGGCTTTTTCAGCGGTACGTCGAATCTGCTCTCTGAAGCTCATCTTACTGTCGATCATCACTCCGAGGTATCTAGCTGAGGGTCTGGTCTCTATATGGAGTTCCCCTAAATGCATCGGTACGATCGTCTCTATGTGCTTTTTTGTGAGGACAACGATTTCGGTTTTGCTAAGTGCCAGTGACAAGCTGTGATCTTGCATCCACCTGTTCACTCTGCGCATCACCTGATTCAGTTTAAGCTGAGCTTGATCCAGGTCTCTAGCTGCAATGAGAGCAGCGACATCGTCAGCGTAACCAACAAGGCAGGTCTCGTCGGGCATGTCGCATCTTAGCAGACCGTCGTAGGAAATATTCCAAAGGTCTGGCCCAAGGACAGAACCTTGAGCAGCACCAGAAGTGACAGGAATTTTCCGCTGTCCTTCGAGAGTGTCGTATAATAAGGATCGGTTCTCCAGATATGAATCGATCATGCGGATGAGGTACGGAGGTACATGGAAAGTTTGCTCCAGCGCCACCAACATGTCTGTCCATCTGACGGAGTTGAAAGCGTTCCGAACGTCAAGTGTGACCAGAAGAACTACTCGGCGCGACCAGTGGTTGTGATTCTCTGCCCTCTGCACAGCGTCGACTACCTCCTGAATGGCGTCAATGGTCGAATGACCGGGTCTGAATCCATGTTGATGAGGTGACAGGCCACCTGCTGCGACGATAGCTTGGTTGATCCGGGACCGGAGCATTTTTTCCAGAACCTTGCCAGCTGTATTCAGCATGCACAGTGGGCGATAAGATGACGGAGCGTCTGGGTCGCCTTTCTGCTTAGGAATCAATACAAGTCGCGCTTCCTTCCACGAGGAAAAGAATACGCCGTCAACTAAGCATCTATTGTACATATCCAAGAAATAATAATAATAATAATAATAATAATAATAATAATAATAATAATAATAATAATAATAATAATAATAATAATAATAATAATAATAATAATACCCCTCTAAAGAGCTGTGAGACCTTGACGTGGTGGAGGGGCTCAGTAGATACAATGATTCTGAGAGCGATGCCGGTGGGAGTTATACACTCCTGGTAGGGCCACCCATGCCGGTAAGGTCGAAGATGAGTATTGAAGCTAAGGACAGCTCAACAGGAGTAAACCTGTGAAAATCCGGAACCTAAGGTGGAAGATATCGTGCCGAGAGGTGGATGGCTACACGTAGATAGTCACTAACGATTCCCTGTGAGCACCTGGCGAAACCCACTTGTATTTCAGCCTTGCTATGGTAAGGGAGCACTGCCATGGTCGACCTTTTTTTTTCTGCCCTACTCGTGGGACTCAAATGAATTTGAACTCATCTGTAATTAACAAAGAGGTTCCTAGCTCTATAAACAAGGATGTGGGTAGTAGAAACACACAAAACACTACTGAACAAAATACGAATCAAGGGACGACGGTAACAGTACCTCGGTTCTTGATCGTTAAAAGGACTGAAGGAGACTTTTCCAAAGTCAGTCCATTTCTGATTCAGAAAGGAATTTATGGCTTAATTGGTGAAGTGAAGAACTTAAAGAAAACAAGAGAAGGATTAATTATTGAAACAAAATCAGCAGCCCAATCAAGACGATTAATGGAAATCAAACGATTATGTGATATGCCAGTGGAAGTAGAGGTACACAAGACCCTGAATTATAGTAAAGGAGTTGTATTCTGTCATGATCTACTAAATTGTACTACGGAAGAAATATGCCAGGAATTAAGTTCACAAGGTGTTACCAATGTTAAACGTATAACTTCTCGTAAAAGTGAGCAAATTCATGAAACGCCAAACCATATTTTAACATTTAACAGTCCGAGTATTCCAAAGAGAATTAAAGTCGCTTTTTACTCCCTCCCTGTTCGTATGTATATACCAGCACCACTTAGGTGTTTTAGATGCCAACAATTTGGACACACATCCATAAGGTGTGAGAACAACCAAGTCTGTGTATGTGGAAAAACATTACATGAAGGATCACCATGTGAGAACCCAATTGAATGTGTAAATTGCAAAGGAAATCATAATGCTCGAAGTAGAGACTGTCCCATCTACAAGAAAGAAGTGGCCATACAGAAAATAAAAACCACAGAAAATCTGACATATGCGGAAGCAAAGAGGAAAGTAATAGTCCCAACACCATCACCAGGAGTATCTTTTGCGCGGGCAATCACCAGTAATACACACCCACAGAATATTACCGATCTTATGAAAGAATTAATACCTAACTTAAGATCAATCATTAAAGATGCAGTAGCAGCGGAAATGTCAACTCTGTCATTCGTTAAACCACCAGTACCCCACCCCAACGGAGGAGATCCAATGCACTCTCAAGCGAAAAGGAAAAACCTTGATCGAACTCCAAGTCCAGAAATATCATCTGATAATGAGTCTATCTCATCTATATCCTCTCAGCAAAAGAGAAAGAGAGGATGGCCGAAAGGAAAACAGAGGAAACCCGTAATTGAGACGGGTTTATCTGTATGATAAATTTATCCGTGATATCTTAATTTATTTTTATTTTATTTCTTAATTTATACCTATATATATATTTTCTGTTTATTATCGTCCCGTGTACTCTATTTGTGATTTACTTTTTGTTATTTTATCAAAATCAATTATGAATCAAGTAGACAAAAATATCCTACAATGGAATTGCAATGGATGTATTCATAATTTTTTCCAACTGAAATTACTTCTAACAAAAGTACACCCTTTCTGTATATGTCTTCAAGAAACCCATTTCAGACCAGAAGAAACATTCTCTCTCAGAGGCTACACAATATATAGAAAAGATGTTATACCAAATATGAGAGCCCAAGGCGGAGTCGCGATTCTGATCAAAGAAAATATACCATCAACACTCATGCCAATCCGATCTAGACTACAAGTCATAGCAGTACAAACTATGCATCCTATCAAAATAACAATATGCAACATATACTTACCTGAATTTAATTGGAATATAGATGATTTGAAATCTATCACTGACCAATTACCCCAACCTTTCATACTTTTGGGTGACTTCAATTCGCACAACCCATTATGGGGATCCGAACGCATAGACCAAAGAGGAAGAATAATTGAAGAACTCATAGACTACTACAACCTTGTTTTATTAAATTCTGGAGAAGGGACATTCTTGAATTCTAGATCCAACACCTTCAGCCATCTCGACTTAACATTATGCTCGCCAGGAATTGCCCACAACTTCAACTGGAATGTAGTCTCAGAGTACCACTTCACGGATCATAGTGCAATTCAAATTCAGTGCAGCACCAGGAATACACCAACCTCCCTTGCAGAGAGGTGGCAGATGAAACGAGCTGATTGGGAAAATTTTCGAAACCATCTAGAACCACTTGAAATAAGACCAACAGTGAATGAATCAGTCGAAATCATAACGAATTCGATTATACGTGCAGCTGATCATAGTATTCCAAAATCAAGTGGTATGCTCAGAAAGCCAAAAGTACCTTGGTGGAATGAAGAGACCTACAATGCCGTTAGAAATAAAAACCGAGCTTTAACACAATTCAAAAGGAACCCTAGCACTGTTAATTTAATAAACTTCAAACGCCTTAGATCAAAAGCTCGTTACATAATATTAAAATCTAAAAAACAATGCTGGGAAAAATACGTATCTACTTTGAACAGCGAAACACCACTAACAGAGGTATGGCAGAAAATCAGAAGCATAGTGGGCAAAAAAATCTCAACCCCATCACCAGTACTTATAGTGAATGGCGATGAAATCCGAAACGCAAATAACATTGCAAATGAACTAGCCCGTCACTTTGAAGAAACGAGTAGTACAGAGAATTACCCGTTGGAATTTCAAGCTCAAAAAAACGGATTAGAAGAAGAGTTAGATTTCTCCGAAGATATGGAGAGTGATTATAACAAGGATTTTACACTGCTTGAACTACAAACAGCCTTGAAGGAAACTAAGAACTCTTCGCCTGGACCTGATAAAATTCATTATGATATGATCAAAAATTTACCCTTACAAGATAAACAAACAATTCTACAGCTTTTCAATAAAATTTGGTCAGAAGGTACTTACCCTGAATTATGGCAAACATCTTTGATAATCCCTATACCTAAACCAGGAAAAGACCCCAAAAACCCGTCCAACTACCGCCCAATATCGCTGACAAGCTGTTTAAGTAAACTCCTCGAGAAAATGATAAACAGCAGATTGATATGGTACCTAGAAACTAACAACTGCTTATCTAACTACCAAATGGGATTCAGAAAACGAAGATCTACAACAGACCAGCTTGTACTTCTGGACACGGCAATAAGAGAGAGTTTTGCGCGCCGCGATCATTTAATAGCAGTTTGTTTCGATATTGAGAAGGCTTATGATCTCACGTAGCGATATAATATACTGAAAATAGTACACGAATGGGGGCTAAGAGGAAAGATGCCAATATTCTTAACTAGTTTCCTCAATATTCGACATTTCAAAGTAAGAATTAATAACACACTTTCAGATCGAAAAACCCTAGAAAATGGAATTCCACAAGGATCCACTTTGAGTGTAACACTCTTTTTGATTGCCATTAACAAGCTATTGGAATCTATAGATGAAAGTATTGGGAAAAGTCTTTACGTTGATGATCTCACTATTTACTGTTCTGGTAGAGACATGCAAGAAGTTGAAGGGAGAATACAAACAACCATAAACCAACTCACATCAACAGCAACTTCCACTGGTTTTCGATTCTCGCCGACAATCTCGCCGACAAAAACACACTGCATCGACTTCTGTCGTTTGAGAACAAGGCATAATGATCCAGAACTATATATGTATGGAATCCGTCTAGAAGTTAAGGATACAATGAAAATATTGGGAGTTACTTTCGACAAAAAACTTTATTGGAAACCTCATATCAAAGACCTATATAACAGATGTAAAAAAGCCCTCAATATAATTAGATGTATTTCTAACATAAATTGGGGTGCCGACCGGGAAGTCATACTTGCAGCATATAAATCTTTGATGCTCCCAAAATTAGAATACGGAAATATTGTATATGGTTCTGCATGCCAAAGCCGCTTGTACCAACTCGAGAGGATTCATAAAGAAGGACTTCGTCTAGCCATAGGAGCGTTCCGTACTAGCCCAAATGAATCAATATTCTGTGAAACCGGTATTAGTTCATTAATACATAGAAGGAGAATACTTTTACTGAATTATGGAGTTAAAATATGGTCCCAACCAAGGCATCCCAATTATCAATATATTTATAATGAAGCACCAGTAAATAAAACAGTGGGAAAGCGCATAGAAATTGATTTAGACACTTTAGATACTGAGCTACCACAAGTTCTCACTTCAGCCTTCAATGAAATACCCCCTTGGACATTAACAACACCGAAGTTTCATTTTGAATGTAATAGACTCAAGAAAGAAAATACTAACCGAATTCAATATCTACAAATATTTTATGAGGTCACAAATATGTACGAGAATTGTTCATTAATATATACTGACGGGTCGAAAACAGATGAGGGAGCTGGATCGGCCTTCGTTTACATGGGAGAAACTCACCAATGGACATTGAACAAAATATCCTCCATATTCACAGCAGAATTATATGCCATTCTCCAAGCTCTGAGATTCATCGGTACATTGGATGGAGGGACTTACATGATTCTCTCTGATTCATGTAGTTCACTCCAAGCCATACAAAATGGGTATAAAGACGACCCCCTAATTCAGACTATCTCAACTACAGCACACACCCTGCAGAACTCTGGCAAGAGAATCATCTTCTTTTGGATTCCAGGCCACATAGGAATAGCTGGTAACGAACTAGCAGATACTGCTGCCCGCGATGCAGCTGGACAAAATTCTCAAAACGATATCCCACTGAGACCAGAAGATATGAAAGTACACCTGAAAAATAAAATCCGAGAAAAATGGAACGAAGAATGGAATTATAGTAACCATAAATTGAAAATAATTAAAAACAAAGTTGATGAAACACTACCTTTCCCATCACATAAAAGGAGAGAACAAGTTGCACTTACTCGATTAAGAATTGGTCATACTCATATCACATCCAACTATCTTCTGTGTGATTCCAGACCCCCAGTATGTGATACCTGCAACGTACAACTTACTGTGGAACATTTACTACTAATATGTCCAGTATATACTGAAGCTAGAAACAACTGCTCCCTTCCTGACACGCTACAAGACTGCCTAAGAAATGAACAATACTGCCTGAAAACAATTCAATTTCTAAACGAAACTGGCCTAATGAGAAAAGTGTAGAGGTAGTATACTAAATGAACTTCCAATCCCCAAAAAAAAAAAAAAATAATAATAATAATAATAATAATAATGATAATAATAATAATAATAATAATAATAATAATAATAATAATAATAATAATAATAATAATAATAATAATAATAATAATAATAATAATAATAATAATAATAATAATAATAATAATAATAATAATAATAATAATAATAATAATAATAATAATAATAATAATAATAATAATAATAATAATAATAATAATAATAATAATAATAATAATAATAATAATAATAATAATAATAATAATAATAATAATAATAATAATAATAATAATAATAATAATAATAATAATAATAATAATAATAATAATAATAATAATAATAATAATAATAATAATAATAATAATAATAATAATAATAATAATAATAATAATAATAATTTTTTTTTTTTTTGTGTGTTGAGGAGGGAAATGCATTTACGCACACTGTACGATTAGGAATTTCGTACAGTAGTGCAGGGCTCCCGGCTGCTCAAGAACTTGAGGTCTGACGGACTACCTGCTAAAAACCCCCTCTTCTCCGAAGGCACTAACCTGAGACCGTTTGACACATTATCAAGGTTAGGCCAAAGTTGTTGGCTCTTTGAGTTCGTCGTCTTTGTCATCTACCAAGTTTAGGGCCGATCAAGATCAGCCTTTTTGGCTTTAAGCAATGCTTCCGTGAAACGGATCACCTGGTTCCAGGAGTCACTGTCACGAAGCATAACCTTCACCAGAGTATCCGGTTCAAATGTTCCGATCCCAGCCATTAGTGAGGATCGTCGTTCGTGCCACTTACTGCAGATAAAGAAGGTATGCTCTGCGGTATCGATGACGCCCGGGCAATAGAGACATTCAGCACTCTCAGTCTTTCCCATCTTGTGGAGGTAATAACGAAAATACCCATGACCCGAAAGAAGTTGGGTCAAATAGTATCCCACCTCTCCGTGTTTTCTTTCAGCCCAAGGTCTAAGTTCTGGTATTAACCTTGAGGTCCATCGCCCCCTTGTTTCCTCCTCCCAGCTGGCCTGCCAGTAGGTAAAGGTGCGGTCTCGTTCTTCAGCGGCAGTAGCCCCTCTGTCATTTTCGTGCTTTCTTCTATAGATGGCCTGTCGTTCACGAGCCAGAAAGTGAATAGGAACTATTCCAGCTATTACCAGAATAGCTGGCTCGGAAACGGTGCGGTACGCAGAAGCAACTCGTAAAGCGCCCAGTCGTTGGACTCGTAGGAGCTGGTTGCGGTAGCATGTCTTGTTTAGGACATGTGCCCAAATCTCCGCTCCATACAAGAGGACTGAGTTAACAGACGAGATGAGAAGCCTTCGCCTGCTAGGACGTGGGCCGCCAACATTGGCCATCAGCCTACTGAGGGAACCTATGGCTCTGGCGGCTTTGTCTGCGGTGTGTTGAATCTGTTCCCTGAAAATCATCTTAGTGTCGATCATCATCCCGAGGTATTTGGCTGAAGGTTTAGTTTGTATTTCAAAATTATCTACATGCATTGGGATAATTGTTTCTATACGTTTCTTTGTAAGAACAACAATAATAATAATAATAATAATAATAATAATAATAATAATAATAATAATAATAATAATAATAATAATAATAATAATAATAATAATAATAATAATAATAATAATAATAATAATAATAATAATAATAATAATAATAATAATAATAATAATAATAATAATAATAATAATAATAATAATAATAATAATAATAATAATAATAATAATTTTTTTTTTTTGTGTGTCGAGGAGGGAAATGCATTTACGCACACTGTACGATTAGGAATTTCGTACAGTAGTGCAGGGCTCCCGGCTGCTCAAGAACTTGAGGTCTGACGGACTACCTGCTAAAAACCCCCTCTTCTCCGAAGGCACTAACCTGAGACCGTTTGACACATTATCAAGGTTAGGCCAAAGTTGTTGGCTCTTTGAGTTCGTCGTCTTTGTCATCTACCAAGTTTAGGGCCGATCAAGATCAGCCTTTTTGGCTCTAAGCAATGCTTCCGTGAAACGGATCACCTGGTTCCAGGAGTCACTGTCACGAAGCATAACCTTCACCAGAGTATCCGGTTCAAATGTTCCGATCCCAGCCATTAGTGAGGATCGTCGTTCGTGCCACTTACTGCAGATAAAGAAGGTATGCTCTGCGGTATCGATGACGCCCGGGCAATAGAGACATTCAGCACTCTCAGTCTTTCCCATCTTGTGGAGGTAATAACGAAAATACCCATGACCCGAAAGAAGTTGGGTCAAATAGTATCCCACCTCTCCGTGTTTTCTTTCAGCCCAAGGTCTAAGTTCTGGTATTAACCTTGAGGTCCATCGCCCCCTTGTTTCCTCCTCCCAGCTGGCCTGCCAGTAGGTAAAGGTGCGGTCTCGTTCTTCAGCGGCAGTAGCCCCTCTGTCATTTTCGTGCTTTCTTCTATAGATGGCCTGTCGTTCACGAGCCAGAAAGTGAATAGGAACTATTCCAGCTATTACCAGAATAGCTGGCTCGGAAACGGTGCGGTACGCAGAAGCAACTCGTAAAGCGCCCAGTCGTTGGACTCGTAGGAGCTGGTTGCGGTAGCATGTCTTGTTTAGGACATGTGCCCAAATCTCCGCTCCATACAAGAGGACTGAGTTAACAGACGAGATGAGAAGCCTTCGCCTGCTAGGACGTGGGCCGCCAACATTGGCCATCAGCCTACTGAGGGAACCTATGGCTCTGGCGGCTTTGTCTGCGGTGTGTTGAATCTGTTCCCTGAAAATCATCTTAGTGTCGATCATCATCCCGAGGTATTTGGCTGAAGGTTTAGTTTGTATTTCAAAATTATCTACATGCATTGGGATAATTGTTTCTATACGTTTCTTTGTAAGAACAACAATAATAATAATAATAATAATAATAATAATAATAATAATAATAATAATAATAATAATAATAATAATAATAATAATAATAATAATAATAATAATAATAATAATAATAATAATAATAATAATAATAATAATAATAATAATAATAATAATAATAATAATAATAATAATAATAATAATAATAATAATAATAATAATAATAATTTTTTTTTTTTTGTGTGTCGAGGAGGGAAATGCATTTACGCACACTGTACGATTAGGAATTTCGTACAGTAGTGCAGGGCTCCCGGCTGCTCAAGAACTTGAGGTCTGACGGACTACCTGCTAAAAACCCCCTCTTCTCCGAAGGCACTAACCTGAGACCGTTTGACACATTATCAAGGTTAGGCCAATTCGTCGTCTTTGTCATCTACCAAGTTTAGGGCCGATCAAGATCAGCCTTTTTGGCTCTAAGCAATGCTTCCGTGAAACGGATCACCTGGTTCCAGGAGTCACTGTCACGAAGCATAACCTTCACCAGAGTATCCGGTTCAAATGTTCCGATCCCAGCCATTAGTGAGGATCGTCGTTCGTGCCACTTACTGCAGATAAAGAAGGTATGCTCTGCGGTATCGATGACGCCCGGGCAATAGAGACATTCAGCACTCTCAGTCTTTCCCATCTTGTGGAGGTAATAACGAAAATACCCATGACCCGAAAGAAGTTGGGTCAAATAGTATCCCACCTCTCCGTGTTTTCTTTCAGCCCAAGGTCTAAGTTCTGGTATTAACCTTGAGGTCCATCGCCCCCTTGTTTCCTCCTCCCAGCTGGCCTGCCAGTAGGTAAAGGTGCGGTCTCGTTCTTCAGCGGCAGTAGCCCCTCTGTCATTTTCGTGCTTTCTTCTATAGATGGCCTGTCGTTCACGAGCCAGAAAGTGAAAAGGAACTATTCCAGCTATTACCAGAATAGCTGGCTCGGAAACGGTGCGGTACGCAGAAGCAACTCGTAAAGCGCCCAGTCGTTGGACTCGTAGGAGCTGGTTGCGGTAGCATGTCTTGTTTAGGACATGTGCCCAAATCTCCGCTCCATACAAGAGGACTGAGTTAACAGACGAGATGAGAAGCCTTCGCCTGCTAGGACGTGGGCCGCCAACATTGGCCATCAGCCTACTGAGGGAACCTATGGCTCTGGCGGCTTTGTCTGCGGTGTGTTGAATCTGTTCCCTGAAAATCATCTTAGTGTCGATCATCATCCCGAGGTATTTGGCTGAAGGTTTAGTTTGTATTTCAAAATTATCTACATGCATTGGGATAATTGTTTCTATACGTTTCTTTGTAAGAACAACAATTTCTGTCTTGCTGAGAGCCAGCGACAAACCGTGATCATGCATCCACCTGTTAATCCTTCGCATGACTTGGTTCAGCTTAAGCTGTGCTTGGTCCGTATCTCTAGCTGCAATGAGAGCAGCAACGTCGTCTGCGTAGCCAACAAGGCAAGTCTCGTCAGGCATCTCACATCTAAGCAGACCGTCATACGAAGCGTTCCATAGGTCTGGTCCAAGGATTGAACCTTGAGCTGCTCCAGAAGTGACAGAAATTTTCTGTTGTCCTTCAAGCGTGTCGTAGAGTAGAAATCGGTTCTTCAGGTATGAGTCGATCATTCGAATAAGGTATAAGGGTACACGGAATGATTGCTCAAGTGCCGATAACATATTTGTCCACCTGACGGAGTTGAAGGCATTGCGAACGTCTAGGGTGACCAGTAGAACTACTCGTCGTGACCAATGGTTGTGGTTTTCTGCCTTTTGTACCGCGTCAACTACTTCCTGGATAGCGTCCATGGTCGAGTGGCCAGGCCTGAAGCCGTGCTGGTGTGCCGATATGTCGCCGGCAGCTACAATGGCATGGTTGATCCGGGACTTCAGCAGTTTAATAATAATAATAATAATAATAATAATAATAATAATAATAATAATAATAATAATAATAATAATAATAATAATAATAATAATAATAATAATAATAATAATAATAATAATAATAATAATAATAATAATAATAATAATAATAATAATAATAATAATAATAATAATAATAATAATAATAATAATAATAATAATAATAATAATAATAATAATAATAATAATAATAATAATAATAATAATAATAATAATAATAATAATAATAATAATAATAATAATAATAATAATAATAATAATAATAATAATAATAATAATAATAATAATAATAATAATAATAATAATAATAATAATAATAATAATAATAATAATAATAATAATAATAATAATAATAATAATAATAATAATAATAATAATAATAATAATAATAATAATAATAATAATAATAATAATAATAATAATAATAATAATAATAATAATAATAATAATAATAATAATAATAATAATAATAATAATAATAATAATAATAATAATAATAATAATAATAATAATAATAATAATAATAATAATAATAATAATAATAATAATAATAATAATAATAATAATAATAATAATAATAATAATAATAATAATAATAATAATAATAATAATAATAATAATAATAATAATAATAATAATAATAATAATAATAATAATAATAATAATAATAATAATAATAATAATAATAATAATAATAATAATAATAATAATAATAATAATAATAATAATAATAATAATAATAATAATAATAATAATAATAATAATAATAATAATAATAATAATAATAATAATAATAATAATAATAATAATAATAATAATAATAATAATAATAATAATAAAAATAATAATAATAATAATAATAATAATAATAATAATAATAATAATAATAATAATAATAATAATAATAATAATAATAATAATAATAATAATAATAATAATAATAATAATAATAATAATAATAATAATAATAATAATAATAATAATAATAATAATAATAATAATAATAATAATAATAATAATAATAATAATAATAATAATAATAATAATAATAATAATAATAATAATAATAATAATAATAATAATAATAATAATAATAATAATAATAATAATAATAATAATAATAATAATAATAATAATAATAATAATAATAATAATAATAATAATAATAATAATAATAATAATAATAATAATAATAATAATAATAATAATAATAATAATAATAATAATAATAATAATAATAATAATAATAATAATAATAATAATAATAATAATAATAATAATAATAATAATAATAATAATAATAATAATATTAATAATAATAATAATAATAATAATAATAATAATAATAATAATAATAATAATAATAATAATAATAATAATAATAATAATAATAATAATAATAATAATAATAATAATAATAATAATAATAATAATAATAATAATAATAATAATAATAATAATAATAATAATAATAATAATAATAATAATAATAATAATAATAATAATAATAATAATAATAATAATAATAATAATAATAATAATAATAATAATAATAATAATAATAATAATAATAATAATAATAATAATAATAATAATAATAATAATAATAATAATAATAATAATAATAATAATAATAATAATAATAATAATAATAATAATAATAATAATAATAATAATAATAATAATAATAATAATAATAATAATAATAATAATAATAATAATAATAATAATAATAATAATAATAATAATAATAATAATAATAATAATAATAATAATAATAATAATAATAATAATAATAATAATAATAATAATAATAATAATAATAATAATAATAATAATAATAATAATAATAATAATAATAATAATAATAATAATAATAATAATAATAATAATAATAATAATAATAATAATAATAATAATAATAATAATAATAATAATAATAATAATAATAATAATAATAATAATAATAATAATAATAATAATAATAATAATAATAATAATAATAATAATAATAATAATAATAATAATAATAATAATAATAATAATAATAATAATAATAATAATAATAATAATAATAATAATAATAATAATAATAATAATAATAATAATAATAATATTAATAATAATAATAATAATAATAATAATAATAATAATAATAATAATAATAATAATAATAATAATATTAATAATAATAATAATAATATTAATAATATTAATAATATTAATAATATTAATAATATTAATAATAATAATAATATTAATAATATTAATAATAATAATAATAATAATAATAATAATAATAATAATAATAATAATAATAATATTAATAATATTAATAATATTAATAATATTAATAATATTAATAATATTAATAATATTAATAATATTAATAATATTAATAATATTAATAATATTAATAATATTAATAATATTAATAATATTAATAATATTAATAATATTAATAATATTAATAATATTAATAATATTAATAATAATATTAATAATAATATTAATAATAATAATATTAATAATATTAATAATATTAATAATATTAATAATATTAATAATATTAATAATATTAATAATATTAATAATATTAATAATATTAATAATAATATTAATAATATTAATAATATTAATAATATTAATAATAATAATAATAATAAATTGTCGGTATACTCCAACAGATTAAGAAGATATAATGAAGCAGACTTGAGAAGAACCCACAACAAAATATTCTCCATAAACCAGAAACAATTCTACCGCCAACTAACACAAACCAATACAAAAATAGTTAATAACTTCCCCGAAAAGGAAGCAACAATTACATATTGGTCAGAAATATGGGAAAAAGAGAAAACTCATAATAGAAAAGCAGAATGGCTGTCTGAAGAAAAGAAAAATGCCGAGAAAATTCCCATGATGCTTTATAATACCATCACCTTGACAGATGTAAAAAAAGCAATCAACAGTACGCATAATTGGAAGTCAGCGGGACCAGATGGAATCCACAACTTTTGGTTTAAAAAATTCTATTCTACTCACAAAACACTAGCAAGTCTCTTCACAAACATCCTGCAAGACCCGAAAAAAGCACCAACATTCATAACCTCAGGCATAACTTACCTACTCCCAAAGACAATCCCATCGACAAATGATCCCTCAAAATATAGGCCAATCACTTGCCTCCCCACTCTCTTTAAAATACTTACCTCTATCATCTGTAATCAAATTTATCAACACCTTGATAATAATAAATTACTTCCAAATGAACAAAAAGGATGTATAAAGGGTAGCAGAGGCTGCAAAGAACAGCTCGTAATAGACATGATAGTAACTGAGGAAGCGAAACAACGGAAAAAAGACCTCCACGTAGCATACATCGACTACAAGAAAGCTTTCGATAGTGTGCCACACTCGCTTCTTATTGAAATGCTTAATGTTTATAAGATTAGCCCAGCTATTGTCAGTCTATTGGAAAATCTAATGCCTCAGTGGAAGACTAAGCTAGTAGTGCACACCAACGAAGGACAGAAAGACATAGGCAACATACACGTAAGACGTGGTATATTCCAAGGCGACGCCCTTAGCGCTCTATGGTATTGTATTACCTTGGCACCATTATCAAGGTTACTCAATCGCCGAAGCGTGGTATACAAGCTTCAAAATGGGCAAATAATAGACCATCTCGCCTATATGGATGATATCAAATTAATGTCTGCCACAAAGGAAGGTCTAAACAAGCTGCTTAAAATGACCAAGAAATACAGTGATGACACAGGCATGGAATTTGGCCTAAATAAGTGCAAAATCCTCTCCCTAAAGAGGGGAGCATGTGAAGAACATCAGGGATTTCAGCTTGACACCGACAAAATGATAGAAGGGATGGACAGAAATGAGAGTTACCAATACTTGGGACTAGACCAAGCAAGAGGTATCTGCCAAAAAATAATGAAGAAGACTCTTAGACAGAAACTAACTGATAGAACCAAAGCTGTACTGAAAACACAATTATCTGCAATCAATAAAACCAGAGCGTTTAATACATATGCCGTACCGACAATTACTTACAATTTTGGGTTTATCAAATGGACCGACACAGATCTTCAGGACATGAACAGAGATATAAGAATCCTATTCACAAAAGCCAGAGCTAGACACCCTAAAAGCTCTGTAGAAAGATTTTATCTGCCACGGGACAGAGGTGGACGAGGAATAGTAGACCTCAAGGAAGCTCATCAAAAACAAATTGAAAGCCTAAGAAACTATTTCTATGAGAAAAGTGAAACATCAACATACCACAGAAAACTTGTTAACGCAGACAAAGGACTCACCCCACTAAACTTAGATACCAAAAATTATCAGCCACTAAGAGACATACAAACCACAGAGGACAGAGCAAACAAATGGAGAGCTAAGCAACTTCATGGCAGATATCCAGCCGTCTTAAGTTCGGAACATATAGATTCAAATGCATCCAATATGTGGTTAAAAACCGGTTAATCTTTTTGCGGAAACTGAAGGCTTCATGATGGGAATCCAGGATCAAGTTATACCTACATTAAACTACCGGAAGTACATTATGAAAGATCTCGCTGTAACCAACGACATGTGTCGATTATGTCATAATAAAAGTGAAACAATAGAACATATCATATCAAGCTGTTCTGTACTAGCACCCACAGAGTATGTTAAAAGACATGACAACATTGCGAAAATAATACACCAAGAAATATGCAAAAACGCCAACATGCTTACAGAAAACATCCCTTACTATAAATACAAGCCAGAAGCCGTTAGGGAGAACGAAGATATCAAAATCTATTGGAATAAAACTATACACACAGACCACCCAGTGGATAACAACAGACCAGATATCGTGCTAAAGGACAAGAAAGAAAAAACTACCTACTTGATCGACGTAGCAGTACCTGCCCCACATAACATTAAAGAGAAGCAAGAAGAGAAAATTCGTAAATACCTTCCTTTAGCGGCAGAATTGAAAACTATATGGCAACAGAGGAAGGTCTTAGTAATTCCGCTAATTATAGGGGCAACTGGGGAAATACCGATGAAACTTGAAAAGTATATTGAGCAAATACACTTACCACAGAAGATTTTCGTCACACTCCAAAAACTAGCGATTCTGGGAACATGTCACTTAGCTCGGAAGGCCTTGAACGTCCAAATCTAAAAGAAAAAAAAATAGAATAATTTCAGATACTTGCCTTCTAGGAGGCCGTACCTAAAATATACTTACCTGCTACAGCAGAGATACCCAACAAAATAATAATAATAATAATAATAATAATAGACCGCGAGGTTGTGGATGCCTCCTGTGTCCTCCACGTGGGGCGGTCTGGTAACGTGGCTCCACAAGCCAGTGGCGTCACGGCCAACAGCAGGTAAATATCCACTAGGGGAAGGAACCCCGATCAAAAAACCAAACATGGAAGTTGATACAGAAGTTCAACTTACGGTGCAGGGTAACGGACACCCAGTACCGGCGACCGTCAGGGGTGAGCAAGCGGGCCCCGGGTTGTCGAGATCATTCGACCGCAATGCTGTGGAGGTTAACCACTTGGCCATCACAGCAGATACTGCAACAAGTGCGAGTACAAGCTCAGGGAGTGGAGGTGAGCCATTCGCAAGGAGCAAGAAAATCTTGCGCTCCCCCGCATTGGAGCGCAGAAGTAGCTGTGGCAATATACAGCAGCTTGAGGAGAAACAGCAAGAGCCAAAGCAAACAATGTATCTCTTGCAGGCGGCTGATGATGCTATCGATGCCATCACGAATGCAGAGCTAGGCGGCGCAGAATCACAAGATAATCCACTTGCTCATATCACGGCTCTAGATGCAACGGAGTTAGAACAGATCCAAGAAATGCAGCAGATACTCCATAGTATGAGAGAGTCCGTTGGTAAGCAGAGAAATGTAAACAGAACCATACAGGATGGCATGGTCAAACTTTCCTGCACCTAGAACAGATATGTGCCTGCTTAAAGATTCGTACACAAGCAGTACAAAGTCTCAAGGAACGAAACTATGCAAAAGCCCAATCGCCTACCACCACGCACAAACGCAAAAGGGCTAGAGTAGAGGATACCCCACCAAGTAGGCAGCTGGAAAAAAAGACCAGCAGAGCGGAAAAAATCGATGTGGTTCCCTCACCAACACCACAGGATACCGCTGACTTTGTAGAGGTTAAGTCGAGGGCGCAAAAAAAGAGGGAGAAAGCCAAGGACAGGAAGGAGAGAAAGCGAGAGAAAGCCTTGAAGGGGTCCACATCAGCAAGAAAGCCACGCCCAAAGCTTAAAGGCCAGGTTGTCTTGATAAAACCGAGCGAAGGTAGGACCTACGCTGAAGTGTTGGGTGCAATGAGGAGAACTGTCACTCTTGAAGATTCTGGAACAGTGGTACGCCAGATCCGGAAAACGGCCTCTGGAGGAGTGCTCTTGGAACTCTCTAAATGTGATGATAGGAGAAAGCTCCAGGAGGCAATAATCGAGTCAATTGGGGACTATGGTGTGGTACGGACTGTGTCCCCGAAGCTCAGGCTGGAGATCTTTGACCTTGATGCATTGACAACTGAAGCTGATGTGGAAGGAGCAATACGGAGAGATAACCCTGATATAACTGGCGGGATTCAGATTTCTATGCTCGCACCTAACCAGCGGGAGCAAAGGAAGGCCATTGTACAGGTAGAGGAGAAAGATGCAACCCAGATTCTGAAGAGAGGAAAAATAAAGGTGGGATGGGTCAACTGCAGGGTTCGCCAGCGACTGGACGTGGAGCGCTGCTATCGCTGTCTAGACTATGGGCATATTAGAAAGAACTGTCTTGGACCCGATAGGAGCAGCAACTGCTGGAAATGTGGATGTGGAGGCCATAAAGCTGCAGACTGCACGTCGGCACCATCTTGTATATTATGCAAGGAATCTCCTGGAGTGTCGCAAGATCATGCTCCAGGATCAAGAGTATGCGTGGCTTTTAAAAAAGCCCTGGACGCTAAGAAGGCCCGTTCATAGCACAAATGATTCAATTCATCCAGGCTAACGTGCAGAGAAGCCGAACTGGTGACGCTATCCTAGAGCAGTTGGCATATGAGACCAATGTCCAGATAGTGATAGTCAGCGAACCATATGGTTTCAAAACGAGCCCCCTATGGTTTTACGACCAGCTTGGCACCGCGGCTGTCTGGATCTCCGATACACGTGGGGTCCAGATTCAAGGGCATGGGTCCGGAAATGGCTACGTTTGGGTAAGGCTTCGACAAGTCACGGTCCTCAGCGTGTACCTGTCCCCCAACTACTCAGCCCAAGAATACAGAGAGAGGTTGGAAGCTTTGGAGGATAGCCTCCGAAGTATTCCAGGCAATTTTATCGTGGCCGGAGACTTCAATGCCAGGGCCATCGAATGGGGTATGCCCGTAACGAACACCAGAGGAAAGCTCATTCTGGACATGGTCTCAAGGCTGGATTTGTTAGTTTTGAATAGAGGCTCGACGACAACATACAGAAAGCCAGGTTTTGGAGAATCAATACCAGACGTAACATTGATATCGAGTAGCCTTGCCCAACTAGCTTCAGGCTGGAGGGTGATGGATACTTACACTGGTAGCGATCACGAATTTATCACCTTCGAGCTGTTGGATAAAAGACAGGCCCACCAGACGAGAACACACAACTACCTTGGTTGGAATGTCGATAAACTTAACAAGGACAAGTTCACCGACTCGATAAGCAGGGACCTGGAATCTAGTCCTTTGGTGAACTCTGAGCAGCCAGACTCGGAAATCGAAGTTGAGGCTTACATCAAGGCCACCATAAAGCTCATTCAACGGGCTTGCGACAGGTCCATGCCACGAAAAAGACCTTGGCGCGGTAGACGGCAGGCATATTGGTGGACGGATGAGATTTCGCAGCTACGAAAGAAGTGCCTAATACGTAGACGGCGGGCCCAGCGCACTCGTAGTCCCCTGGAAGCAGCTGAAAAACTGGCAGAACATAAAGCGGCAAAGAAGCAATTGAATAAAGCTATCCGTATAAGCAAGAACCGTTGTTGGCAGGAGCTGTGCCAGGAACTTGATCGTGATCCCTGGGGAAAAGGGTATCAACTAGTCTCACGAAGGCTTGGAGCAATTAACAGCGACACTAAGACAATGGATGCTGCCACCATGAGCAATATTGTGGACACTCTCTTCCCAACGCACCCAATAAGGAAAGAGGAATATGTCGTTTCGTGCAGTTCAAACGTTCCCTCTTTTACAGAGGAGGAGCTCGTAGACGCGGTTTCTATGCTAAAAAACCGGAAGGCTCCTGGGCCAGACGGCGTTCCGGCAGAGGCTGTGAAACTGGTTAGCAATACACACCCACAACTGTTGCTGAACATGTACAATGCTTGCCTAGCGAAAGGACTGTTCCCAAAAAGCTGGAAAATAGGGCGGCTAGTATTAGTTAGCAAAGGGAAAGGAGAACCAGATTCCCCTTCTTCTTATAGGCCACTTTCCATGCTTGATACATTGGGTAAAGTTTTGGAAAGGCTTCTAAAACCGAGGTTGCAATCCGCGATTCAGGCTACTGGAGACTTGTCCAGTCGACAACATGGGTTCCGTAAAGGACACTCGACACTCACTGCAATCAAGGAGGTAGTCAGTGCAGTCAAAAGAGCCGAGACTGCATGCCACCAGGCCCGACCCTTAGTATTGCTTGTGACTCTGGATGTCAGAAATGCATTTAATTCGGTCAGATGGAACAACATACTTGGATCACTGCATTGTACTTTTAGAGCGCCAGAGTACCTCCTTCTGATACTGCAAGACTATCTGAGAAACCGTCGTATACTGTATGAAACACGAGAAGGTAGAAGGACCAAGGACATCACCGCTGGAGCAGCGCAAGGGTCAATACTGGGACCAGACCTATGGAACGTCTCATATAATAGCCTACTTTGCTTGGAAATGCCCCACGACGTATTCCTGATAGGCTACGCAGATGATGTCGCTGCGGTTATAACTGCCAGGACACCTCAGCTGGCCCAAATCAAGCTCAACCAAGTCATGATTAAGGTCAACTCTTGGATGAGTGAACATGGACTAGAGCTCGCATTCTCAAAAACAGAGGTGGTTATGCTGACAAAGAGAAGGATCCCAACTGCTATTTCGATGATGATAGGGAACGTCGAAGTCCGAACTAAAACTGCGGCGAAATATTTAGGCCTGTGGCTTGACTCTCGGCTCACCTACTGGGAGCACATAAGGAAGGTATGTGAAAAGGCAGAAAAGACGGCTGCTTCTCTGGGCCAACTGATGGCAAATTTAGCGGGCCCAAAGTCAAGTAAACGAAGACTCATCATGACAACCGTCGAATCAGTGCTATTGTATGTGCCGAATTCTGGGCTGGGGCTATGGGAGTCCAAAAGTACAGCACCCGGATGCTAGCGATACAACGGAGATGTGCGCTAAGAATAGCTTGTGCGTACCGCACTGTTTCCGGAGAAGCGGTCATGGTAATCGCTAGGGTCATCCCAGTAGACCTACTTGCGAAGGAGAGGCAGATAATATTTCAAACAAGTCCCGAACTTGGAAGAGACACTGCTATTGAGCAAGCTAGATGTGACACGCTGAGAGAGTGGCAAAGTCGCTGGGAGGGGGTCCGGGAAGGCCGGTGGACATTCCAACTGATTCGGAACTTGGACCAGTGGATCTCATGTAGGCATGGAGAAGTAGACTTTTATCTAACCCAGCTATTGACAGGGCACGGCTACTTTAGGGAATACCTCTGGAGAATGGGAAAGGTAAACACGCCCAATTGCCGGTACTGCCCCGAATACAACGACAATGCACTGCATACATTCTTTCAGTGTGAGAGGTTTGCAGAACACAGAAGAAATCTTGCCTCTATCAGCATGGAACCAGAAAACATCGTGGAGGACATGATGCGGAATGAAAACCGGTGGAGCGCAGTTGCGTCCTATGCTCAGGTTGTATTGAGAATCAAAAGAGATGAAGGATGCCTTGTGGATCCCTAAGAGTGCTTAGCTGATTACAGCACAGATATAATGGTGGCAATTTTTTTTATTGAAAAAGGCGGCCTGGACGAAGTAATGCGAAAGCGGTCCCGTCTAGGATTTTCCGCGGCTTGGAGTGTGTTTTTTAGTGGGTAAAAATCCCACACTACCAGATACGCCTGGTGCCTTAATGAAGGTTTTTCAAACTCCGAAAAAAAAAAAAAAAATAATAATAATAATAATAATAATAATAGTAAAAATAAAAATAATAATAATAATAATAATAATAATAATAATAATAATAATAATAATAATAATAATAATAATAATAATAATAATAATAATAATAATAATAATAATAATAATAATAATAATAATAATAATAATAATAATAATAATAATAATAATTTTTTTTTTTTTTTGTGTGGAGGAGGGAAATGCATTTACGCACGCTATACGGTAAAGCAGCTCGTACAGTAGTGCAGGACTCCTGTCAGTTCGAAAAACACGAAATCTGATAGACTACCTGCTAAAAACCCCCTCTTCTCCGATGGCACTAACCTGAGACCGTTTGACACATTATCAAGGTTAGGCCGATGATCATTAGCCCTTTCGCTCGACGTTTGAAAAGTTTGGCATGTTAAGGCCGATCTAGGTCAGCCTTTTTGGCTTTGAGTAGTGTTTCAGTGAAATTGACTACACTGTTCCAAGTATTTCCATTACGAAGTATGACATCCTCGAAAGTATCCGGATTGCAAGGTCCGATCATGGACACCAGTGAGGTTCGGCGGTCATGCCACCTACTGCAGGTGAAGAAGGTGTGCTCTACGGTATCGACGACACCTGGGCAATAAAGGCAATCCGGGCTTTCAGTCCTTCCGATCTTGTGGAGGTAGTGGCGGAAATACCCATGACCAGAAAGGAGTTGGGTCAAGAAGTATCCCACCTCACCATGTTCTCTCTCAGCCCACGGTCTAATATTTGGTATTAGCCTTTTGGTCCATCGCCCTCTTGGCTCTGCATCCCAGTTGGCCTGCCAGTCATTGAAAGTGTGGTCCCGCTCTTCTGCAGCGAGAGTATCTCTCTCATTTTCGCGGTTTCTCTGGTAGATCGCCTGTCGTTCACGTGCTAGTAGGTGAATGGGGGCTATTCCTGCTATTACCAGTATAGCTGGCTCAGAAACCGTGCGGTATGCCGAGGCAATACGTAGAGCACCCAGGCGCTGCACTCGTGCAAGCTGGTTCCGGTAGCACTCTTTACTTAGAACATGCGCCCAAACCTCCGATCCGTAAAGAAGAACAGAGTTTACAGACGACATAAGAAGCCTTCGTTTACTTGAGCGTGGACCACCAGTGTTGGCCATGAGACCACTGAGAGAAGCTACTCCTCTGGCGGCTTTTTCAGCGGTACGTCGAATCTGCTCTCTGAAGCTCATCTTACTGTCGATCATCACTCCGAGGTATCTAGCTGAGGGTCTGGTCTCTATATGGAGTTCCCCTAAATGCATCGGTACGATCGTCTCTATGTGCTTTTTTGTGAGGACAACGATTTCGGTTTTGCTAAGTGCCAGTGACAAGCTGTGATCTTGCATCCACCTGTTCACTCTGCGCATCACCTGATTCAGTTTAAGCTGAGCTTGATCCAGGTCTCTAGCTGCAATGAGAGCAGCGACATCGTCAGCGTAACCAACAAGGCAGGTCTCGTCGGGCATGTCGCATCTTAGCAGACCGTCGTAGGAAATATTCCAAAGGTCTGGCCCAAGGACAGAACCTTGAGCAGCACCAGAAGTGACAGGAATTTTCCGCTGTCCTTCGAGAGTGTCGTATAATAAGGATCGGTTCTCCAGATATGAATCGATCATGCGGATGAGGTACGGAGGTACATGGAAAGTTTGCTCCAGCGCCACCAACATGTCTGTCCATCTGACGGAGTTGAAAGCGTTCCGAACGTCAAGTGTGACCAGAAGAACTACTCGGCGCGACCAGTGGTTGTGATTCTCTGCCCTCTGCACAGCGTCGACTACCTCCTGAATGGCGTCAATGGTCGAATGACCGGGTCTGAATCCATGTTGATGAGGTGACAGGCCACCTGCTGCGACGATAGCTTGGTTGATCCGGGACCGGAGCATTTTTTCCAGAACCTTGCCAGCTGTATTCAGCATGCACAGTGGGCGATAAGATGACGGAGCGTCTGGGTCGCCTTTCTGCTTAGGAATCAATACAAGTCGCGCTTCCTTCCACGAGGAAAAGAATACGCCGTCAACTAAGCATCTATTGTACATATCCAAGAAATAATAATAATAATAATAATAATAATAATAATAATAATAATAATAATAATAATAATAATAATAATAATAATAATAATAATAATAATAATAATAATACCCCTCTAAAGAGCTGTGAGACCTTGACGTGGTGGAGGGGCTCAGTAGATACAATGATTCTGAGAGCGATGCCGGTGGGAGTTATACACTCCTGGTAGGGCCACCCATGCCGGTAAGGTCGAAGATGAGTATTGAAGCTAAGGACAGCTCAACAGGAGTAAACCTGTGAAAATCCGGAACCTAAGGTGGAAGATATCGTGCCGAGAGGTGGATGGCTACACGTAGATAGTCACTAACGATTCCCTGTGAGCACCTGGCGAAACCCACTTGTATTTCAGCCTTGCTATGGTAAGGGAGCACTGCCATGGTCGACCTTTTTTTTTCTGCCCTACTCGTGGGACTCAAATGAATTTGAACTCATCTGTAATTAACAAAGAGGTTCCTAGCTCTATAAACAAGGATGTGGGTAGTAGAAACACACAAAACACTACTGAACAAAATACGAATCAAGGGACGACGGTAACAGTACCTCGGTTCTTGATCGTTAAAAGGACTGAAGGAGACTTTTCCAAAGTCAGTCCATTTCTGATTCAGAAAGGAATTTATGGCTTAATTGGTGAAGTGAAGAACTTAAAGAAAACAAGAGAAGGATTAATTATTGAAACAAAATCAGCAGCCCAATCAAGACGATTAATGGAAATCAAACGATTATGTGATATGCCAGTGGAAGTAGAGGTACACAAGACCCTGAATTATAGTAAAGGAGTTGTATTCTGTCATGATCTACTAAATTGTACTACGGAAGAAATATGCCAGGAATTAAGTTCACAAGGTGTTACCAATGTTAAACGTATAACTTCTCGTAAAAGTGAGCAAATTCATGAAACGCCAAACCATATTTTAACATTTAACAGTCCGAGTATTCCAAAGAGAATTAAAGTCGCTTTTTACTCCCTCCCTGTTCGTATGTATATACCAGCACCACTTAGGTGTTTTAGATGCCAACAATTTGGACACACATCCATAAGGTGTGAGAACAACCAAGTCTGTGTATGTGGAAAAACATTACATGAAGGATCACCATGTGAGAACCCAATTGAATGTGTAAATTGCAAAGGAAATCATAATGCTCGAAGTAGAGACTGTCCCATCTACAAGAAAGAAGTGGCCATACAGAAAATAAAAACCACAGAAAATCTGACATATGCGGAAGCAAAGAGGAAAGTAATAGTCCCAACACCATCACCAGGAGTATCTTTTGCGCGGGCAATCACCAGTAATACACACCCACAGAATATTACCGATCTTATGAAAGAATTAATACCTAACTTAAGATCAATCATTAAAGATGCAGTAGCAGCGGAAATGTCAACTCTGTCATTCGTTAAACCACCAGTACCCCACCCCAACGGAGGAGATCCAATGCACTCTCAAGCGAAAAGGAAAAACCTTGATCGAACTCCAAGTCCAGAAATATCATCTGATAATGAGTCTATCTCATCTATATCCTCTCAGCAAAAGAGAAAGAGAGGATGGCCGAAAGGAAAACAGAGGAAACCCGTAATTGAGACGGGTTTATCTGTATGATAAATTTATCCGTGATATCTTAATTTATTTTTATTTTATTTCTTAATTTATACCTATATATATATTTTCTGTTTATTATCGTCCCGTGTACTCTATTTGTGATTTACTTTTTGTTATTTTATCAAAATCAATTATGAATCAAGTAGACAAAAATATCCTACAATGGAATTGCAATGGATGTATTCATAATTTTTTCCAACTGAAATTACTTCTAACAAAAGTACACCCTTTCTGTATATGTCTTCAAGAAACCCATTTCAGACCAGAAGAAACATTCTCTCTCAGAGGCTACACAATATATAGAAAAGATGTTATACCAAATATGAGAGCCCAAGGCGGAGTCGCGATTCTGATCAAAGAAAATATACCATCAACACTCATGCCAATCCGATCTAGACTACAAGTCATAGCAGTACAAACTATGCATCCTATCAAAATAACAATATGCAACATATACTTACCTGAATTTAATTGGAATATAGATGATTTGAAATCTATCACTGACCAATTACCCCAACCTTTCATACTTTTGGGTGACTTCAATTCGCACAACCCATTATGGGGATCCGAACGCATAGACCAAAGAGGAAGAATAATTGAAGAACTCATAGACTACTACAACCTTGTTTTATTAAATTCTGGAGAAGGCACATTCTTGAATTCTAGATCCAACACCTTCAGCCATCTCGACTTAACATTATGCTCGCCAGGAATTGCCCACAACTTCAACTGGAATGTAGTCTCAGAGTACCACTTCACGGATCATAGTGCAATTCAAATTCAGTGCAGCACCAGGAATACACCAACCTCCCTTGCAGAGAGGTGGCAGATGAAACGAGCTGATTGGGAAAATTTTCGAAACCATCTAGAACCACTTGAAATAAGACCAACAGTGAATGAATCAGTCGAAATCATAACGAATTCGATTATACGTGCAGCTGATCATAGTATTCCAAAATCAAGTGGTATGCTCAGAAAGCCAAAAGTACCTTGGTGGAATGAAGAGACCTACAATGCCGTTAGAAATAAAAACCGAGCTTTAACACAATTCAAAAGGAACCCTAGCACTGTTAATTTAATAAACTTCAAACGCCTTAGATCAAAAGCTCGTTACATAATATTAAAATCTAAAAAACAATGCTGGGAAAAATACGTATCTACTTTGAACAGCGAAACACCACTAACAGAGGTATGGCAGAAAATCAGAAGCATAGTGGGCAAAAAAATCTCAACCCCATCACCAGTACTTATAGTGAATGGCGATGAAATCCGAAACGCAAATAACATTGCAAATGAACTAGCCCGTCACTTTGAAGAAACGAGTAGTACAGAGAATTACCCGTTGGAATTTCAAGCTCAAAAAAACGGATTAGAAGAAGAGTTAGATTTCTCCGAAGATATGGAGAGTGATTATAACAAGGATTTTACACTGCTTGAACTACAAACAGCCTTGAAGGAAACTAAGAACTCTTCGCCTGGACCTGATAAAATTCATTATGATATGATCAAAAATTTACCCTTACAAGATAAACAAACAATTCTACAGCTTTTCAATAAAATTTGGTCAGAAGGTACTTACCCTGAATTATGGCAAACATCTTTGATAATCCCTATACCTAAACCAGGAAAAGACCCCAAAAACCCGTCCAACTACCGCCCAATATCGCTGACAAGCTGTTTAAGTAAACTCCTCGAGAAAATGATAAACAGCAGATTGATATGGTACCTAGAAACTAACAACTGCTTATCTAACTACCAAATGGGATTCAGAAAACGAAGATCTACAACAGACCAGCTTGTACTTCTGGACACGGCAATAAGAGAGAGTTTTGCGCGCCGCGATCATTTAATAGCAGTTTGTTTCGATATTGAGAAGGCTTATGATCTCACGTAGCGATATAATATACTGAAAATAGTACACGAATGGGGGCTAAGAGGAAAGATGCCAATATTCTTAACTAGTTTCCTCAATATTCGACATTTCAAAGTAAGAATTAATAACACACTTTCAGATCGAAAAACCCTAGAAAATGGAATTCCACAAGGATCCACTTTGAGTGTAACACTCTTTTTGATTGCCATTAACAAGCTATTGGAATCTATAGATGAAAGTATTGGGAAAAGTCTTTACGTTGATGATCTCACTATTTACTGTTCTGGTAGAGACATGCAAGAAGTTGAAGGGAGAATACAAACAACCATAAACCAACTCACATCAACAGCAACTTCCACTGGTTTTCGATTCTCGCCGACAAAAACACACTGCATCGACTTCTGTCGTTTGAGAACAAGGCATAATGATCCAGAACTATATATGTATGGAATCCGTCTAGAAGTTAAGGATACAATGAAAATATTGGGAGTTACTTTCGACAAAAAACTTTATTGGAAACCTCATATCAAAGACCTATATAACAGATGTAAAAAAGCCCTCAATATAATTAGATGTATTTCTAACATAAATTGGGGTGCCGACCGGGAAGTCATACTTGCAGCATATAAATCTTTGATGCTCCCAAAATTAGAATACGGAAATATTGTATATGGTTCTGCATGCCAAAGCCGCTTGTACCAACTCGAGAGGATTCATAAAGAAGGACTTCGTCTAGCCATAGGAGCGTTCCGTACTAGCCCAAATGAATCAATATTCTGTGAAACCGGTATTAGTTCATTAATACATAGAAGGAGAATACTTTTACTGAATTATGGAGTTAAAATATGGTCCCAACCAAGGCATCCCAATTATCAATATATTTATAATGAAGCACCAGTAAATAAAACAGTGGGAAAGCGCATAGAAATTGATTTAGACACTTTAGATACTGAGCTACCACAAGTTCTCACTTCAGCCTTCAATGAAATACCCCCTTGGACATTAACAACACCGAAGTTTCATTTTGAATGTAATAGACTCAAGAAAGAAAATACTAACCGAATTCAATATCTACAAATATTTTATGAGGTCACAAATATGTACGAGAATTGTTCATTAATATATACTGACGGGTCGAAAACAGATGAGGGAGCTGGATCAGCCTTCGTTTACATGGGAGAAACTCACCAATGGACATTGAACAAAATATCCTCCATATTCACAGCAGAATTATATGCCATTCTCCAAGCTCTGAGATTCATCGGTACATTGGATGGAGGGACTTACATGATTCTCTCTGATTCATGTAGTTCACTCCAAGCCATACAAAATGGGTATAAAGACGACCCCCTAATTCAGACTATCTCAACTACAGCACACACCCTGCAGAACTCTGGCAAGAGAATCATCTTCTTTTGGATTCCAGGCCACATAGGAATAGCTGGTAACGAACTAGCAGATACTGCTGCCCGCGATGCAGCTGGACAAAATTCTCAAAACGATATCCCACTGAGACCAGAAGATATGAAAGTACACCTGAAAAATAAAATCCGAGAAAAATGGAACGAAGAATGGAATTATAGTAACCATAAATTGAAAATAATTAAAAACAAAGTTGATGAAACACTACCTTTCCCATCACATAAAAGGAGAGAACAAGTTGCACTTACTCGATTAAGAATTGGTCATACTCATATCACATCCAACTATCTTCTGTGTGATTCCAGACCCCCAGTATGTGATACCTGCAACGTACAACTTACTGTGGAACATTTACTACTAATATGTCCAGTATATACTGAAGCTAGAAACAACTGCTCCCTTCCTGACACGCTACAAGACTGCCTAAGAAATGAACAATACTGCCTGAAAACAATTCAATTTCTAAACGAAACTGGCCTAATGAGAAAAGTGTAGAGGTAGTATACTAAATGAACTTCCAATCCCCAAAAAAAAAAAAAAAATAATAATAATAATAATAATAATAATGATAATAATAATAATAATAATAATAATAATAATAATAATAATAATAATAATAATAATAATAATAATAATAATAATAATAATAATAATAATAATAATAATAATAATAATAATAATAATAATAATAATAATAATAATAATAATAATAATAATAATAATAATAATAATAATAATAATAATAATAATAATAATAATAATAATAATAATAATAATAATAATAATAATAATAATAATAATAATAATAATAATAATAATAATAATAATAATAATAATAATAATAATAATAATAATAATAATAATAATAATAATAATAATAATAATAATAATAATAATAATAATAATAATAATAATAATAATAATTTTTTTGTGTGTTGAGGAGGGAAATGCATTTACGCACACTGTACGATTAGGAATTTCGTACAGTAGTGCAGGGCTCCCGGCTGCTCAAGAACTTGAGGTCTGACGGACTACCTGCTAAAAACCCCCTCTTCTCCGAAGGCACTAACCTGAGACCGTTTGACACATTATCAAGGTTAGGCCAAAGTTGTTGGCTCTTTGAGTTCGTCGTCTTTGTCATCTACCAAGTTTAGGGCCGATCAAGATCAGCCTTTTTGGCTTTAAGCAATGCTTCCGTGAAACGGATCACCTGGTTCCAGGAGTCACTGTCACGAAGCATAACCTTCACCAGAGTATCCGGTTCAAATGTTCCGATCCCAGCCATTAGTGAGGATCGTCGTTCGTGCCACTTACTGCAGATAAAGAAGGTATGCTCTGCGGTATCGATGACGCCCGGGCAATAGAGACATTCAGCACTCTCAGTCTTTCCCATCTTGTGGAGGTAATAACGAAAATACCCATGACCCGAAAGAAGTTGGGTCAAATAGTATCCCACCTCTCCGTGTTTTCTTTCAGCCCAAGGTCTAAGTTCTGGTATTAACCTTGAGGTCCATCGCCCCCTTGTTTCCTCCTCCCAGCTGGCCTGCCAGTAGGTAAAGGTGCGGTCTCGTTCTTCAGCGGCAGTAGCCCCTCTGTCATTTTCGTGCTTTCTTCTGTAGATGGCCTGTCGTTCACGAGCCAGAAAGTGAATAGGAACTATTCCAGCTATTACCAGAATAGCTGGCTCGGAAACGGTGCGGTACGCAGAAGCAACTCGTAAAGCGCCCAGTCGTTGGACTCGTAGGAGCTGGTTGCGGTAGCATGTCTTGTTTAGGACATGTGCCCAAATCTCCGCTCCATACAAGAGGACTGAGTTAACAGACGAGATGAGAAGCCTTCGCCTGCTAGGACGTGGGCCGCCAACATTGGCCATCAGCCTACTGAGGGAACCTATGGCTCTGGCGGCTTTGTCTGCGGTGTGTTGAATCTGTTCCCTGAAAATCATCTTAGTGTCGATCATCATCCCGAGGTATTTGGCTGAAGGTTTAGTTTGTATTTCAAAATTATCTACATGCATTGGGATAATTGTTTCTATACGTTTCTTTGTAAGAACAACAATTTCTGTCTTGCTGAGAGCCAGCGACAAACCGTGATCATGCATCCACCTGTTAATCCTTCGCATGACTTGGTTCAGCTTTAGCTGTGCTTGTTCCGTATCTCTAGCTGCAATGAGAGCAGCAACGTCGTCTGCGTAGCCAACAAGGCAAGTCTCGTCAGGCATCTCACATCTAAGCAGACCGTCATAATAATAATAATAATAATAATAATAATAATAATAATAATAATAATAATAATAATAATAATAATAATAATAATAATAATAATAATAATAATAATAATAATAATAATAATAATAATAATAATAATAATAATAATAATAATAATAATAATAATAATAATAATAATAATAATAATAATAATAATAATAATAATAATAATAATAATAATAATAATAATAATAATAATAATAATAATAATAATAATAATAATAATAATAATAATAATAATAATAATAATAATAATAATAATAATAATAATAATAATAATAATAATAATAATAATAATAATAATAATAATAATAATAATAATAATAATAATAATAATAATAATAATAATAATAATAATAATAATAATAATAATAATAATAATAATAATAATAATAATAATAATAATAATAATAATAATAATAATAATAATAATAATAATAATAATAATAATAATAATAATAATAATAATAATAATAATAATAATAATAATAATAATAATAATAATAATAATAATAATAATAATAATAATAATAATAATAATAATAATAATAATAATAATAATAATAATAATAATAATAATAATAATAATAATAATAATAATAATAATAATAATAATAATAATAATAATAATAATAATAATAATAATAATAATAATAATAATAATAATAATAATAATAATAATAATAATAATAATAATAATAATAATAATAATAATAATAATAATAATAATAATAATAATAATAATAATAATAATAATAATAATAATAATAATAATAATAATAATAATAATAATAATAATAATAATAATAATAATAATAATAATAATAATAATAATAATAATAATAATAATAATAATAATAATAATAATAATAATAATAATAATAATAATAATAATAATAATAATAATAATAATAATAATAATAATAATAATAATAATAATAATAATAATAATAATAATAATAATAATAATAATAATAATAATAATAATAATAATAATAATAATAATAATAATAATAATAATAATAATAATAATAATAATAATAATAATAATAATAATAATAATAATAATAATAATAATAATAATAATAATAATAATAATAATAATAATAATAATAATAATAATAATAATAATAATAATAATAATAATAATAATAATAATAATAATAATAATAATAATAATAATAATAATAATAATAATAATAATAATAATAATAATAATAATAATAATAATAATAATAATAATAATAATAATAATAATAATAATAATAATAATAATAATAATAATAATAATAATAATAATAATAATAATAATAATAATAATAATAATAATAATAATAATAATAATAATAATAATAATAATAATAATAATAATAATAATAATAATAATAATAATAATAATAATAATAATAATAATAATAATAATAATAATAATAATAATAATAATAATAATAATAATAATAATAATAATAATAATAATAATAATAATAATAATAATAATAATAATAATAATAATAATAATAATAATAATAATAATAATAATAATAATAATAATAATAATAATAATAATAATAATAATAATAATAATAATAATAATAATAATAATAATAATAATAATAATAATAATAATAATAATAATAATAATAATAATAATAATAATAATAATAATAATAATAATAATAATAATAATAATAATAATAATAATAATAATAATAATAATAATAATAATAATAATAATAATAATAATAATAATAATAATAATAATAATAATAATAATAATAATAATAATAATAATAATAATAATAATAATAATAATAATAATAATAATAATAATAATAATAATAATAATAATAATAATAATAATAATAATAATAATAATAATAATAATAATAATAATAATAATAATAATAATAATAATAATAATAATAATAATAATAATAATAATAATAATAATAATAATAATAATAATAATAATAATAATAATAATAATAATAATAATAATAATAATAATAATAATAATAATAATAATAATAATAATAATAATAATAATAATAATAATAATAATAATAATAATAATAATAATAATAATAATAATAATAATAATAATAATAATAATAATAATAATAATAATAATAATAATAATAATAATAATAATAATAATAATAATAATAATAATAATAATAATAATAATAATAATAATAATAATAATAATAATAATAATAATAATAATAATAATAATAATAATAATAATAATAATAATAATAATAATAATAATAATAATAATAATAATAATAATAATAATAATAATAATAATAATAATAATAATAATAATAATAATAATAATAATAATAATAATAATAATAATAATAATAATAATAATAATAATAATAATAATAATAATAATAATAATAATAATAATAATAATAATAATAATAATAATAATAATAATAATAATAATAATAATAATAATAATAATAATAATAATAATAATAATAATAATAATAATAATAATAATAATAATAATAATAATAATAATAATAATAATAATAATAATAATAATAATAATAATAATAATAATAATAATAATAATAATAATAATAATAATAATAATAATAATAATAATAATAATAATAATAATAATAATAATAATAATAATAATAATAATAATAATAATAATAATAATAATAATAATAATAATAATAATAATAATAATAATAATAATAATAATAATAATAATAATAATAATAATAATAATAATAATAATAATAATAATAATAATAATAATAATAATAATAATAATAATAATAATAATAATAATAATAATAATAATAATAATAATAATAATAATAATAATAATAATAATAATAATAATAATAATAATAATAATAATAATAATAATAATAATAATAATAATAATAATAATAATAATAATAATAATAATAATAATAATAATAATAATAATAATAATAATAATAATAATAATAATAATAATAATAATAATAATAATAATAATAATAATAATAATAATAATAATAATAATAATAATAATAATAATAATAATAATAATAATAATAATAATAATAATAATAATAATAATAATAATAATAATAATAATAATAATAATAATAATAATAATAATAATAATAATAATAATAATAATAATAATAATAATAATAATAATAATAATAATAATAATAATAATAATAATAATAATAATAATAATAATAATAATAATAATAATAATAATAATAATAATAATAATAATAATAATAATAATAATAATAATAATAATAATAATAATAATAATAATAATAATAATAATAATAATAATAATAATAATAATAATAATAATAATAATAATAATAATAATAATAATAATAATAATAATAATAATAATAATAATAATAATAATAATAATAATAATAATAATAATAATAATAATAATAATAATAATAATAATAATAATAATAATAATGATAATGATAATGATAATGATAATGATAATGATAATGATAATGATAATGATAATGATAATGATAATGATAATGATAATGATAATGATAATGATAATGATAATGATAATGATAATGATAATGATAATGATAATGATAATGATAATGATAATGATAATGATAATGATAATGATAATGATAATGATAATGATAATGATAATGATAATGATAATGATAATGATAATGATAATGATAATGATAATGATAATGATAATGATAATGATAATGATAATGATAATGATAATGATAATGATAATGATAATGATAATGATAATGATAATGATAATGATAATGATAATGATAATGATAATGATAATGATAATGATAATGATAATGATAATGATAATGATAATGATAATGATAATGATAATGATAATGATAATGATAATGATAATGATAATGATAATGATAATGATAATGATAATGATAATGATAATGATAATGATAATGATAATGATAATGATAATGATAATGATAATGATAATGATAATGATAATGATAATGATAATGATAATGATAATGATAATGATAATGATAATGATAATGATAATGATAATGATAATGATAATGATAATGATAATGATAATGATAATGATAATGATAATGATAATGATAATGATAATGATAATGATAATGATAATGATAATGATAATGATAATGATAATGATAATGATAATGATAATGATAATGATAATGATAATGATAATGATAATGATAATGATAATGATAATGATAATGATAATGATAATGATAATGATAATGATAATGATAATGATAATGATAATGATAATGATAATGATAATGATAATGATAATGATAATGATAATGATAATGATAATGATAATGATAATGATAATGATAATGATAATGATAATGATAATGATAATGATAATGATAATGATAATGATAATGATAATGATAATGATAATGATAATGATAATGATAATGATAATGATAATGATAATGATAATGATAATGATAATGATAATGATAATGATAATGATAATGATAATGATAATGATAATGATAATGATAATGATAATGATAATGATAATGATAATGATAATGATAATGATAATGATAATGATAATGATAATGATAATGATAATGATAATGATAATGATAATGATAATGATAATGATAATGATAATGATAATGATAATGATAATGATAATGATAATGATAATGATAATGATAATGATAATGATAATGATAATGATAATGATAATGATAATGATAATGATAATGATAATGATAATGATAATGATAATGATAATGATAATGATAATGATAATGATAATGATAATGATAATGATAATGATAATGATAATGATAATGATAATGATAATGATAATGATAATGATAATGATAATGATAATGATAATGATAATGATAATGATAATGATAATGATAATGATAATGATAATGATAATGATAATGATAATGATAATGATAATGATAATGATAATGATAATGATAATGATAATGATAATGATAATGATAATGATAATGATAATGATAATGATAATGATAATGATAATGATAATGATAATGATAATGATAATGATAATGATAATGATAATGATAATGATAATGATAATGATAATGATAATGATAATGATAATGATAATGATAATGATAATGATAATGATAATGATAATGATAATGATAATGATAATGATAATGATAATGATAATGATAATGATAATGATAATGATAATGATAATGATAATGATAATGATAATGATAATGATAATGATAATGATAATGATAATGATAATGATAATGATAATGATAATGATAATGATAATGATAATGATAATGATAATGATAATGATAATGATAATGATAATGATAATGATAATGATAATGATAATGATAATGATAATGATAATGATAATGATAATGATAATGATAATGATAATGATAATGATAATGATAATGATAATGATAATGATAATGATAATGATAATGATAATGATAATGATAATGATAATGATAATGATAATGATAATGATAATGATAATGATAATGATAATGATAATGATAATGATAATGATAATGATTTTGAAGAAACGAGTAGTACAGAGAATTACCCGTTGGAATTTCAAGCTCAAAAAAACGGATTAGAAGAAGAGTTAGATTTCTCCGAAGATATGGAGAGTGATTATAACAAGGATTTTACACTGCTTGAACTACAAACAGCCTTGAAGGAAACTAAGAACTCTTCGCCTGGACCTGATAAAATTCATTATGATATGATCAAAAATTTACCCTTACAAGATAAACAAACAATTCTACAGCTTTTCAATAAAATTTGGTCAGAAGGTACTTACCCTGAATTATGGCAAACATCTTTGATAATCCCTATACCTAAACCAGGAAAAGACCCCAAAAACCCGTCCAACTACCGCCCAATATCGCTGACAAGCTGTTTAAGTAAACTCCTCGAGAAAATGATAAACAGCAGATTGATATGGTACCTAGAAACTAACAACTGCTTATCTAACTACCAAATGGGATTCAGAAAACGAAGATCTACAACAGACCAGCTTGTACTTCTGGACACGGCAATAAGAGAGAGTTTTGCGCGCCGCGATCATTTAATAGCAGTTTGTTTCGATATTGAGAAGGCTTATGATCTCACGTGGCGATATAATATACTGAAAATAGTACACGAATGGGGGCTAAGAGGAAAGATGCCAATATTCTTAACTAGTTTCCTCAATATTCGACATTTCAAAGTAAGAATTAATAACACACTTTCAGATCGAAAAACCCTAGAAAATGGAATTCCACAAGGATCCACTTTGAGTGTAACACTCTTTTTGATTGCCATTAACAAGCTATTGGAATCTATAGATGAAAGTATTGGGAAAAGTCTTTACGTTGATGATCTCACTATTTACTGTTCTGGTAGAGACATGCAAGAAGTTGAAGGGAGAATACAAACAACCATAAACCAACTCACATCAACAGCAATTTCCACTGGTTTTCGATTCTCGCCGACAAAAACACACTGCATCGACTTCTGTCGTTTGAGAACAAGGCATAATGATCCAGAACTATATATGTATGGAATCCGTCTAGAAGTTAAGGATACAATGAAAATATTGGGAGTTACTTTCGACAAAAAACTTTATTGGAAACCTCATATCAAAGACCTATATAACAGATGTAAAAAAGCCCTCAATATAATTAGATGTATTTCTAACATAAATTGGGGTGCCGACCGGGAAGTCATACTTGCAGCATATAAATCTTTGATGCTCCCAAAATTAGAATACGGAAATATTGTATATGGTTCTGCATGCCAAAGCCGCTTGTACCAACTCGAGAGGATTCATAAAGAAGGACTTCGTCTAGCCATAGGAGCGTTCCGTACTAGCCCAAATGAATCAATATTCTGTGAAACCGGTATTAGTTCATTAATACATAGAAGGAGAATACTTTTACTGAATTATGGAGTTAAAATATGGTCCCAACCAAGGCATCCCAATTATCAATATATTTATAATGAAGCACCAGTAAATAAAACAGTGGGAAAGCGCATAGAAATTGATTTAGACACTTTAGATACTGAGCTACCACAAGTTCTCACTTCAGCCTTCAATGAAATACCCCCTTGGACATTAACAACACCGAAGTTTCATTTTGAATGTAATAGACTCAAGAAAGAAAATACTAACCGAATTCAATATCTACAAATATTTTATGAGGTCACAAATATGTACGAGAATTGTTCATTAATATATACTGACGGGTCGAAAACAGATGAGGGAGCTGGATCAGCCTTCGTTTACATGGGAGAAACTCACCAATGGACATTGAACAAAATATCCTCCATATTCACAGCAGAATTATATGCCATTCTCCAAGCTCTGAGATTCATCGGTACATTGGATGGAGGGACTTACATGATTCTCTCTGATTCATGTAGTTCACTCCAAGCCATACAAAATGGGTATAAAGACGACCCCCTAATTCAGACTATCTCAACTACAGCACACACCCTGCAGAACTCTGGCAAGAGAATCATCTTCTTTTGGATTCCAGGCCACATAGGAATAGCTGGTAACGAACTAGCAGATACTGCTGCCCGCGATGCAGCTGGACAAAATTCTCAAAACGATATCCCACTGAGACCAGAAGATATGAAAGTACACCTGAAAAATAAAATCCGAGAAAAATGGAACGAAGAATGGAATTATAGTAACCATAAATTGAAAATAATTAAAAACAAAGTTGATGAAACACTACCTTTCCCATCACATAAAAGGAGAGAACAAGTTGCACTTACTCGATTAAGAATTGGTCATACTCATATCACATCCAACTATCTTCTGTGTGATTCCAGACCCCCAGTATGTGATACCTGCAACGTACAACTTACTGTGGAACATTTACTACTAATATGTCCAGTATATACTGAAGCTAGAAACAACTGCTCCCTTCCTGACACGCTACAAGACTGCCTAAGAAATGAACAATACTGCCTGAAAACAATTCAATTTCTAAACGAAACTGGCCTAATGAGAAAAGTGTAGAGGTAGTATACTAAATGAACTTCCAATCCCCAAAAAAAAAAAAAATAATAATAATAATAATAATAATAATAATAATAATAATAATGATAATAATAATAATAATAATAATAATAATAATAATAATAATAATAATAATAATAATAATAATAATAATAATAATAATAATAATAATAATAATAATAATAATAATAATAATAATAATAATAATAATAATAATAATAATAATAATAATAATAATAATAATAATAATAATAATAATAATAATAATAATAATAATAATAATAATAATAATAATAATAATAATAATAATAATAATAATAATAATAATAATAATAATAATAATAATAATAATAATAATAATAATAATAATAATAATAATAATAATAATAATAATAATAATAATAATAATAATAATAATAATAATAATAATAATAATAATAATAATAATAATAATAATAATAATAATAATAATAATAATAATAATAATAATAATAATAATAATAATAATAATAATAATAATAATAATAATAATAATAATAATAATAATAATAATAATAATAATAATAATAATAATAATAATAATAATAATAATAATAATAATAATAATAATAATAATAATAATAATAATAATAATAATAATAATAATAATAATAATAATAATAATAATAATAATAATAATAATAATAATAATAATAATAATAATAATAATAATAATAATAATAATAATAATAATAATAATAATAATAATAATAATAATAATAATAATAATAATAATAATAATAATAATAATAATAATAATAATAATAATAATAATAATAATAATAATAATAATAATAATAATAATAATAATAATAATAATAATAATAATAATAATAATAATAATAATAATAATAATAATAATAATAATAATAATAATAATAATAATAATAATAATAATAATAATAATAATAATAATAATAATAATAATAATAATAATAATAATAATAATAATAATAATAATAATAATAATAATAATAATAATAATAATAATAATAATAATAATAATAATAATAATAATAATAATGATAATGATAATGATAATGATAATGATAATGATAATGATAATGATAATGATAATGATAATGATAATGATAATGATAATGATAATGATAATGATAATGATAATGATAATGATAATGATAATGATAATGATAATGATAATGATAATGATAATGATAATGATAATGATAATGATAATGATAATGATAATGATAATGATAATGATAATGATAATGATAATGATAATGATAATGATAATGATAATGATAATGATAATGATAATGATAATGATAATGATAATGATAATGATAATGATAATGATAATGATAATGATAATGATAATGATAATGATAATGATAATGATAATGATAATGATAATGATAATGATAATGATAATGATAATGATAATGATAATGATAATGATAATGATAATGATAATGATAATGATAATGATAATGATAATGATAATGATAATGATAATGATAATGATAATGATAATGATAATGATAATGATAATGATAATGATAATGATAATGATAATGATAATGATAATGATAATGATAATGATAATGATAATGATAATGATAATGATAATGATAATGATAATGATAATGATAATGATAATGATAATGATAATGATAATGATAATGATAATGATAATGATAATGATAATGATAATGATAATGATAATGATAATGATAATGATAATGATAATGATAATGATAATGATAATGATAATGATAATGATAATGATAATGATAATGATAATGATAATGATAATGATAATGATAATGATAATGATAATGATAATGATAATGATAATGATAATGATAATGATAATGATAATGATAATGATAATGATAATGATAATGATAATGATAATGATAATGATAATGATAATGATAATGATAATGATAATGATAATGATAATGATAATGATAATGATAATGATAATGATAATGATAATGATAATGATAATGATAATGATAATGATAATGATAATGATAATGATAATGATAATGATAATGATAATGATAATGATAATGATAATGATAATGATAATGATAATGATAATGATAATGATAATGATAATGATAATGATAATGATAATGATAATGATAATGATAATGATAATGATAATGATAATGATAATGATAATGATAATGATAATGATAATGATAATGATAATGATAATGATAATGATAATGATAATGATAATGATAATGATAATGATAATGATAATGATAATGATAATGATAATGATAATGATAATGATAATGATAATGATAATGATAATGATAATGATAATGATAATGATAATGATAATGATAATGATAATGATAATGATAATGATAATGATAATGATAATGATAATGATAATGATAATGATAATGATAATGATAATGATAATGATAATGATAATGATAATGATAATGATAATGATAATGATAATGATAATGATAATGATAATGATAATGATAATGATAATGATAATGATAATGATAATGATAATGATAATGATAATGATAATGATAATGATAATGATAATGATAATGATAATGATAATGATAATGATAATGATAATGATAATGATAATGATAATGATAATGATAATGATAATGATAATGATAATGATAATGATAATGATAATGATAATGATAATGATAATGATAATGATAATGATAATGATAATGATAATGATAATGATAATGATAATGATAATGATAATGATAATGATAATGATAATGATAATGATAATGATAATGATAATGATAATGATAATGATAATGATAATGATAATGATAATGATAATGATAATGATAATGATAATGATAATGATAATGATAATGATAATGATAATGATAATGATAATGATAATGATAATGATAATGATAATGATAATGATAATGATAATGATAATGATAATGATAATGATAATGATAATGATAATGATAATGATAATGATAATGATAATGATAATGATAATGATAATGATAATGATAATGATAATGATAATGATAATGATAATGATAATGATAATGATAATGATAATGATAATGATAATGATAATGATAATGATAATGATAATGATAATGATAATGATAATGATAATGATAATGATAATGATAATGATAATGATTTTGAAGAAACGAGTAGTACAGAGAATTACCCGTTGGAATTTCAAGCTCAAAAAAACGGATTAGAAGAAGAGTTAGATTTCTCCGAAGATATGGAGAGTGATTATAACAAGGATTTTACACTGCTTGAACTACAAACAGCCTTGAAGGAAACTAAGAACTCTTCGCCTGGACCTGATAAAATTCATTATGATATGATCAAAAATTTACCCTTACAAGATAAACAAACAATTCTACAGCTTTTCAATAAAATTTGGTCAGAAGGTACTTACCCTGAATTATGGCAAACATCTTTGATAATCCCTATACCTAAACCAGGAAAAGACCCCAAAAACCCGTCCAACTACCGCCCAATATCGCTGACAAGCTGTTTAAGTAAACTCCTCGAGAAAATGATAAACAGCAGATTGATATGGTACCTAGAAACTAACAACTGCTTATCTAACTACCAAATGGGATTCAGAAAACGAAGATCTACAACAGACCAGCTTGTACTTCTGGACACGGCAATAAGAGAGAGTTTTGCGCGCCGCGATCATTTAATAGCAGTTTGTTTCGATATTGAGAAGGCTTATGATCTCACGTGGCGATATAATATACTGAAAATAGTACACGAATGGGGGCTAAGAGGAAAGATGCCAATATTCTTAACTAGTTTCCTCAATATTCGACATTTCAAAGTAAGAATTAATAACACACTTTCAGATCGAAAAACCCTAGAAAATGGAATTCCACAAGGATCCACTTTGAGTGTAACACTCTTTTTGATTGCCATTAACAAGCTATTGGAATCTATAGATGAAAGTATTGGGAAAAGTCTTTACGTTGATGATCTCACTATTTACTGTTCTGGTAGAGACATGCAAGAAGTTGAAGGGAGAATACAAACAACCATAAACCAACTCACATCAACAGCAATTTCCACTGGTTTTCGATTCTCGCCGACAAAAACACACTGCATCGACTTCTGTCGTTTGAGAACAAGGCATAATGATCCAGAACTATATATGTATGGAATCCGTCTAGAAGTTAAGGATACAATGAAAATATTGGGAGTTACTTTCGACAAAAAACTTTATTGGAAACCTCATATCAAAGACCTATATAACAGATGTAAAAAAGCCCTCAATATAATTAGATGTATTTCTAACATAAATTGGGGTGCCGACCGGGAAGTCATACTTGCAGCATATAAATCTTTGATGCTCCCAAAATTAGAATACGGAAATATTGTATATGGTTCTGCATGCCAAAGCCGCTTGTACCAACTCGAGAGGATTCATAAAGAAGGACTTCGTCTAGCCATAGGAGCGTTCCGTACTAGCCCAAATGAATCAATATTCTGTGAAACCGGTATTAGTTCATTAATACATAGAAGGAGAATACTTTTACTGAATTATGGAGTTAAAATATGGTCCCAACCAAGGCATCCCAATTATCAATATATTTATAATGAAGCACCAGTAAATAAAACAGTGGGAAAGCGCATAGAAATTGATTTAGACACTTTAGATACTGAGCTACCACAAGTTCTCACTTCAGCCTTCAATGAAATACCCCCTTGGACATTAACAACACCGAAGTTTCATTTTGAATGTAATAGACTCAAGAAAGAAAATACTAACCGAATTCAATATCTACAAATATTTTATGAGGTCACAAATATGTACGAGAATTGTTCATTAATATATACTGACGGGTCGAAAACAGATGAGGGAGCTGGATCAGCCTTCGTTTACATGGGAGAAACTCACCAATGGACATTGAACAAAATATCCTCCATATTCACAGCAGAATTATATGCCATTCTCCAAGCTCTGAGATTCATCGGTACATTGGATGGAGGGACTTACATGATTCTCTCTGATTCATGTAGTTCACTCCAAGCCATACAAAATGGGTATAAAGACGACCCCCTAATTCAGACTATCTCAACTACAGCACACACCCTGCAGAACTCTGGCAAGAGAATCATCTTCTTTTGGATTCCAGGCCACATAGGAATAGCTGGTAACGAACTAGCAGATACTGCTGCCCGCGATGCAGCTGGACAAAATTCTCAAAACGATATCCCACTGAGACCAGAAGATATGAAAGTACACCTGAAAAATAAAATCCGAGAAAAATGGAACGAAGAATGGAATTATAGTAACCATAAATTGAAAATAATTAAAAACAAAGTTGATGAAACACTACCTTTCCCATCACATAAAAGGAGAGAACAAGTTGCACTTACTCGATTAAGAATTGGTCATACTCATATCACATCCAACTATCTTCTGTGTGATTCCAGACCCCCAGTATGTGATACCTGCAACGTACAACTTACTGTGGAACATTTACTACTAATATGTCCAGTATATACTGAAGCTAGAAACAACTGCTCCCTTCCTGACACGCTACAAGACTGCCTAAGAAATGAACAATACTGCCTGAAAACAATTCAATTTCTAAACGAAACTGGCCTAATGAGAAAAGTGTAGAGGTAGTATACTAAATGAACTTCCAATCCCCAAAAAAAAAAAAAATAATAATAATAATAATAATAATAATAATAATAATAATAATGATAATAATAATAATAATAATAATAATAATAATAATAATAATAATAATAATAATAATAATAATAATAATAATAATAATAATAATAATAATAATAATAATAATAATAATAATAATAATAATAATAATAATAATAATAATAATAATAATAATAATAATAATAATAATAATAATAATAATAATAATAATAATAATAATAATAATAATAATAATAATAATAATAATAATAATAATAATAATAATAATAATAATAATAATAATAATAATAATAATAATAATAATAATAATAATAATAATAATAATAATAATAATAATAATAATAATAATAATAATAATAATAATAATAATAATAATAATAATAATAATAATAATAATAATAATAATAATAATAATAATAATAATAATAATAATAATAATAATAATAATAATAATAATAATAATAATAATAATAATAATAATAATAATAATAATAATAATAATAATAATAATAATAATAATAATAATAATAATAATAATAATAATAATAATAATAATAATAATAATAATAATAATAATAATAATAATAATAATAATAATAATAATAATAATAATAATAATAATAATAATAATAATAATAATAATAATAATAATAATAATAATAATAATAATAATAATAATAATAATAATAATAATAATAATAATAATAATAATAATAATAATAATAATAATAATAATAATAATAATAATAATAATAATAATAATAATAATAATAATAATAATAATAATAATAATAATAATAATAATAATAATAATAATAATAATAATAATAATAATAATAATAATAATAATAATAATAATAATAATAATAATAATAATAATAATAATAATAATAATAATAATAATAATAATAATAATAATAATAATAATAATAATAATAATAATAATAATAATAATAATAATAATAATAATAATAATAATAATAATAATAATAATAATAATAATAATAATAATAATAATAATAATAATAATAATAATAATAATAATAATAATAATAATAATAATAATAATAATAATAATAATAATAATAATAATAATAATAATAATAATAATAATAATAATAATAATAATAATAATAATAATAATAATAATAATAATAATAATAATAATAATAATAATAATAATAATAATAATAATAATAATAATAATAATAATAATAATAATAATAATAATAATAATAATAATAATAATAATAATAATAATAATAATAATAATAATAATAATAATAATAATAATAATAATAATAATAATAATAATAATAATAATAATAATAATAATAATAATAATAATAATAATAATAATAATAATAATAATAATAATAATAATAATAATAATAATAATAATAATAATAATAATAATAATAATAATAATAATAATAATAATAATAATAATAATAATAATAATAATAATAATAATAATAATAATAATAATAATAATAATAATAATAATAATAATAATAATAATAATAATAATAATAATAATAATAATAATAATAATAATAATAATAATAATAATAATAATAATAATAATAATAATAATAATAATAATAATAATAATAATAATAATAATAATAATAATAATAATAATAATAATAATAATAATAATAATAATAATAATAATAATAATAATAATAATAATAATAATAATAATAATAATAATAATAATAATAATAATAATAATAATAATAATAATAATAATAATAATAATAATAATAATAATAATAATAATAATAATAATAATAATAATAATAATAATAATAATAATAATAATAATAATAATAATAATAATAATAATAATAATAATAATAATAATAATAATAATAATAATAATAATAATAATAATAATAATAATAATAATAATAATAATAATAATAATAATAATAATAATAATAATAATAATAATAATAATAATAATAATAATAATAATAATAATAATAATAATAATAATAATAATAATAATAATAATAATAATAATAATAATAATAATAATAATAATAATAATAATAATAATAATAATAATAATAATAATAATAATAATAATAATAATAATAATAATAATAATAATAATAATAATAATAATAATAATAATAATAATAATAATAATAATAATAATAATAATAATAATAATAATAATAATAATAATAATAATAATAATAATAATAATAATAATAATAATAATAATAATAATAATAATAATAATAATAATAATAATAATAATAATAATAATAATAATAATAATAATAATAATAATAATAATAATAATAATAATAATAATAATAATAATAATAATAATAATAATAATAATAATAATAATAATAATAATAATAATAATAATAATAATAATAATAATAATAATAATAATAATAATAATAATAATAATAATAATAATAATAATAATAATAATAATAATAATAATAATAATAATAATAATAATAATAATAATAATAATAATAATAATAATAATAATAATAATAATAATAATAATAATAATAATAATAATAATAATAATAATAATAATAATAATAATAATAATAATAATAATAATAATAATAATAATAATAATAATAATAATAATAATAATAATAATAATAATAATAATAATAATAATAATAATAATAATAATAATAATAATAATAATAATAATAATAATAATAATAATAATAATAATAATAATAATAATAATAATAATAATAATAATAATAATAATAATAATAATAATAATAATAATAATAATAATAATAATAATAATAATAATAATAATAATAATAATAATAATAATAATAATAATAATAATAATAATAATAATAATAATAATAATAATAATAATAATAATAATAATAATAATAATAATAATAATAATAATAATAATAATAATAATAATAATAATAATAATAATAATAATGATAATGATAATGATAATGATAATGATAATGATAATGATAATGATAATGATAATGATAATGATAATGATAATGATAATGATAATGATAATGATAATGATAATGATAATGATAATGATAATGATAATGATAATGATAATGATAATGATAATGATAATGATAATGATAATGATAATGATAATGATAATGATAATGATAATGATAATGATAATGATAATGATAATGATAATGATAATGATAATGATAATGATAATGATAATGATAATGATAATGATAATGATAATGATAATGATAATGATAATGATAATGATAATGATAATGATAATGATAATGATAATGATAATGATAATGATAATGATAATGATAATGATAATGATAATGATAATGATAATGATAATGATAATGATAATGATAATGATAATGATAATGATAATGATAATGATAATGATAATGATAATGATAATGATAATGATAATGATAATGATAATGATAATGATAATGATAATGATAATGATAATGATAATGATAATGATAATGATAATGATAATGATAATGATAATGATAATGATAATGATAATGATAATGATAATGATAATGATAATGATAATGATAATGATAATGATAATGATAATGATAATGATAATGATAATGATAATGATAATGATAATGATAATGATAATGATAATGATAATGATAATGATAATGATAATGATAATGATAATGATAATGATAATGATAATGATAATGATAATGATAATGATAATGATAATGATAATGATAATGATAATGATAATGATAATGATAATGATAATGATAATGATAATGATAATGATAATGATAATGATAATGATAATGATAATGATAATGATAATGATAATGATAATGATAATGATAATGATAATGATAATGATAATGATAATGATAATGATAATGATAATGATAATGATAATGATAATGATAATGATAATGATAATGATAATGATAATGATAATGATAATGATAATGATAATGATAATGATAATGATAATGATAATGATAATGATAATGATAATGATAATGATAATGATAATGATAATGATAATGATAATGATAATGATAATGATAATGATAATGATAATGATAATGATAATGATAATGATAATGATAATGATAATGATAATGATAATGATAATGATAATGATAATGATAATGATAATGATAATGATAATGATAATGATAATGATAATGATAATGATAATGATAATGATAATGATAATGATAATGATAATGATAATGATAATGATAATGATAATGATAATGATAATGATAATGATAATGATAATGATAATGATAATGATAATGATAATGATAATGATAATGATAATGATAATGATAATGATAATGATAATGATAATGATAATGATAATGATAATGATAATGATAATGATAATGATAATGATAATGATAATGATAATGATAATGATAATGATAATGATAATGATAATGATAATGATAATGATAATGATAATGATAATGATAATGATAATGATAATGATAATGATAATGATAATGATAATGATAATGATAATGATAATGATAATGATAATGATAATGATAATGATAATGATAATGATAATGATAATGATAATGATAATGATAATGATAATGATAATGATAATGATAATGATAATGATAATGATAATGATAATGATAATGATAATGATAATGATAATGATAATGATAATGATAATGATAATGATAATGATAATGATAATGATAATGATAATGATAATGATAATGATAATGATAATGATAATGATAATGATAATGATAATGATAATGATAATGATAATGATAATGATAATGATAATGATAATGATAATGATAATGATAATGATAATGATAATGATAATGATAATGATAATGATAATGATAATGATAATGATAATGATAATGATAATGATAATGATAATGATAATGATAATGATAATGATAATGATAATGATAATGATAATGATAATGATAATGATAATGATAATGATAATGATAATGATAATGATAATGATAATGATAATGATAATGATAATGATAATGATAATGATAATGATAATGATTTTGAAGAAACGAGTAGTACAGAGAATTACCCGTTGGAATTTCAAGCTCAAAAAAACGGATTAGAAGAAGAGTTAGATTTCTCCGAAGATATGGAGAGTGATTATAACAAGGATTTTACACTGCTTGAACTACAAACAGCCTTGAAGGAAACTAAGAACTCTTCGCCTGGACCTGATAAAATTCATTATGATATGATCAAAAATTTACCCTTACAAGATAAACAAACAATTCTACAGCTTTTCAATAAAATTTGGTCAGAAGGTACTTACCCTGAATTATGGCAAACATCTTTGATAATCCCTATACCTAAACCAGGAAAAGACCCCAAAAACCCGTCCAACTACCGCCCAATATCGCTGACAAGCTGTTTAAGTAAACTCCTCGAGAAAATGATAAACAGCAGATTGATATGGTACCTAGAAACTAACAACTGCTTATCTAACTACCAAATGGGATTCAGAAAACGAAGATCTACAACAGACCAGCTTGTACTTCTGGACACGGCAATAAGAGAGAGTTTTGCGCGCCGCGATCATTTAATAGCAGTTTGTTTCGATATTGAGAAGGCTTATGATCTCACGTGGCGATATAATATACTGAAAATAGTACACGAATGGGGGCTAAGAGGAAAGATGCCAATATTCTTAACTAGTTTCCTCAATATTCGACATTTCAAAGTAAGAATTAATAACACACTTTCAGATCGAAAAACCCTAGAAAATGGAATTCCACAAGGATCCACTTTGAGTGTAACACTCTTTTTGATTGCCATTAACAAGCTATTGGAATCTATAGATGAAAGTATTGGGAAAAGTCTTTACGTTGATGATCTCACTATTTACTGTTCTGGTAGAGACATGCAAGAAGTTGAAGGGAGAATACAAACAACCATAAACCAACTCACATCAACAGCAATTTCCACTGGTTTTCGATTCTCGCCGACAAAAACACACTGCATCGACTTCTGTCGTTTGAGAACAAGGCATAATGATCCAGAACTATATATGTATGGAATCCGTCTAGAAGTTAAGGATACAATGAAAATATTGGGAGTTACTTTCGACAAAAAACTTTATTGGAAACCTCATATCAAAGACCTATATAACAGATGTAAAAAAGCCCTCAATATAATTAGATGTATTTCTAACATAAATTGGGGTGCCGACCGGGAAGTCATACTTGCAGCATATAAATCTTTGATGCTCCCAAAATTAGAATACGGAAATATTGTATATGGTTCTGCATGCCAAAGCCGCTTGTACCAACTCGAGAGGATTCATAAAGAAGGACTTCGTCTAGCCATAGGAGCGTTCCGTACTAGCCCAAATGAATCAATATTCTGTGAAACCGGTATTAGTTCATTAATACATAGAAGGAGAATACTTTTACTGAATTATGGAGTTAAAATATGGTCCCAACCAAGGCATCCCAATTATCAATATATTTATAATGAAGCACCAGTAAATAAAACAGTGGGAAAGCGCATAGAAATTGATTTAGACACTTTAGATACTGAGCTACCACAAGTTCTCACTTCAGCCTTCAATGAAATACCCCCTTGGACATTAACAACACCGAAGTTTCATTTTGAATGTAATAGACTCAAGAAAGAAAATACTAACCGAATTCAATATCTACAAATATTTTATGAGGTCACAAATATGTACGAGAATTGTTCATTAATATATACTGACGGGTCGAAAACAGATGAGGGAGCTGGATCAGCCTTCGTTTACATGGGAGAAACTCACCAATGGACATTGAACAAAATATCCTCCATATTCACAGCAGAATTATATGCCATTCTCCAAGCTCTGAGATTCATCGGTACATTGGATGGAGGGACTTACATGATTCTCTCTGATTCATGTAGTTCACTCCAAGCCATACAAAATGGGTATAAAGACGACCCCCTAATTCAGACTATCTCAACTACAGCACACACCCTGCAGAACTCTGGCAAGAGAATCATCTTCTTTTGGATTCCAGGCCACATAGGAATAGCTGGTAACGAACTAGCAGATACTGCTGCCCGCGATGCAGCTGGACAAAATTCTCAAAACGATATCCCACTGAGACCAGAAGATATGAAAGTACACCTGAAAAATAAAATCCGAGAAAAATGGAACGAAGAATGGAATTATAGTAACCATAAATTGAAAATAATTAAAAACAAAGTTGATGAAACACTACCTTTCCCATCACATAAAAGGAGAGAACAAGTTGCACTTACTCGATTAAGAATTGGTCATACTCATATCACATCCAACTATCTTCTGTGTGATTCCAGACCCCCAGTATGTGATACCTGCAACGTACAACTTACTGTGGAACATTTACTACTAATATGTCCAGTATATACTGAAGCTAGAAACAACTGCTCCCTTCCTGACACGCTACAAGACTGCCTAAGAAATGAACAATACTGCCTGAAAACAATTCAATTTCTAAACGAAACTGGCCTAATGAGAAAAGTGTAGAGGTAGTATACTAAATGAACTTCCAATCCCCAAAAAAAAAAAAAATAATAATAATAATAATAATAATAATAATAATAATAATAATGATAATAATAATAATAATAATAATAATAATAATAATAATAATAATAATAATAATAATAATAATAATAATAATAATAATAATAATAATAATAATAATAATAATAATAATAATAATAATAATAATAATAATAATAATAATAATAATAATAATAATAATAATAATAATAATAATAATAATAATAATAATAATAATAATAATAATAATAATAATAATAATAATAATAATAATAATAATAATAATAATAATAATAATAATAATAATAATAATAATAATAATAATAATAATAATAATAATAATAATAATAATAATAATAATAATAATAATAATAATAATAATAATAATAATAATAATAATAATAATAATAATAATAATAATAATAATAATAATAATAATAATAATAATAATAATAATAATAATAATAATAATAATAATAATAATAATAATAATAATAATAATAATAATAATAATAATAATAATAATAATAATAATAATAATAATAATAATAATAATAATAATAATAATAATAATAATAATAATAATAATAATAATAATAATAATAATAATAATAATAATAATAATAATAATAATAATAATAATAATAATAATAATAATAATAATAATAATAATAATAATAATAATAATAATAATAATAATAATAATAATAATAATAATAATAATAATAATAATAATAATAATAATAATAATAATAATAATAATAATAATAATAATAATAATAATAATAATAATAATAATAATAATAATAATAATAATAATAATAATAATAATAATAATAATAATAATAATAATAATAATAATAATAATAATAATAATAATAATAATAATAATAATAATAATAATAATAATAATAATAATAATAATAATAATAATAATAATAATAATAATAATAATAATAATAATAATAATAATAATAATAATAATAATAATAATAATAATAATAATAATAATAATAATAATAATAATAATAATAATAATAATAATAATAATAATAATAATAATAATAATAATAATAATAATAATAATAATAATAATAATAATAATAATAATAATAATAATAATAATAATAATAATAATAATAATAATAATAATAATAATAATAATAATAATAATAATAATAATAATAATAATAATAATAATAATAATAATAATAATAATAATAATAATAATAATAATAATAATAATAATAATAATAATAATAATAATAATAATAATAATAATAATAATAATAATAATAATAATAATAATAATAATAATAATAATAATAATAATAATAATAATAATAATAATAATAATAATAATAATAATAATAATAATAATAATAATAATAATAATAATAATAATAATAATAATAATAATAATAATAATAATAATAATAATAATAATAATAATAATAATAATAATAATAATAATAATAATAATAATAATAATAATAATAATAATAATAATAATAATAATAATAATAATAATAATAATAATAATAATAATAATAATAATAATAATAATAATAATAATAATAATAATAATAATAATAATAATAATAATAATAATAATAATAATAATAATAATAATAATAATAATAATAATAATAATAATAATAATAATAATAATAATAATAATAATAATAATAATAATAATAATAATAATAATAATAATAATAATAATAATAATAATAATAATAATAATAATAATAATAATAATAATAATAATAATAATAATAATAATAATAATAATAATAATAATAATAATAATAATAATAATAATAATAATAATAATAATAATAATAATAATAATAATAATAATAATAATAATAATAATAATAATAATAATAATAATAATAATAATAATAATAATAATAATAATAATAATAATAATAATAATAATAATAATAATAATAATAATAATAATAATAATAATAATAATAATAATAATAATAATAATAATAATAATAATAATAATAATAATAATAATAATAATAATAATAATAATAATAATAATAATAATAATAATAATAATAATAATAATAATAATAATAATAATAATAATAATAATAATAATAATAATAATAATAATAATAATAATAATAATAATAATAATAATAATAATAATAATAATAATAATAATAATAATAATAATAATAATAATAATAATAATAATAATAATAATAATAATAATAATAATAATAATAATAATAATAATAATAATAATAATAATAATAATAATAATAATAATAATAATAATAATAATAATAATAATAATAATAATAATAATAATAATAATAATAATAATAATAATAATAATAATAATAATAATAATAATAATAATAATAATAATAATAATAATAATAATAATAATAATAATAATAATAATAATAATAATAATAATAATAATAATAATAATAATAATAATAATAATAATAATAATAATAATAATAATAATAATAATAATAATAATAATAATAATAATAATAATAATAATAATAATAATAATAATAATAATAATAATAATAATAATAATAATAATAATAATAATAATAATAATAATAATAATAATAATAATAATAATAATAATAATAATAATAATAATAATAATAATAATAATAATAATAATAATAATAATAATAATAATAATAATAATAATAATAATAATAATAATAATAATAATAATAATAATAATAATAATAATAATAATAATAATAATAATAATAATAATAATAATAATAATAATAATAATAATAATAATAATAATAATAATAATAATAATAATAATAATAATAATAATAATAATAATAATAATAATAATAATAATAATAATAATAATAATAATAATAATAATAATAATAATAATAATAATAATAATAATAATAATAATAATAATAATAATAATAATAATAATAATAATAATAATAATAATAATAATAATAATAATAATAATAATAATAATAATAATAATAATAATAATAATAATAATAATAATAATAATAATAATAATAATAATAATAATAATAATAATAATAATAATAATAATAATAATAATAATAATAATAATAATAATAATAATAATAATAATAATAATAATAATAATAATAATAATAATAATAATAATAATAATAATAATAATAATAATAATAATAATAATAATAATAATAATAATAATAATAATAATAATAATAATAATAATAATAATAATAATAATAATAATAATAATAATAATAATAATAATAATAATAATAATAATAATAATAATAATAATAATAATAATAATAATAATAATAATAATAATAATAATAATAATAATAATAATAATAATAATAATAATAATAATAATAATAATAATAATAATAATAATAATAATAATAATAATAATAATAATAATAATAATAATAATAATAATAATAATAATAATAATAATAATAATAATAATAATAATAATAATAATAATAATAATAATAATAATAATAATAATAATAATAATAATAATAATAATAATAATAATAATAATAATAATAATAATAATAATAATAATAATAATAATAATAATAATAATAATAATAATAATAATAATAATAATAATAATAATAATAATAATAATAATAATAATAATAATAATAATAATAATAATAATAATAATAATAATAATAATAATAATAATAATAATAATAATAATAATAATAATAATAATAATAATAATAATAATAATAATAATAATAATAATAATAATAATAATAATAATAATAATAATAATAATAATAATAATAATAATAATAATAATAATAATAATAATAATAATAATAATAATAATAATAATAATAATAATAATAATAATAATAATAATAATAATAATAATAATAATAATAATAATAATAATAATAATAATAATAATAATAATAATAATAATAATAATAATAATAATAATAATAATAATAATAATAATAATAATAATAATAATAATAATAATAATAATAATAATAATAATAATAATAATAATAATAATAATAATAATAATAATAATAATAATAATAATAATAATAATAATAATAATAATAATAATAATAATAATAATAATAATAATAATAATAATAATAATAATAATAATAATAATAATAATAATAATAATAATAATAATAATAATAATAATAATAATAATAATAATAATAATAATAATAATAATAATAATAATAATAATAATAATAATAATAATAATAATAATAATAATAATAATAATAATAATAATAATAATAATAATAATAATAATAATAATAATAATAATAATAATAATAATAATAATAATAATAATAATAATAATAATAATAATAATAATAATAATAATAATAATAATAATAATAATAATAATAATAATAATAATAATAATAATAATAATAATAATAATAATAATAATAATAATAATAATAATAATAATAATAATAATAATAATAATAATAATAATAATAATAATAATAATAATAATAATAATAATGATAATGATAATGATAATGATAATGATAATGATAATGATAATGATAATGATAATGATAATGATAATGATAATGATAATGATAATGATAATGATAATGATAATGATAATGATAATGATAATGATAATGATAATGATAATGATAATGATAATGATAATGATAATGATAATGATAATGATAATGATAATGATAATGATAATGATAATGATAATGATAATGATAATGATAATGATAATGATAATGATAATGATAATGATAATGATAATGATAATGATAATGATAATGATAATGATAATGATAATGATAATGATAATGATAATGATAATGATAATGATAATGATAATGATAATGATAATGATAATGATAATGATAATGATAATGATAATGATAATGATAATGATAATGATAATGATAATGATAATGATAATGATAATGATAATGATAATGATAATGATAATGATAATGATAATGATAATGATAATGATAATGATAATGATAATGATAATGATAATGATAATGATAATGATAATGATAATGATAATGATAATGATAATGATAATGATAATGATAATGATAATGATAATGATAATGATAATGATAATGATAATGATAATGATAATGATAATGATAATGATAATGATAATGATAATGATAATGATAATGATAATGATAATGATAATGATAATGATAATGATAATGATAATGATAATGATAATGATAATGATAATGATAATGATAATGATAATGATAATGATAATGATAATGATAATGATAATGATAATGATAATGATAATGATAATGATAATGATAATGATAATGATAATGATAATGATAATGATAATGATAATGATAATGATAATGATAATGATAATGATAATGATAATGATAATGATAATGATAATGATAATGATAATGATAATGATAATGATAATGATAATGATAATGATAATGATAATGATAATGATAATGATAATGATAATGATAATGATAATGATAATGATAATGATAATGATAATGATAATGATAATGATAATGATAATGATAATGATAATGATAATGATAATGATAATGATAATGATAATGATAATGATAATGATAATGATAATGATAATGATAATGATAATGATAATGATAATGATAATGATAATGATAATGATAATGATAATGATAATGATAATGATAATGATAATGATAATGATAATGATAATGATAATGATAATGATAATGATAATGATAATGATAATGATAATGATAATGATAATGATAATGATAATGATAATGATAATGATAATGATAATGATAATGATAATGATAATGATAATGATAATGATAATGATAATGATAATGATAATGATAATGATAATGATAATGATAATGATAATGATAATGATAATGATAATGATAATGATAATGATAATGATAATGATAATGATAATGATAATGATAATGATAATGATAATGATAATGATAATGATAATGATAATGATAATGATAATGATAATGATAATGATAATGATAATGATAATGATAATGATAATGATAATGATAATGATAATGATAATGATAATGATAATGATAATGATAATGATAATGATAATGATAATGATAATGATAATGATAATGATAATGATAATGATAATGATAATGATAATGATAATGATAATGATAATGATAATGATAATGATAATGATAATGATAATGATAATGATAATGATAATGATAATGATAATGATAATGATAATGATAATGATAATGATAATGATAATGATAATGATAATGATAATGATAATGATAATGATAATGATAATGATAATGATAATGATAATGATAATGATAATGATAATGATAATGATAATGATAATGATAATGATAATGATAATGATAATGATAATGATAATGATAATGATAATGATAATGATAATGATAATGATAATGATAATGATAATGATAATGATAATGATAATGATAATGATAATGATAATGATAATGATAATGATAATGATAATGATAATGATAATGATAATGATAATGATAATGATAATGATAATGATAATGATAATGATAATGATAATGATAATGATAATGATAATGATAATGATAATGATAATGATAATGATAATGATAATGATAATGATAATGATAATGATAATGATAATGATAATGATAATGATAATGATAATGATAATGATAATGATAATGATAATGATAATGATAATGATAATGATAATGATAATGATAATGATAATGATAATGATAATGATAATGATAATGATAATGATAATGATAATGATAATGATAATGATAATGATAATGATAATGATAATGATAATGATAATGATAATGATAATGATAATGATAATGATAATGATAATGATAATGATAATGATAATGATAATGATAATGATAATGATAATGATAATGATAATGATAATGATAATGATAATGATAATGATAATGATAATGATAATGATAATGATAATGATAATGATAATGATAATGATAATGATAATGATAATGATAATGATAATGATAATGATAATGATAATGATAATGATAATGATAATGATAATGATAATGATAATGATAATGATAATGATAATGATAATGATAATGATAATGATAATGATAATGATAATGATAATGATAATGATAATGATAATGATAATGATAATGATAATGATAATGATAATGATAATGATAATGATAATGATAATGATAATGATAATGATAATGATAATGATAATGATAATGATAATGATAATGATAATGATAATGATAATGATAATGATAATGATAATGATAATGATAATGATAATGATAATGATAATGATAATGATAATGATAATGATAATGATAATGATAATGATAATGATAATGATAATGATAATGATAATGATAATGATAATGATAATGATAATGATAATGATAATGATAATGATAATGATAATGATAATGATAATGATAATGATAATGATAATGATAATGATAATGATAATGATAATGATAATGATAATGATAATGATAATGATAATGATAATGATAATGATAATGATAATGATAATGATAATGATAATGATAATGATAATGATAATGATAATGATAATGATAATGATAATGATAATGATAATGATAATGATAATGATAATGATAATGATAATGATAATGATAATGATAATGATAATGATAATGATAATGATAATGATAATGATAATGATAATGATAATGATAATGATAATGATAATGATAATGATAATGATAATGATAATGATAATGATAATGATAATGATAATGATAATGATAATGATAATGATAATGATAATGATAATGATAATGAAGAAACGAGTAGTACAGAGAATTACCCGTTGGAATTTCAAGCTCAAAAAAACGGATTAGAAGAAGAGTTAGATTTCTCCGAAGATATGGAGAGTGATTATAACAAGGATTTTACACTGCTTGAACTACAAACAGCCTTGAAGGAAACTAAGAACTCTTCGCCTGGACCTGATAAAATTCATTATGATATGATCAAAAATTTACCCTTACAAGATAAACAAACAATTCTACAGCTTTTCAATAAAATTTGGTCAGAAGGTACTTACCCTGAATTATGGCAAACATCTTTGATAATCCCTATACCTAAACCAGGAAAAGACCCCAAAAACCCGTCCAACTACCGCCCAATATCGCTGACAAGCTGTTTAAGTAAACTCCTCGAGAAAATGATAAACAGCAGATTGATATGGTACCTAGAAACTAACAACTGCTTATCTAACTACCAAATGGGATTCAGAAAACGAAGATCTACAACAGACCAGCTTGTACTTCTGGACACGGCAATAAGAGAGAGTTTTGCGCGCCGCGATCATTTAATAGCAGTTTGTTTCGATATTGAGAAGGCTTATGATCTCACGTGGCGATATAATATACTGAAAATAGTACACGAATGGGGGCTAAGAGGAAAGATGCCAATATTCTTAACTAGTTTCCTCAATATTCGACATTTCAAAGTAAGAATTAATAACACACTTTCAGATCGAAAAACCCTAGAAAATGGAATTCCACAAGGATCCACTTTGAGTGTAACACTCTTTTTGATTGCCATTAACAAGCTATTGGAATCTATAGATGAAAGTATTGGGAAAAGTCTTTACGTTGATGATCTCACTATTTACTGTTCTGGTAGAGACATGCAAGAAGTTGAAGGGAGAATACAAACAACCATAAACCAACTCACATCAACAGCAATTTCCACTGGTTTTCGATTCTCGCCGACAAAAACACACTGCATCGACTTCTGTCGTTTGAGAACAAGGCATAATGATCCAGAACTATATATGTATGGAATCCGTCTAGAAGTTAAGGATACAATGAAAATATTGGGAGTTACTTTCGACAAAAAACTTTATTGGAAACCTCATATCAAAGACCTATATAACAGATGTAAAAAAGCCCTCAATATAATTAGATGTATTTCTAACATAAATTGGGGTGCCGACCGGGAAGTCATACTTGCAGCATATAAATCTTTGATGCTCCCAAAATTAGAATACGGAAATATTGTATATGGTTCTGCATGCCAAAGCCGCTTGTACCAACTCGAGAGGATTCATAAAGAAGGACTTCGTCTAGCCATAGGAGCGTTCCGTACTAGCCCAAATGAATCAATATTCTGTGAAACCGGTATTAGTTCATTAATACATAGAAGGAGAATACTTTTACTGAATTATGGAGTTAAAATATGGTCCCAACCAAGGCATCCCAATTATCAATATATTTATAATGAAGCACCAGTAAATAAAACAGTGGGAAAGCGCATAGAAATTGATTTAGACACTTTAGATACTGAGCTACCACAAGTTCTCACTTCAGCCTTCAATGAAATACCCCCTTGGACATTAACAACACCGAAGTTTCATTTTGAATGTAATAGACTCAAGAAAGAAAATACTAACCGAATTCAATATCTACAAATATTTTATGAGGTCACAAATATGTACGAGAATTGTTCATTAATATATACTGACGGGTCGAAAACAGATGAGGGAGCTGGATCAGCCTTCGTTTACATGGGAGAAACTCACCAATGGACATTGAACAAAATATCCTCCATATTCACAGCAGAATTATATGCCATTCTCCAAGCTCTGAGATTCATCGGTACATTGGATGGAGGGACTTACATGATTCTCTCTGATTCATGTAGTTCACTCCAAGCCATACAAAATGGGTATAAAGACGACCCCCTAATTCAGACTATCTCAACTACAGCACACACCCTGCAGAACTCTGGCAAGAGAATCATCTTCTTTTGGATTCCAGGCCACATAGGAATAGCTGGTAACGAACTAGCAGATACTGCTGCCCGCGATGCAGCTGGACAAAATTCTCAAAACGATATCCCACTGAGACCAGAAGATATGAAAGTACACCTGAAAAATAAAATCCGAGAAAAATGGAACGAAGAATGGAATTATAGTAACCATAAATTGAAAATAATTAAAAACAAAGTTGATGAAACACTACCTTTCCCATCACATAAAAGGAGAGAACAAGTTGCACTTACTCGATTAAGAATTGGTCATACTCATATCACATCCAACTATCTTCTGTGTGATTCCAGACCCCCAGTATGTGATACCTGCAACGTACAACTTACTGTGGAACATTTACTACTAATATGTCCAGTATATACTGAAGCTAGAAACAACTGCTCCCTTCCTGACACGCTACAAGACTGCCTAAGAAATGAACAATACTGCCTGAAAACAATTCAATTTCTAAACGAAACTGGCCTAATGAGAAAAGTGTAGAGGTAGTATACTAAATGAACTTCCAATCCCCAAAAAAAAAAAAAATAATAATAATAATAATAATAATAATAATAATAATAATAATGATAATAATAATAATAATAATAATAATAATAATAATAATAATAATAATAATAATAATAATAATAATAATAATAATAATAATAATAATAATAATAATAATAATAATAATAATAATAATAATAATAATAATAATAATAATAATAATAATAATAATAATAATAATAATAATAATAATAATAATAATAATAATAATAATAATAATAATAATAATAATAATAATAATAATAATAATAATAATAATAATAATAATAATAATAATAATAATAATAATAATAATAATAATAATAATAATAATAATAATAATAATAATAATAATAATAATAATAATAATAATAATAATAATAATAATAATAATAATAATAATAATAATAATAATAATAATAATAATAATAATAATAATAATAATAATAATAATAATAATAATAATAATAATAATAATAATAATAATAATAATAATAATAATAATAATAATAATAATAATAATAATAATAATAATAATAATAATAATAATAATAATAATAATAATAATAATAATAATAATAATAATAATAATAATAATAATAATAATAATAATAATAATAATAATAATAATAATAATAATAATAATAATAATAATAATAATAATAATAATAATAATAATAATAATAATAATAATAATAATAATAATAATAATAATAATAATAATAATAATAATAATAATAATAATAATAATAATAATAATAATAATAATAATAATAATAATAATAATAATAATAATAATAATAATAATAATAATAATAATAATAATAATAATAATAATAATAATAATAATAATAATAATAATAATAATAATAATAATAATAATAATAATAATAATAATAATAATAATAATAATAATAATAATAATAATAATAATAATAATAATAATAATAATAATAATAATAATAATAATAATAATAATAATAATAATAATAATAATAATAATAATAATAATAATAATAATAATAATAATAATAATAATAATAATAATAATAATAATAATAATAATAATAATAATAATAATAATAATAATAATAATAATAATAATAATAATAATAATAATAATAATAATAATAATAATAATAATAATAATAATAATAATAATAATAATAATAATAATAATAATAATAATAATAATAATAATAATAATAATAATAATAATAATAATAATAATAATAATAATAATAATAATAATAATAATAATAATAATAATAATAATAATAATAATAATAATAATAATAATAATAATAATAATAATAATAATAATAATAATAATAATAATAATAATAATAATAATAATAATAATAATAATAATAATAATAATAATAATAATAATAATAATAATAATAATAATAATAATAATAATAATAATAATAATAATAATAATAATAATAATAATAATAATAATAATAATAATAATAATAATAATAATAATAATAATAATAATAATAATAATAATAATGATAATGATAATGATAATGATAATGATAATGATAATGATAATGATAATGATAATGATAATGATAATGATAATGATAATGATAATGATAATGATAATGATAATGATAATGATAATGATAATGATAATGATAATGATAATGATAATGATAATGATAATGATAATGATAATGATAATGATAATGATAATGATAATGATAATGATAATGATAATGATAATGATAATGATAATGATAATGATAATGATAATGATAATGATAATGATAATGATAATGATAATGATAATGATAATGATAATGATAATGATAATGATAATGATAATGATAATGATAATGATAATGATAATGATAATGATAATGATAATGATAATGATAATGATAATGATAATGATAATGATAATGATAATGATAATGATAATGATAATGATAATGATAATGATAATGATAATGATAATGATAATGATAATGATAATGATAATGATAATGATAATGATAATGATAATGATAATGATAATGATAATGATAATGATAATGATAATGATAATGATAATGATAATGATAATGATAATGATAATGATAATGATAATGATAATGATAATGATAATGATAATGATAATGATAATGATAATGATAATGATAATGATAATGATAATGATAATGATAATGATAATGATAATGATAATGATAATGATAATGATAATGATAATGATAATGATAATGATAATGATAATGATAATGATAATGATAATGATAATGATAATGATAATGATAATGATAATGATAATGATAATGATAATGATAATGATAATGATAATGATAATGATAATGATAATGATAATGATAATGATAATGATAATGATAATGATAATGATAATGATAATGATAATGATAATGATAATGATAATGATAATGATAATGATAATGATAATGATAATGATAATGATAATGATAATGATAATGATAATGATAATGATAATGATAATGATAATGATAATGATAATGATAATGATAATGATAATGATAATGATAATGATAATGATAATGATAATGATAATGATAATGATAATGATAATGATAATGATAATGATAATGATAATGATAATGATAATGATAATGATAATGATAATGATAATGATAATGATAATGATAATGATAATGATAATGATAATGATAATGATAATGATAATGATAATGATAATGATAATGATAATGATAATGATAATGATAATGATAATGATAATGATAATGATAATGATAATGATAATGATAATGATAATGATAATGATAATGATAATGATAATGATAATGATAATGATAATGATAATGATAATGATAATGATAATGATAATGATAATGATAATGATAATGATAATGATAATGATAATGATAATGATAATGATAATGATAATGATAATGATAATGATAATGATAATGATAATGATAATGATAATGATAATGATAATGATAATGATAATGATAATGATAATGATAATGATAATGATAATGATAATGATAATGATAATGATAATGATAATGATAATGATAATGATAATGATAATGATAATGATAATGATAATGATAATGATAATGATAATGATAATGATAATGATAATGATAATGATAATGATAATGATAATGATAATGATAATGATAATGATGATAATGATAATGATAATGATAATGATAATGATAATGATAATGATAATGATAATGATAATGATAATGATAATGATAATGATAATGATAATGATAATGATAATGATAATGATAATGATAATGATAATGATAATGATAATGATAATGATAATGATAATGATAATGATAATGATAATGATAATGATAATGATAATGATAATGATAATGATAATGATAATGATAATGATAATGATAATGATAATGATAATGATAATGATAATGATAATGATAATGATAATGATAATGATAATGATAATGATAATGATAATGATAATGATAATGATAATGATAATGATAATGATAATGATAATGATAATGATAATGATAATGATAATGATAATGATAATGATAATGATAATGATAATGATAATGATAATGATAATGATAATGATAATGATAATGATAATGATAATGATAATGATAATGATAATGATAATGATAATGATAATGATAATGATAATGATAATGATAATGATAATGATTTTGAAGAAACGAGTAGTACAGAGAATTACCCGTTGGAATTTCAAGCTCAAAAAAACGGATTAGAAGAAGAGTTAGATTTCTCCGAAGATATGGAGAGTGATTATAACAAGGATTTTACACTGCTTGAACTACAAACAGCCTTGAAGGAAACTAAGAACTCTTCGCCTGGACCTGATAAAATTCATTATGATATGATCAAAAATTTACCCTTACAAGATAAACAAACAATTCTACAGCTTTTCAATAAAATTTGGTCAGAAGGTACTTACCCTGAATTATGGCAAACATCTTTGATAATCCCTATACCTAAACCAGGAAAAGACCCCAAAAACCCGTCCAACTACCGCCCAATATCGCTGACAAGCTGTTTAAGTAAACTCCTCGAGAAAATGATAAACAGCAGATTGATATGGTACCTAGAAACTAACAACTGCTTATCTAACTACCAAATGGGATTCAGAAAACGAAGATCTACAACAGACCAGCTTGTACTTCTGGACACGGCAATAAGAGAGAGTTTTGCGCGCCGCGATCATTTAATAGCAGTTTGTTTCGATATTGAGAAGGCTTATGATCTCACGTGGCGATATAATATACTGAAAATAGTACACGAATGGGGGCTAAGAGGAAAGATGCCAATATTCTTAACTAGTTTCCTCAATATTCGACATTTCAAAGTAAGAATTAATAACACACTTTCAGATCGAAAAACCCTAGAAAATGGAATTCCACAAGGATCCACTTTGAGTGTAACACTCTTTTTGATTGCCATTAACAAGCTATTGGAACCTATAGATGAAAGTATTGGGAAAAGTCTTTACGTTGATGATCTCACTATTTACTGTTCTGGTAGAGACATGCAAGAAGTTGAAGGGAGAATACAAACAACCATAAACCAACTCACATCAACAGCAATTTCCACTGGTTTTCGATTCTCGCCGACAAAAACACACTGCATCGACTTCTGTCGTTTGAGAACAAGGCATAATGATCCAGAACTATATATGTATGGAATCCGTCTAGAAGTTAAGGATACAATGAAAATATTGGGAGTTACTTTCGACAAAAAACTTTATTGGAAACCTCATATCAAAGACCTATATAACAGATGTAAAAAAGCCCTCAATATAATTAGATGTATTTCTAACATAAATTGGGGTGCCGACCGGGAAGTCATACTTGCAGCATATAAATCTTTGATGCTCCCAAAATTAGAATACGGAAATATTGTATATGGTTCTGCATGCCAAAGCCGCTTGTACCAACTCGAGAGGATTCATAAAGAAGGACTTCGTCTAGCCATAGGAGCGTTCCGTACTAGCCCAAATGAATCAATATTCTGTGAAACCGGTATTAGTTCATTAATACATAGAAGGAGAATACTTTTACTGAATTATGGAGTTAAAATATGGTCCCAACCAAGGCATCCCAATTATCAATATATTTATAATGAAGCACCAGTAAATAAAACAGTGGGAAAGCGCATAGAAATTGATTTAGACACTTTAGATACTGAGCTACCACAAGTTCTCACTTCAGCCTTCAATGAAATACCCCCTTGGACATTAACAACACCGAAGTTTCATTTTGAATGTAATAGACTCAAGAAAGAAAATACTAACCGAATTCAATATCTACAAATATTTTATGAGGTCACAAATATGTACGAGAATTGTTCATTAATATATACTGACGGGTCGAAAACAGATGAGGGAGCTGGATCAGCCTTCGTTTACATGGGAGAAACTCACCAATGGACATTGAACAAAATATCCTCCATATTCACAGCAGAATTATATGCCATTCTCCAAGCTCTGAGATTCATCGGTACATTGGATGGAGGGACTTACATGATTCTCTCTGATTCATGTAGTTCACTCCAAGCCATACAAAATGGGTATAAAGACGACCCCCTAATTCAGACTATCTCAACTACAGCACACACCCTGCAGAACTCTGGCAAGAGAATCATCTTCTTTTGGATTCCAGGCCACATAGGAATAGCTGGTAACGAACTAGCAGATACTGCTGCCCGCGATGCAGCTGGACAAAATTCTCAAAACGATATCCCACTGAGACCAGAAGATATGAAAGTACACCTGAAAAATAAAATCCGAGAAAAATGGAACGAAGAATGGAATTATAGTAACCATAAATTGAAAATAATTAAAAACAAAGTTGATGAAACACTACCTTTCCCATCACATAAAAGGAGAGAACAAGTTGCACTTACTCGATTAAGAATTGGTCATACTCATATCACATCCAACTATCTTCTGTGTGATTCCAGACCCCCAGTATGTGATACCTGCAACGTACAACTTACTGTGGAACATTTACTACTAATATGTCCAGTATATACTGAAGCTAGAAACAACTGCTCCCTTCCTGACACGCTACAAGACTGCCTAAGAAATGAACAATACTGCCTGAAAACAATTCAATTTCTAAACGAAACTGGCCTAATGAGAAAAGTGTAGAGGTAGTATACTAAATGAACTTCCAATCCCCAAAAAAAAAAAAAATAATAATAATAATAATAATAATAATAATAATAATAATGATAATAATAATAATAATAATAATAATAATAATAATAATAATAATAATAATAATAATAATAATAATAATAATAATAATAATAATAATAATAATAATAATAATAATAATAATAATAATAATAATAATAATAATAATAATAATAATAATAATAATAATAATAATAATAATAATAATAATAATAATAATAATAATAATAATAATAATAATAATAATAATAATAATAATAATAATAATAATAATAATAATAATAATAATAATAATAATAATAATAATAATAATAATAATAATAATAATAATAATAATAATAATAATAATAATAATAATAATAATAATAATAATAATAATAATAATAATAATAATAATAATAATAATAATAATAATAATAATAATAATAATAATAATAATAATAATAATAATAATAATAATAATAATAATAATAATAATAATAATAATAATAATAATAAAACTATTGGAAAAGTATCTGGGAACAACCCACCGGGTATAACACCTCAGCTCCGTGGATCCAGCAGGAGTATGACCGAACAAACAATATTAGCAGAATGGAATGGGAAAGTATCACCGCGGAAGAGCTGAAAGCAGCAATACATACGACTGCTAACTGGAAATCGCCGGGCGTTGACGGCATAACCAACTTCTGGCTAAAACGACTATACGCCACCCACAAGAACATAGCAGAGGCGTACAACGAAATGATAAACGGAAAACAAAAAACACCAGAATGGCTAACAAAAGGAAGAACTTACCTAATTCCTAAAGATGAAAAGACTGAGCAAGCTAAGAACTACAGACCAATAACCTGTCTAAACAACATATACAAGCTCCTCACAAAGATAATGTCTGAAAGACTACACCAACACCTAGAAAACAACAAACTATTCCCACCAGAACAAAAAGGATGTGTCAAAAACACGTATGGATGCAAGGATCACCTACTTATAAGTAAAATGCTACACAAGGACTGCAAAGAAAGGAAGAGAAACCTGTCTCTAGCCTGGATAGACTACAGGAAAGCTTTCGATAAAGTCCCGCACACCTGGATTATCGAAGTTCTAAACATCTACAGAACATCTCCGATCCTCATGACATTCATCAGCAAAACCATGAGCAACTGGAACACCGACCTGTACCTGATAGCAGATCCCAACAACAGCGCCAACAACTCCAGCAACACCATCACCAAAAACATCCAGATAAAAAGCGGTATCTACCAAGGAGACTCCTTATCTCCGCTGCTGTTTTGTGTAGCACTGTTCCCCCTCAGCTCTATCCTGAACAGGACAAACACAGGATATCAATGCAAACAAGAGAAAGAGAAAGTGAATCACCTACTATACGTAGACGATCTGAAGCTGACAGCACATTCAGACGAAGAACTTGCCGAACAACTGGCACTAGTAAAAGAATTCAGTGACGACATCAGCATGGAATTCGGACTCGACAAATGCGCGAAAGCCTCATTTGTAAAAGGAAAACTACAAGCCAAGAAGAACATTGAGATCGACACCACAACAACGATCCAATCCTTAAACCAAACAGACGTTTATAAATATCTTGGGATAGATGAAAACGATGGAATACAACACAAACAAATGAAGACCAAAGTAAGAAAAGAATACTTCCGTAGAATAAGAGAAATCCTGAAGACAGAGCTGAACGCCAAGAACAAGATAACTGCAATAACAGCATTAGCAATCCCAGTAATCCAATACAGCGTAGACATCATCAGATGGACACAAGCTGAAATAAGAAAACTTGACACACAAACAAGAAAACTACTCACAATGTATGGCGCACTCCACCCGCGAGCCGACATCGACCGAATGTACATCCCCAGGAAAGAAGGGGGTCGAGGACTGATCAGCATAGAATCTACATACAAAATTGCAAAAGAAGGGCTTAGCAACTACCTAAAGCTAAAAGAAAGAGACAAATACTTGGGTATGGTGTACAGACATCTGCAGAACCACACCAACGATAATCTTCACCACAGCACTGAAGACGAAGAAACAGAAAACAGCAACCCAGGCAAATCTGAAACAAAGCAAGTTAAGGAGATCAAACAACATCTGAAACAACAAATAAAAGATGAGCGAATTGAGAAATGGAAGTCCAAACCCCTGCACGGACAGCTTGCAAAAGAGACGGAAAAAGAGACAATAAACAAAACCCAGTCGTGGGCGTGGCTGTCATACGCGAATCTGAAGACAGAAACAGAGGCACTGATAACAGCATGCCAAGATCAAGCCATCGCAACTAATTATATAAAGGCTAAAATAATGAAAACCGGCTGTGATCAAAAATGCAGACTCTGCCGCACCTTCAGTGAAACCATACACCACATCGTATCAGGCTGCCCCATCCTGGCAAAAAAAGCATACCTGGACCGGCACAACACAGTAGTGAAGCACCTCCTCTGGAACATCTGCAAACACTACAACATAGATGTAAACGAGAAATGGTACCAGCACAACCCGGACCCTGTAGTTGACACTGCCGAAGTTACCATCATGTGGGATACCCAGATTCACACGGATAGGACAATCACAGCAAACAAACCAGACCTAGTGATTAAGGACAAAAAGAGGAAACAATGCCTCCTGATCGATGTAGCAATTCCATCCGACTACAACATAACACAGAAAGAAGCCGAAAAACAACTGAAGTACAAGGACCTACAAATAGAAATTCAGAGAATGTGGAACATGCGAACCAAAGTCATCCCCATCATCATCGGTGCAACTGGCCTCATCTCTAAGATCACAGCAGAGCTAGTTAAGGAAGTCCCAGGAAAACACAACCTTCTACAAATGCAACGAGCAGTGGTGCTGGGTACAGCCCATATAGTACGAAAAGTACTATAACAGAACAGAATGTCATCATAACAAAAGTAACACCCTAGGTGCACGGTGTGCACTCGGTGTTACTCAGAAACAAGACCTTAGCACAAGCGCTAAGTGGTACAAGGAGATAATAATAATAATAATAATAATAATAATAATAATAATAATAATGATAATGATAATGATAATGATAATGATAATGATAATGATAATGATAATGATAATGATAATGATAATGATAATGATAATGATAATGATAATGATAATGATAATGATAATGATAATGATAATGATAATGATAATGATAATGATAATGATAATGATAATGATAATGATAATGATAATGATAATGATAATGATAATGATAATGATAATGATAATGATAATGATAATGATAATGATAATGATAATGATAATGATAATGATAATGATAATGATAATGATAATGATAATGATAATGATAATGATAATGATAATGATAATGATAATGATAATGATAATGATAATGATAATGATAATGATAATGATAATGATAATGATAATGATAATGATAATGATAATAATAATAATAATAATAATAATAATGATAATGATAATGATAATGATAATGATAATGATAATGATAATGATAATGATAATGATAATGATAATGATAATGATAATGATAATGATAATGATAATGATAATGATAATGATAATGATAATGATAATGATAATGATAATGATAATGATAATGATAATGATAATGATAATGATAATGATAATGATAATGATAATGATAATGATAATGATAATGATAATGATAATGATAATGATAATGATAATGATAATGATAATGATAATGATAATGATAATGATAATGATAATGATAATGATAATGATAATGATAATGATAATGATAATGATAATGATAATGATAATGATAATGATAATGATAATGATAATGATAATGATAATGATAATGATAATGATAATGATAATGATAATGATAATGATAGTGATAGTGATAATGATAATGATAATGATAATAATAATAATAATAATAATAATAATAATAATAATATTATTATTATTATTATAATACCATAGTGGAAGCCATGCTACGGAGTAAAGAAGCCTGGAGGACGGTCGTTAACTATATACATACCGTCCTTCGTGCGAAGATAGAAGAGGGATGCCTGCAAGATACTGAGGCCTCCCAATATATGTAATATGTGATTCCACATTCAAAGGATCCAGAAGCTCATAGGGTACAAGATAGGCGGACAGGCATAAAGTCATCCGAAAGGGTTCTGGCCTTGGATCACCGCGGCCGTAGGGGGTTTAGTGAGTATTCCCAGCTCTCAGTTGGGCGAGTCTCACACTGCGTGCGCAAAAGCATTCCCCCTACGAAAAAAAAAATAATAATAATAATAATAACTCAGGCACAAGAAAGAAAACCAACAACAAATAAATCACTTATTATATATGGACGACATTAAACTCTACGCATCCACGGATATGCAGTTGAGTGATCTTCTCAGAATCATAGGAATATTCACCTCAGACGTCTGCATGGAGTTCGAAATGAGTAAATGCAGAGTGCTCCATATAGACAGAGGCCGGTGGAAAGAAGATCATAACGTTCATACAGCTAATAATAAAACACTAAACAACATGATCAGAGAAGAAACTTACAAAAACCTAGGATTCCATCAAGGCACCAAACTAAACCACACACACAATTCAAAAATAGACTAACCAAACTGATAAAAACCAAATTAAATTCCAAGAACCTTACTAAGGCCATAAATACATATGCCATACCTTCTCTCACATATTCATTCGATATTATCCGGTGGTCCCAACCAGACCTAGAAAATATTAACATCCTCATACGCTCTGAACTTACTAAACACAGAAAACTACACCCGAATGCATGTAAAGAAAGGCTAACAATCAAAAGAAATGATGGAGGAAGAGGAATTATAGATGTAACATCACTGCACACAAGGCAAATCCAATCACTCAGAAATTTCTTTCATACTAAACATACTAGTCCCCACACAGCGATAAGCAAGGCAGATAAAAACTATACTCCTCTCAACCTATCCCTAACAAACCATCCAGCAGACACATACAATGACACGCAATTACAACAAGAAAAAATTAATACCTGGTCGGAGAAAATCCTCCATGAACAACACAGATACCGCATGAAACAAGAATACATCGACAAAGAATCATCATACACATGGTTAAAAGATTGTCAGTTCTTTCCCGAAACAGAAGGATTCTTGGTCGCTATCCAAGATCAAGTTGTAGTAACAAAGATTTATCCTAATTATTCTATATTCTATAATAATTATTCATCTGGTCATAAATAATTTAAAACATTCAAATTTAGTTTTTCGGTTTAATTGTGATCAACACAATTATTTAACTAGGTGTTGCAATAATCTTGTATTAATAAAAATTAAAACAACAATTGGCAAACAATCAATTCTTTATAACGGCATAAAATTATATAATGACTTACCGGATTTTCTTAAAAAAATCGGAAAAACAAGATTCAAAAATAGTTTCAAAAAATATTTATTATAATAAATAAGTTTAAACTTTTTTTATTACATTTCTGATTTCATTGTTTATTCTAATACTTGTGTTTTTTTTATTATTATATATATATTTTTTACTTTCCCTGTTATAAACATTTATGTTTCTTGGGAAATAAACCGTTGTTAAAATAAAAATAAATATATAATCAAAGACCCGACTATTATAGATGACATATGCAGAAAATGCCACATTCAGAAGGAAACAATTGAGCACATTACAAGTGGATGTAAAATCCTAGCTGGCCCAGAATACACAGCAAGGCACAACGCAGCAGCAAAAGTAGTGTACCAAGCACTGGCCATAGTGTGTAAACTTGTAGAAAACTCAGAACCATACTATAAATACACACCAACATCCATACTCGAAAACAAAAACTTCAAACTCTACTGGGATATAAATATTCAAACAGACAAAACAATATTCTGCAATAGACCAGATATTACTCTTCAGTTAAAGGAAGAGAAAAACACATACCTAATTGACATAGCCATTCCTAGTGATACAAACATCCAAACAAAATACAATGAAAAAATCACCAAATACAAAGACCTAGCAATGGAGATTAAAAGGCTTTGGAAGCAAGAAAAAGTTATAATTATCCCTCTTATTATGTCAGTGACAGGCCTCACACCAAAGACATTGAAATTACACCTGAAACAACTAGGAGTCAACACAAACATACATAGAAACTTTCAGAAAACGGTAATTCTAAAAACATGCCATATCGTCAGATCATTCCTCAATTCAGTATAGTAATAATATAATATGCACTGACTTGGCATAGCCCGTCAGTACAAAATAAAACCACAATTATCTGAGAAAAGGTAATAATAATAATACTTTATTTTCTATTTAGACAAACATTGTTTGTGTAGAATTGGTCAAAACAAAATCACTAATCTAGAAAAAAGAAAAACAGTACAGGCAGTTACAGCAGTAGATAACACAACATTAAAACATCAATTTTGTAAAAATTCCCCCACTATATAATATGACTTTTTAAAGCACTGCACTCTTTGAGAAGTTTTAATGCTTGTTGGTAACTTATTAAAAAGTCTTTGTACCATTACAGCGGGTGATTTAAACAATGTCTTTCCCTTTGAGAATGGAACATAGAGATCATTTCGATGACGAGTATTAAAATTTTGTACATGACCATATGTTTTAAGCACATTTAAGTTACAATATATGAAAACACAAACCTCAAAAACATATAAGCATGGCAATGTTAACAGTTCTAATTTTTTTAAAATATGTCTACAACCAGTGCTACCAGAGACCCCGGCATAGCGACGAATTATTTTTTTTTGTGAATTAAATACATCTTGAAAGTAAGTGGAATTCCCCAGAAACATATACCGTATCTTAAACGCGATTCAGCGTGTGCATTATATAGCATGATCAATTGCCTTTCAGTTAGAACTAATCTTAGATTTCTAAGTAGATAAATTACTGAGTTCATCTTCATAATCACCGTCTCACGGTGCTTCTTCATCTATGTATAAGCCTAGGAACTTTACACATGGCACATTATCTATAGATTCTTCTTTGAGGTTCAGTTTAATAGGCAACAGTTGTTTTTGCCGATTATGAAAATCGAATGTGTTTTTTCAACATTCAGATAAAGAGAGTTCAAGCAAAACCAATGACAAACGAGATAAAATTTCATTGCAGTTTACTTCAAGGGAAGAAGAGCTAGATTTTTCAGAAACAAGTATAGATGTATTATCCGCATATAACATAAAATTTGCTGTTGAACTAGTTGATATAATATCATTCACATAAACCAGAAATAGTACCTGCACCAAGACTGAGCCCTTGTGGACTCCTCTGTTGATGTAAACGCAGTCAGAACAAAAAGTATTCATAGATTGTCCCGATACTTGAGTAAGAGTAACATATTGCTGACGTGCATATAAAAATGACTGTAGCCATATCAAAGAATTACCATTAACGCCGATATAGTTTAATTTAATTTAGAATGCCTTGCTGAGATCGGAAAATACACCAACAGGGCACTCGCCAGAGTCAATTAGATTTGTTAAAGTTTCGTAAAATGAGTGTATAGCAGTTTTCGTAGATTTAGATCTTTGGAAGAACTACTTTTCCTGTTTTCAAGTAATTTGGGAAGCTACCATTACAAAATGAAAGATTAACAAGATAAGTTAGAGGGGATATTATAAAAGGAACTATTTTTTTAAGGAAGAATGGAGGTATATCGTCAAAGCCACTAGATCGTTTATTTTTTATTTTGTTTTGCAGTAGTTTATTTAATTCCATATCAGTAAAAGGACACAAAGAAAAAGATAAAAGATGCATGGGTTAAAATTATCAGTGAAAGTACAAACATTTTATGGATATGTGAAAATTGTAAAGTTAAGATATCAGAAAATCCATTGATGCTGGCTAAGGAAAACGAATATCTCATGAGAGAAGCATGTACAGGAAAAACTCCTTAAAGAGATGAATTATTCCAACAAACTACAGAAGCAGATAATAAAATGGTATGAGGAAAACAAATATTCATCAATTATTGGCAACAGAGTGGAATCCTCTAATAAAATCCCCTCAAGGTCACATTGAACGTTCCAATTCTACAACAGTGAACAAATCGGATAGGTATAAGGTATAAGTAATAAACAATTGAAAAATGCCAACACATCTGTCTTGAAAACCACTTCTGCACAGTCAATGGTGAACATGTCTGAAAAGAGAGAAATAATTAAGGTTAATGAAAATGAAGGGTTTCAAATCCAAAGGCAACAAAGAAGAAGATTTATAAAAAAAAGTATGGCGAAGGGTCTGTGGATCTGGAATCCAACAACACTTTCTCAGCTGCACAGAGAAGAGCCTGGATCTACATAAACAGAATTGAGAACCATGTCACAGCTGATGTGATAAAAGATTATATTAATAAAAAGTCAGACTTCGAAGCAGACAGTGTTTTGGTCAAAGAAATACCCTCCGAAAGATTAAGACCAAAAAGATTTGTTGTAATTGTTCCCCTTAGAAGAATAGATGAAGTATACGATTGACTCAAAAATTTAGGAAACAAACGTTTTATGTTCGATAAGCATAAAGAATTTTTAAATAATGAATCGTTTTTTAAAGATTTCAAGCAGCAGGTCATCAAAATTAAAACTGAAAAAAACAAAGAGAAGTAAGATTCAAGAACGAAACAAAAGTTTACTGTTATATTATCAAAATGTAGAAGGTATGAGAACAAAACTTACAGAGTTCTGTCAAGCTGTCAACAGCTGTGCGTATGACATAATAATGACAAGTGAAACCTGGTTAGATAAAGACTATGCGTATGGTGAATTGTGCTTAAAAGATTTCAATGTGTTTAGGAGTCACTGGGATGTGCATAATGGGACTATGAAACGTGGTGGAGGTGTTCTTGTGGCTGTATGAGGTTCGCTGCAGTCCAAAAGAATAGATAAATGTTCAACGATCAAATGTTGAACAGTTGTCTATGGAAGTAAAAGTAAATAATAATTTGATGAAAAAGTCCATATTCTCAAAGTGGAGTGATGTTTTAATGGAAATTAAATAATAACATGGTTCTGTAATAATAATAATTCAGTAAATTAATAATGATTAAATTATGTGTTTGATTAAAGGATATTTATGTATGATAGTTCAAGATGGCTACTAACAATAGGTAGGTACTCACGTGGAAAAAGAAAATGTATCCTGCAGATTTTTAAAACATCTTGTGTTACCAATGAAATGAAATAAAATTCTTAAAAAACTAATAAACTTAAATAATATCCCTTACATAACTATTCACCCATAAAATAATAAATTGAAATAAAAAATTAAAAATAAATAAAATTAAAATTAAAAGGAATTCTGGAAGACTACATGTCTACTCTCCGGTGGTCTAAGTAAGAAAAAAAGAAAGTACCTTGAGCTACCTATAGATGAAACCGGTATAATATGTTAGAAGTGATATCTATTAATTGATTAATTAATTAATTAATTAAGAGAAGTGAATTCAAATGAAATAGTAGAAAGTTACAAAATTAAAGAATTCAATATATATGATCAATGTTTAATAGAGGATAAGGTCAGGGGAAGCACAAAATGTGTTTATAAACAAACTCGAAAATTAAGTGAATCAAAGAAAGCTATAGCACCATTTTTAGCCACAACACCATTAGTGGTCACTTGAACGCTAAACGTATCATAATAATACTTGAGTCAATCGCCTATTCATAAAACGGAAAGAAATCGACTCTACACGCCCTCCCTCTTAATCGGTACCAATTGCTACACTTTCACATATACCATTCAGTTGCAAAGTATTTCTTATGAAGTCGACATCTTGTTAGATACGTTCTGCTCTAAACCGTTAAAAATACAATTAAGGATACAGGTGAGTGCATTTTAGCAATATTTCAATTACGTGTAAATATTTTGTGAATAGTGGTATAATATGAGTTTTGTATATGATGTATATATGTTGTTTTTGATAATAAGTACCTTATTTTACTTTTTTACTGTTATAAAATAGGGTGGCCACTAATGGATCATAAATTATTACATCTTCACCATTAATGACCACCTGTTGGCTACTTTTGGCTCAATTGAGATCCATTTTTGGCCAGTAACATTTTTTTGTGATGGCTATTTTTGGAACACTAAGATTCATTTTTGACCTGATGGAATAATTAATTCACTAGCCACTATAGGAGCTGGCATGTTCAAATAGTAACCACTTATTCAGTTTAAATATAGGGTAATTTTTTAAAATTTATTTCACAGATAATGGCTAGAAATAAAAAACGGGAAGAAATGAGCAAAACTAAAAAAAAATATGTGCGACAAAGAAGTAAAAGAAAATTTTTCCAGTATGAACCTCAACATATAAAGAATGCACTGGAAGCCATTCGGAGTGGAATGAAAGTGAGCACAGCATGTAAATTGTATGAAGTACCTCGTTCAACTATCCGTAATAAATTGAGTGGAAAGGCTCCAGAAACAACAGGCAAGGTCGGAAGGAGCCCAGTTCTAGGAAGAAATATAGAAGATCAACTAGAACATTGGATAAAAACCATAGGGAAAATGGGCTTTCCAATATGTCGGGAAGGACTATATTTTTCAATAAAAAAATTGGTAGACGAGAGCCAATTGAAAACTCCTTTCAAGGCAAATACTCCCGGAAGGAAATGGTTCAAGTTGTTTATGCGTAGACACCCAGAAATTTCATTAAAACAATCTGAGTACATTAATAGAGCTAGGGCATTAATCACGGAAGAAAAAATAAGAAATTGGTTCAATGAAACCCTTAATCTACTAGGTGATGAAAAATGTGTTTTGGAGGATCCCTCAAGAATCTGGAATATGGATGAGACATCGTTCTACCTATGCCCAAAAGGGGGGCTTATTTTAGCCGAAAAAGGCCTTCCAGTATATAATACTTCTTCTTCTTCCGATAAAGAAAACATAACTACATTAATAACGGCCAATGCTCTAGGAAAAATGGCACCACCTCTTACACTTTTCAAGTATGATCGTCTCCCAGAAAGAATTTTCAAGAATGTACCAGAAGACTGGGGCGTGGGAAAATCACCTAAAGGTTGGATGACATCCAAATGTTTTTACGAATATTTTTCAAACGTCTTGATCCCTTTTATCCATAAAAGTAATATCGAGTTGCCGATCATAATTTTTTTAGATGGCCATTCCTCACATCTAAGTTTGCCTTTGAGTCGATTGTGTATCGAAAACAGAATCATTGTTGTTTGCTTGCATCCAAATACAACACATATCCTCCAGCCCCTGGACGTAAGTTTTTTCTTTCCATTGAAAAGCAAGTGGAAAACTGCAGTGAAAATGTTCAGATTTCATAATGGGAGAGATGTGAAGAAGCATGATATACCGCAACTCTTCAAAAAAGTTATGGATGAAACCGATTTTAGTAAGTCATTACGAAATGGCTTCAGAACATGTGGCCTCTTCCCCTTTTCTGCAGACAACGTTGATTATTCCAAAATTACGCTTAAAGAGAAACCGAAGGTTGTATATTCTGAAACCAAAGCGTGTCTTACACATCTACAATATCTGGAATCAAAAATCCATCCTGAAATTTTAAAACAGTTTAAGCAATCTACACGCTTTCCAGCAGATAAATCTTTATACGATTTATGGGTACAGTTTCGAACTGAAGATGGCTTATTAAACAAATGTGAAAGCCAGTTACCAATCCGAGAACTTTCCGATAATTGTATCATAGACCCAGTCACTCCTGAAATTGATAATAATAATTTGATAGACTTAGCTCAGTCTTACTCCGACGTTATAGAATTTGACTTTCCTGAGTATAATAATTCTCCCATTATAGAAAACAAAAATTCCATGGAACAAAGAACAGATATATTGATAGACCAAGAATTAGAAAGGAACTCTGATACCTTGACAGAATCATTAAATATACTGGAAGATAGTAGCCTCCTCAATAAGTTCATCAATTCTCCATCAACTCTGAACCCTAACTTAACGACTTCACCTCTGGATACTACCATTCTTTATACGCCAAAGAGAAAACCAATAGACATTTTGAGTAACATTCTAATCTATCCTAGCGAAGAGAATATTCCAAAAAATAAAAGAAAACGTGAAATATTACCTTCTGTACTAACATCTAATACATGGTTGGAACTTGCTGAGGCAAAAGAACAAGAGAAAGAACTTGACAAAGAAAATAAAATAAGAAAAAAACAAGATAAAGAGGCAAAAAAATCTTTGAAAGCAAAAACAACTAACTCAAAGGAAGTAGCTAAGAAAACAAAAGTTTATTATGAAAAGGATCTGAAAAATTCTGGAAAACCACCTAAAAAAGAAAAACTACTGGTAGAGGATAAATCTATTATGAAAGAAGTAAGTTTTGAGGATATAGGGGAGCAAGATCCAAATGTACCAACAAGTATTTTTGAGGAAGAATCTGAAAGTAAAAAACAAATATTCAAGGAAACTACTCGTGATATCCATGAGCACAACAGTTTAAAATACGTAATTGTACAATACGAAAATAAATTTTTCCCAGGAATAATTACTGATGAAAAGAATAACCAAGTTCTCATCCGTACAATGGAATGCTATGGGAATGATTGGAAATGGCCTGAAAAAAAGGATGAAATTTGGTACGATAGGATAGAAATAATGGAAGAAATTCAACCACCAGTTAAAAAGAATTCAAGAGGATACTACTCTGTTGAAGAGATGAATAAATACCGTAGTATTCAATAACTACTGCCTACAAAATTTTAAAAGTAAAAAATTCAATTTGATTTGTTTTAGAATGTATTATAATTTTGTATTTGTCATATTCAAAAATAAACATGTTCATAAATTAACAGCTAGTCACTTCTCATTCAAATTTCATGAAAACCTGTTGAAAACAAGCAGAGTCTAGTATAGTAAAATATATGTCCAGAAATGGGACCTACAAAAACCACATTAGGAACACAGTGGCCATAAATAGAACGAAATCAGCATTTATTCACATGAATTTTAAAAAAATACAAGGAAAGAGACCTTTTATTTCTGATTTCAATCCAAACAGCCACTGATTAATGAAAATGTAATTTTATACATGTGACAACTGACCAAGTCGAAGGTTTAGGTTTTTCCCTTTAATGATTTTTTAATTCAGCGAAATGCCTTAACATGACCACAAATGGTGCTTCTACCAATCAAAGTTGTTCTGTTCATTAAGTGAGGTGACTAAGTAACATTTATTATAAGAATTGATTTCAAAAATTTCTAATATGTTCAACAAACGACCCTTCTCTGCGTGATGTAAAATTCTTATGTCATTAGTGATATCAAAATTGTGTTGACTATTGATTATGTGATTGGCAAAGGAACTATTTGAATTAATTTCATAAAAAGGTACAGTAAGAAACATAGATTTATCTTTATTTATTATTTTTGAATGTTCTTCAACTCTAGTGATTATTTTCCTACCAGTCTGACCCACATATTTGGCGGAGCAATTGGGAGTTGAACAAGAGATTTCATATACTCCGGATTTTTCTAGAGGACTGACTTTATCCTTGTGAACTAGTTTCTTCTGTAAAGTGTTGTTAGTGAAAAAACAAAGATTTAAATCATGGTTGTAACGTTTGAAGATTTTTTTTTATATCTTGGGAGACTTTGCCAATAAATGGTATTGAGCAGTATCTAGGAGTTAATGTTGGGGTAAGTATATTTCTATTGGTGAATTTAATTAAATGTTTATGAAAAATTTTATTTATGAAACAAAGAGGGTAATTGTTATTAATACCAATTTGTTTAATAATATTTAATTCTTTTTTAAAATCGTCGTTATTCATGGGTATTGAGAAAAGTCTATGGAATAGTGAATTGAATGAACTTAGCTTGTGGGAAATCGGATGACATGATGTGAACGGAATAATATCATCTGTATGTGTAGGTTTTCTATAAATTGAAAAAACGAAATTATTGTCAGCTTTTGTAATTAGAATATCCAGGAAGGGGAGACGATTATTGGTTTCAATTTCCATAGTGAATGAAATAGCTGGATGTAACGAATTCAAATAAGTGAGTAATAGATCTAATTCGTTTAGATTACCATTAAATAATACTACATATCTATAGTAAAAAATGATTTTGTCGTAGTGGATGAAGTTGCAAAGTTGTTTCTCTAGATTGTTCAAAAAGATTTCAGCTAAAAGAGGAGATAGATTACTACCCATGGCCAAACCTGATAATTGTGCAAAGAATTGATTATTGAACCTAAAGAAGTTTTGTTTGACTACCGTGTCCGTAAACTGACAAATGTTTAAGCAATGATAGAAATTAGTGCCCGACTCAAATAGGAGATTTCTAACAAGATTGATGCAATCATCTGGTGGAATACTGGGGAAGAGATTGACAACATCAAAGGATACTAATATGGAATCTTCAGGTATGACAATGTGAGAAATTTTGTTGGTTAGATCTTTAGAGTTTTTTATAGAATGAGGAAGAAGAAGTTTAGAACTGTCAGAATATACAGTAATTCTACAATATTTGATTCAATCTCTGATTTATGTTTGTTCTCTGCTTGAAGTGTCATTACTTCTACTTTTGTTGTTCTCTGCTTGAAGTGTCATTACTTCTACTTTTGTTTTCTTCTTATTGTGTAAACTGTGTGTTTCCTGTTTCCGGCTCTTAGTTCAGCCAAGTATATTGTATTGTGTCCACACAACTTTCGTTTAATAAAAGTTGTTGAGTTTATATCTGTGTCCATCAATGAACAATCATCAGAAACCTGCATAACTCGATGATAAATCGATCAAGAACCTTGTTCACATAGTCAAGTCAGTTCAAAATGACAAGACAATTTCCTTTATCAGCATTTGAGACAATTAGATTATTATTTTTAATTGTGTTTATAATTGTATTAGAGATATATCAAAGTTTCTTTTCTTTATTGTTATATATAAGATTAGGATTAAATGTGAAATTTTTATTTAAAACTCGAGCAATATCGCTTCTAATTAACTCTTTATTTGAAAAATTTATGGTTTCAATAACTTTCTCATACTCTACGGCTAAACTTTGGTAATCTTTCTTGTCATTGTTCTTATGTACATTAAATTTTAGGCTTTGATTGAGAAGGTTCATTTCTTGTCCATTAAATGTTATGGTTGAATTATTCAAGACTCTGGGATGGAAAACAAAATCTGAGAATTTGTTGGAAGTTATTGAAACCACAATTTTTTCAAATTAAGAGTTAATAAGAAGCGATATTGCTCGAGTTTTAAATAAAAATTTCACATTTAATCCTAATCTTATATATATAGCAATAGAGAAAAGAAACTTAGATATATCTCTAATACAATTATAAACAAAATTAAACATAATAATCTAATTGTCACAAAGGCTGATAAAGGAAATTGTCTTGTCATTTTAAACCGACTTGACTATGTGAACAAGGTTCTAAACTTCTTGTCTCCTAATTGTTTTCTCAAATTAGAATCAGACCCCACAACCAAATATATTAGGCGTGTCAAAAAAGATCTCGGTACCACCATCAAGGCAATCTTACACTACAATTCAGACAAAGATAAATTAATCCCCATGAATCCTTCCACCCCAATGTTGTATGGCTTACCTAAAATTCATAAAGGTAACATTCCCATCAGACCGGTAGTTTCCTACTGTAATTCCCCAACTTCCAAATTATCATCCTGGTTAAACAAATTAATTAGAGATCTGACTGAATTCAACAATCCTCATTCTATAAAAAACTCTAAAAATCTAACCAACAAAATTTCTCACATTGTCATAACTGAAGATTCCATATTAGTATCCTTTGATGTTGTCAATCTCTTCCCCAGTATTCCACCAGATAATTGCATCAATCTTGTTAGAAATCTCCTATTTGAGTCAGGCACTAATTTCTATCATTGCTTAAACATTTGTCAGTTACTGGACACGGTCCTCAAACAAAACTTCTTTAGGTTCAAAAATCAATTCTTTGCACAATTATCAGGTTTGGCCATGGGTAGTAATATATCTCCTCTTTTAGCTGAAATCTTTTTGAACAATCTAGAGAAACAACTTTGCAACTTCATCCACTACGACAAAATCATTTTTCACTATAGATATGTAGATGATTGTCTACTATTATTTAATGGTAATCTAAACGAATTAGATCTATTACTCACTATGGAAATTGAAACTAATAATCGTCTCCCCTTCCTGGATATTCTAATTACAAAAGCTGACAATAATTTCGTTTTTTCAATTTATAGAAAATCTACACATACAGATAATATTATTCCGTTCACATCATGTCATCCGATTTCCCACAAACTAAGTTCATTCAATTCACTATTCCATAGACTTTTCTCAATACCCATGAATAACGACGATTTTAAAAAAGAATTAAATATTATTAATCAAATTGGTATTAATAACAATTACCCTCTTTGATTCATAAATAAAATTTTTCATAGACATTTAATTAAATTCACCAATAGAAATTTACTTACCCCAACATTAACTCCTAGATACTGCTCAATACCATTTATTGGCAAAGTCTCCCAAGATATAAAAAACATCTTCAAACGTTACAACCATGATTTAAATCTTTGTTTTTTCACTAACAACACTTTACAGAAGAAATTAGTTCACAACAAGGATAAAGTCAGTCCTCTAGAAAAATCCGGAGTCTATGAAATCTCTTGTTCAACTCCCAATTGCTCCGCCAAATATGTGGGTCAGACTGGTAGGAAATTAATCACTAGTGTTGAAGAACATTCAAAAATAATAAATAAATATAAATCTATGTTTCTTACTGTACCTTTTTATGAAATTAATTCAAATAGTTCCTTTGCCAATCACATAATCAATAGTCACCACAATTTTGATATCACTAATGACATAAGAATTTTACATCACGCAGAGAAGGGTCGTTTGTTGAACATATTAGAAATTTTTGAAATCAATTCTAATAATAAAAATTACTTAGTCACCTCACTTAATGAACAGAACAACTTTGATTGTATAGCTTTCTTTGATTCACTTAATTTTCGAGTTTGTTTATAAACACATTTTGTGCTTCCCCTGACCTTATCCTCTATTAAACATTGATCATATATATGGAACTCTTTAATTTTGCAACTTTCTACTATTTCATTTGAATTCACTTCTCTATTAATTAATAGATGTCGCTTCTAACATATTATACCGGTTTCATCTATAGGTAGCGCTCAAGGTACTTTCTTTCTTTCTTACTTAGACCACCGGAGAGTAGACATGTAGTCTTCCAGAATTCCTTTCAATTTTAATTTTATTTATTTTTAATTTTTTATTTCAATTTATTATTTCATGGGTAGATAGTTATGTAAGGGATATTATTCAAGTTTATTAGTTTTTTATGAATTTTATTTCATTTCAATGGTAACACAAGATGTTTTAAAAATCTGCAGGATACATTTTCTTTTTCTTTTTCCATGTGGGTACCTACCTATTGTTAGTAGCCATCTTGAACTAGCATACATAAATATCCTTTAATCAAACACATAATTTAATCATTATTAATTTACTGAATTATTATTATTACAGAACCATGTTAGATTGATAATGGGTCTATATAGACCCGAAACATGTCTCATCATCCCTGTTAATTTTATGCAAATATATTGTGGAGAAGACTTTGTGTTTAATTTCCATGTAAATAATTATGTTTTTATATTTGTTTGTACTTATATTCCCCCAAAATCAAGTATTGAAGTGTATGAAAACCATTGTAGTTCTATAGATTTTATTTTAGGTGAGTACATTGGTTGTTCTTGTAACATAATAATGGCAGGTAATTATAACATACCACATGCTATTTGGAGTGTAATGAGGCATCACCAGCCAATGTATTATCAGATAGCTTTAGTTATACCAATATGAATCAGAACAACTCAATTTCAAATAGTAGAGGTGTCATGTTAGATTTGATTTTCTCAAATATTGCTAATATTAATGTATCGGAAGCATTGGACTTAATTTTACCGAATAGTATTGCAATAAGTTTTAATGTTCCTATTAGCTGTAATAGTAGTAAAGCTAGTTATGAAGAGTACTTTTATGATTTCAAGAATGGGGATTATTGTTTAATAAGTAACTTTATTGCAAATATTGATTGGAAGAAATTTTTTAAGAAACTTGATATTAATGAGTGTGTCTCACATTTTTATGACATTCTGTTCCAGGCTATTGATACATATGTTCCGTATAAGAGGTATAAAACGTCCTCCTTTCCAAAATGGATTAACGCAGAGTTGCGTGGATTAATTTAAAAAAAAAGGACATAAATTGTACATAGAGACAGGTAACACTTCAGTTAGGGATATGTTTAGGAATTTGCAGGAGCAATGTAAAGAGATCAGACGAACTTGCTATGAATCTTTTGATAATAGAATTGAAGTTAATATAAATGACAATCCATGTTCATTCTGGGCATTTATAAATGAAAAAAGAAGAGACTTTATGCTGCCAGAAAAAATAGAATATGAAAATATTGTAAGTTGTAATAATAATGAGTTAGTTGATCTTTTTGCAAGGTTTTTTCTTCGGTTTATAATGTCTCAGATAAAAATAATACAGAATATTGGTTTCAAAATTCTGTTAATATAAATTTTTGTAATTTTTCTTTTGAGGATATAATAAATAGAATAAATAAGATGCCAAATAATTTTTTTTTCTAAATAAATGTGTCTCTACCTTAGCTGTCTCTCTTTAGATTCTTTTCAATTTTTCTATGAAATCTGGAATTTTGCCAGACTTGGGGAAAATGATTTTTTTGAAGCCTATATTTAGCTGCTGACAAAGATAAAGTTAAGTAACTATAGAGGTGTATGCAACCAGAGTGAAATTCCAAAGCTTGATTGTCATGAGCAATAAAATTGAATGGGATTGTAGGAACATTTTAGATGACGAACTACATGCTTTTACTAAGGGTCGATCAACAAACACTAACCTCTTAACTTATTTGAATTTCATATTAACAAGTATGGGAAAGGGTTTCCAAGTAGATTCAATATATGCAGATTTTTCTAAAGCTTTCGATAGGGTTGATCATAATTTGCTCATTGCAAAACTTAAAGCTATGGGTTTTAGTGGAAGAGTAATTAATTGATTGGTTGCATAGCTTCCTTACGAATCGTACACAAATGGTAAAATATGGTGGTTGTGTGTCGAGTCCTATTTGTGTTACATCTGGGATAACTCAGGGTTCGCACTGTGGACCCATACTTTTTAATCTTTTCTTAATGGATTTACCTAAAAATGTTAAAAATAGTTTTATATTAATGTTTGCAGATGATGTGAAGATATTTCGTTCAGTGGGGTCAACATTGGATACTGAATTACTCCAGAGTGACATTAAACGACTTTAATAAATGGTGCAAAATAAATACCATGGAGTTGAATGTAAATAAATGTATCAAGATATCATGCACGAGATCTAACAATCCCATTGAATTTGAGTACCAAATTGGTAATACCTCTCTTAAAGATTGTGATAAAATATGTTACTTAGGAATAATTGTAGATAGTAAAATATTGTTTAATAATCATATCACAAATATTATATCACGAGCTCTTAAGATGTTAGGTTTCATAATTAGATCATCGCACAGCTTCTCAATTTTTACTATAAAAACTATATTGTAAGAAGCATTTTGGAATATGGATCAATGGTTTGGAACCCCAGTTACAGATGTTATGTGGACTGTATTGAGAGAGTTCAGAACAAATTTCTTAGGGTCATAGGCTATAAGTGTAGTTATTTATTAAGGAAACAATACACCTATGAACAGTTAAGATCTTTACTAAATGTTGAAAAATTGGAAAGGAGGAGGTTTTGTGCTGATATATATATATATATATATATATATATATATATATATATATATATATATATATATATATATATATATTCTGCACATGATTGATAATTATAATATTTCTTGCCTGGAACTTTTGTCTCTTGTTCCACTAGATGTTCCTGATAGGAGAGGTAAACATACTGAAACTTTTTATGTGAGATTTCATAATACAAGCTATGGGCAAAATAATCCAATTATTGATAGAGTGTTAAAGGCGACAAATAAAGTACAAACAAATTAAATCTTCTTTAGTGAATGTAATGTGATGTTAAAAGTATAAATAAGATTAATAATTTTGAAAATCAGTAGGCAATTGTAATATAAGAAATGAATCAACGAAGATAAGAAGAAGTACACATAATCTTTGATTTGATAACAAATTATTCAAGGAAATTAGAATGAAAGCTATTCAAAGAAAGGTAAGCAATCAAAATTATTTTGATCATTTAGTGAAGTGACAAGTATATTTTTGTTATTGGATAGAATTTCAAAAAATTCAAAAATGTTCAACAAGCGACCTTTCGAAGCATAAAGCAAGATTTTTATGTCATTATTAATATCAAAAGAATGTTTAGAGTTAACTACATGATTTGCTAAAGAACTACTAGAATTAATTTCAGAAAAGGGTGTCGTAAGAAACATAGATTTATATTTATCAATAATCTTTGCGTGTTCTTGTACTCCAGTTATAATTCTGCGGCCACTCTTACCTACGTATTTGGCATTACAGTTGGGGGTAGAACAATAAATTTCTCCGAATCTTTCTAAGGGATTGACTTTATCTTTAGAATTAACAAGTTTTTTTGCCTAAAGTCTTAGTGGTGAAGAAGCAAATATTCAAATCATCTCTGTAGCGTTGAAATATGTTCGTTATATCTTGAGAGACTTTTCCAAGGAAAGGTATAAAAAAATATTTATAGGGAAAAACAGGATTATGTAAATTTCTGTTAACATATTTAGACAGATGCCTGTGATAAATTCTATCAATAAGGTAAAGGGAGGAATTGTTGTTAATACCTATTTGTTTAACAATATTTAATTCTATGTTGAAATCATAGGGGTTCATGGGTATTGAAAATAATCTGTGGAATAAGGAATTGAAAGAATTTAACCTATGAGAAATGGGATGACACGATGAGAAAGGAATTATGTTGTCAGTTTGAGTGGGTTTCCTATAAATTGAAAATTGGAATTTGTTATCAGATTTTTTAACTAAGAGATTTAAGAATGGTAAACAATTATTTATTTCTAACTCCATTGAGAAAGATATTGAGGGGTACAAGGAATTGATGTATCTATGTAAGTAAAAGATTCAATTCTTCATGGACTATGAAAAGTTCAATGCAATCATCTACATATCTATAATAAAATATGATTTTATCGTGAGTTTTTTCTCTAAATTATTCATAAAAATTTCTGCCACCAGAGGGGAAAGATTGCTGCCCATGGCTAGGCCTGATAACTGTGAAAAATATTCATTATTGAACTTGAAAAAATTCTGTTTTAGAACAGTATCTAATAAATGACAAATATTTCGGCAATGACGGAACATCGTTCCTGATTCGAATAAGAGATTCCTTACAAGTTTCATGCAATCATCTGGTGGGATACTCGGAAATAAATCAACTACATCAAAGGATACCAGTATGAAGCCATCAGGTATGAACTATTTCGGAAATTCTGTTGGTCAAGTCTTTCGAGTTTTTTAAAGAGAAAGGATTATTGAAGTCTGTCAATTCTCTGATTAATCTATTTAACCAAGAAGCTAATTTCGAAGTAGGAGAATGACAATATGAAACGACCGGTCTAACGGGGGTGTTAACTTTATGTATTCTAGGTAATCCATATAAAAGTGGGGTGCAAGGGTTCATAGGTCATCAGAATTATAACAATTAATTGTGTCAGCAGTGGTGACCAAGTCCATTTTTATGATTTTAAAAAACTTAATCGTAGGATCTGAATTCAATTTCTATCGTTATTAAAGAAACTGAAAACTTTGTTTACATAATCAGAATGATTTAAAATAACTAAACAATTACCTTAGTCTCCTTTTGTGATAACTAAATTGTTGTGTTAAACTTTTTTGATAATTTGATTTAATATAAATCTAAGTTTCTTATCCCTGTTGTTGAATTTCATATTTGGTTGATATGAGAAGTTTTTATTCAAAGCTCTTGCAATATCACTTCTAATCAAATCTTTGTTTGGAAAATTGATTAATTCAATAACTTTTTCATACTCAATAGCTAAAAGATGATATTCCTTCTTATCTTCCTTATGAATGTTAAATTTTAAGCTTTAATTCAAAAGATTAATTTCTTGTTCTGAGAAAATGGTAGAAGAATTATTCAGTATTCTAAGATGATTTAAAATCCCAAAAATTATTATAATGTACATAGTTATTTTGAATTGTATCAGAATATAAAAAAGAACGTTTATATTTCATTCTCCAAAAGTACAAAATTTTGAAACGTATTCATATTAAAATTCTTGGAGGAACCTCATCTGCTCCACAGCTGTTTATTGATTTGAGGCAATTAAATAAACATAAAATATCAGCTTCTTCAAACCTTTCAAAGCCTTGACAGGTAATATGAGAGACATTTAATTTTTTTCACTATTACGAACTGTAACTTGGTCTATGAAAAAATGGTTAAAGTATTCAGCAATATTTATTGGGTTTTATTCTAACACTCCGTCTATTAACAGTTTTACATTTTCGTGTCTCTGTTTTATTTAACCATTTGCTATTCTCCAAGATGTTTTATTAATGTTTTTCGAGTTGCCGATTTCATGACTGAAAAAAGTTTTTTAGAATTCGTGACTAATGATTTTTCTAGTTTGGAAAAGTTATTACGTAGAGAAATTCCATCTACGATTTCCAATGCGAATGATGGCATAGCCTTAGTAGAAATTATAAATAGATAAGACGAAGAGTAAGTATTGTTAGCCCTTTCCGATCCAATCAAAGCAATTTCATTTCAGGAAAACAATTACGAAATTCATTACACCGATGTATGTTCGAAAACTAAGATAAAATGTTCCGATTGACAATCTAATAAGAACTTCCCATATGAACTCTGAGGAAAAACACTCAATTCTAAAACTATGTAGAAAATATTCACATTTTTCACACTGAAGATTAACCATTATCATTCACAAATCATGTAAAACATTCCATTAAAATTAATGACGATTTTCCAGTTTTCACCAAGTCTTATCGTTACCCATTTATTCATAAGCCAGAAGTAAGACGCCAAATTAATTCCATTTTAAACCAAGGAATTATTCGCCCAAATAACTCTCCAAATTCATCGCCGACTTGGATCGTTCCCAAAAAAGCAGATGCATCTGAAAAGAAGAAATGGTGCATAGTGTTAGATTATCGAAAATTGAATGAAAAATCCATCAATAATCGTTACCCTTTCCCTCAAATCAGCATGTGAAAGAGGCATTTTCTTTCAAAAATTGAATATCTGAGAATGGCAAATTTACGACCAGAATATTTGTAGCAAAATTTACATTGAAATTTTTTCTCATGGAGTTACGGTTTTCGAGTTACAGCAGTGGTAAAGTCTAAAATATGCGTATTTCCGCGACGATGTTATTAGATTTCTGAATAATAACAAATAAAATATAAGCAAAGTATACATTGGTAATGGTATACTAGAACGTTCAACGATCTTCGTGACTACTGTAAGTTATGTAACACTCAAAAGTGTGAAATAAAAATTTAAAAGAATTGGACCGACGTTATCAGTTGGTGCACTGAAAAATATAAAATAATATTAATTCTATTGGTATTGGTATTGGTGCCAAAAGTTTTCAATTTAACTGCAAGTGCACAACTTCAAAAGTATGAGCACCATTAGAATTACCTAATATTATTTTGTATTCAACGCACCAACTGATAACGTTGGCCCAATTAAAAAAAATATTGATCTCTAGAGTTAGTATGCATTCATTCCATGTTATCCAGTTTTGTATCTGATCTTCATTTTTTATTAATTATGCACCCAACTCCTGCAGCTGCCCCTGGTTTCCTGTGCTACTCCACGTGTTATTTATACAAATATCTATATAAAGAATAACATACCTCATCATGAATATTATTAGATGAGCGAGTTTTTTTTTTTTCAAAATAAATTTTAATAAAAAAGCAAACTAAAATTATTTTTTGTACTAATTTTGTAAGGTATATGATTACCAAAGACACACTGTTACCCACAAAGATTACGAGAAGTCCTTTTTTGCGTTTGAAATTATTTTATTAAAAGGTCTTATCCGATGTTGATCTAATGGAAACTTACGAAAAGCAAGTATAGTTTACCTGGTTTTATAATTGATTGTCTTGATAATATTCATGAAGGTAGAATGTAATTTCCTATATTTTACGTTCTCAATAACATTAAGGAGTAGAGGATTCCACACTAGGATGTTGACAGGAAACTGTTATATTCATATCAAACGTAATCATAAATAGTTACAGTTGTCTCTTTTATTGTTGAATCACAAGATATTTGAAAAAATGCAAGCAGAATTTTGTTTGGTGATTATTAATGAAGGTAACAAAAAATATCTTCACTTTAAAAATATAACCATTCATACGTATATAACGAAGTATTCTGTAAAAATAGAATAAATTTGAATTTGCAAGATAACCAAAACCGACATTTCTGGATACCGGTGAAACTTTGCGCCAAGTACCTACACGTTTCAAGTGACTAGGAATGAAGAGAAAGAGAAGAGAAATCTTTAAAATCAGACGACATCCCAAGATATTCCGAAATTACGTAAACATTTCTATTTTTGTGTGATAATCTAAAAAAAGTTATATATCCAAATTACAAGAAAGGGACACTTTGTCGATCATTATTAGCTACTACATAGGTACTTAGGTTAAGAAAACCTGTGATTCTTAAATTTCCAGAAGAAAATAATTATATTTAGATATTGACAATACGTCAATTTTATTTTAGTTATTTCTCAGTGGAGTAATAATTCCTAACTATTTAAAGTGTACTAGAGTTCCTAAATTGCAGGCAAAAAATATAAACAAAATTGTGCCAAGTCTGATCTTTTTTATTCCGTATAAATATTTTTTTAAATTTTCTCAATATTTATTTCAGTTTTATTTTTATGAATAGTTTTTCAGATAAATTCTAATTGGTTATGGAACTTTCTTTAGATTATCACTCAAAAATAGAAATGGTAACCTCATTTCACTATATCTTGGCATTTATCCGATTTAAAAAAAAATCGTAAGTTACCTAACGTGTACTTGGTAATTTTCACCCGCATCCAGAAATGTCAGTTTTGGTTCTATATATAAATATACAAGATGTATTTTTCATTGAATTAAATGTTCAAATTGTAATTGTACGGTAACTAAACCTAATGGGTGATATTTTGTGATTGCATTTTTTGGATTATCTTGAAAGTTTAGAAAACAATTAAATAAAATATTATAATATTTGTATTTATTTTCTCAATTTATTCTTAAATTAAACCTCCATCACAAAGATGATTTGTTTATGGATAATCTTTTGTAACAATAATATTTATATTTATTTTTGAAGGTATGTATCAGTATATATCGGTATATATATATGGAACAATTCTATACCGAGTGAGTTATTAGTTTCCTCTAACACTAAAGTTAAACATATATTCAACAGGAACACTCCCAGAGAACATTGTTTCATAATGCAGCATTTTTTCAGTTTCGATAAATGCATAGTTAAACACAAATAAATGTATCAATATCAAGGTTGCTTATTAATACGGTAAAATTGGCTTGAATGAGTTACTAAACTTTCGGATGACATCAACTGATAACTTATGAATAGATCAAAAGTAGTGTGAATTAATAGGGGAACGCATCAAGAGAATCAGCAGACAAAAAAGTAATAAATATAGCTAGACATATTTGAATATAACTGAACTTTCTTTCAATAATTTTGAAATAGTGGTGTATAGGTATATGGATATTAGCACACCAAAACCGGAACAAGTATTTTTTTAAATTTGACCCAAATGTAGGAGGCATAAAATTCGACTGTTTGCATGTTTTTTTTGTTGGTGGCCAAAGTTTTCTATCTAACTTCAAAATTACCAGTACCAATAGAATTAGTATCTATTATTTTTTGTATATTTCAGTGCACCAACTAATTAAGTAGGCCTAATTTTTTTGTAAAAAAAATTATAGTCTGACTGATTGTTTGTCCGGCTATTCTCTAATATGGCAGAAGTGATTTCGAAGGAAGTTTCATTGAAATGTTACCTCCATGCTCAATAAAGGCTACTGTTTTAAATCCACGTGTTCCTTCCCAAGTTGATATCAGCTGTATGTTATTGTTAGCATTTTGTGTGCTGGTTCTAGGCTAATGTTTCCGGTCATCCAAGATTGTCAAGGAATTAATTATTTTATTGCAAATTACTATAACTATTATATCATGAACGGAGTTGCTAGTATCAACTAGAAATAAAATATAAAACTGAGAGAAAGCACTTTCGTGAAAAACGGCTGCTAAGGTTTAACGTAGATTTACCTTTTTAAGTTATTTTGCCCTTTCAACTACAAAATGGTATAATAACATCATTTATACCTATCACTTTTGGATAAGTACTAGTAGAACCCAGGAGACTGAACTGAATACTAAATCTGAATACAATTTTTTATATTTTTCTAGCGTTCGGTAGAACGGGGTAGGTTCATTCACTGTAGTGTCATCTAGCGGTGAGTTATTCTCAATGATCAAACACTAACGAATATATCAATTTTCCTGGCGATCGGTAAAACGGCTTAGAAGTTGATGCAATGTAACGATATATAGCGGTGAATAACTACAAAGAGAGTAGCGTTAAGATATTCAATGCTCAAACACCTACGTATTATGTGGGAGTTGGAGTTCTGCACAGAAAAATTTCGAGTCGATTTTCATGGTGATTGGTTTAAAGTTATCTTAGTACATATACTGATATCGGATTTGTCAACATCTATTTTTATCAATGTGGAAATAAAGTAACGGATAAATTCAATACCTTAAACAAAATTTAATGAGTAAAGCAATCAACGTAATTGACGCAAAATTAATTCATTTTTGACCGACGAACCCCAAACGGAGGAGGTATACAATTCGACTGTGTGCTTTTTTTTTGGTTTGTGCGCGCCTTTCAAATAGTAATCGTAATCCGATTTTGATGATTTTTGATTCATTTGAAAGAGGAGGCTTGAGAAATGGTCCCGTATTCATAAAAACGGGAATCCGACATCTCCTTCCCTTCGAAAACCGCTACCGAAGGGGGTGGAGGGGGCAAATTTTCTCGAAAATTGAAAATCTGCGTTGGTATAATTACAGATAGGACAATATCCGGAAACGTTTAAATTGAACATTTTTTCAAAAGAGTAACGGTTTTCGACAGAGACATTTTAAATTCTCAAATATACCTATTTTCGCTATGCGGAGAGTCGCTATGTGGAGAGGGCGATTTCTGTCGAAAATTGAAAATCTGTTTACAGTACATGAAAGACATAATTATTTGTAGCAACATTTATAATGAACATTTTTTCCTTAGGATTACGGTTTTCGAGTAAAATCGATGTTAAAATGGTAACAACTAAAATATTCAAGCGTATTTCCGCAGCGATGTTCTGAGATCTCAATAATAACAACTACAAGCAAGGAGTATACGTGGGTAAGTACTATCTTGATTGGTATTAGTGAACGTTCAACGATTTTCGTGACTAATGTTACACTCAAAAGTGTGAAATAAATATTTTTACAAAAAATTGGACCGACGTTATTAGTTGGTGCACTGAAAAGTATAAAATAATATTAATTCTATTGGTGCTGGTACTTGTGAAGTTGGTGCCAAAAGTTATCAATCTAGCTGCAACTGCACAACTTCAAAAGTAACAGCACCAATAGAATTAATATTATTTTATACTTTTCAGTGCACCAATTAATAACGTCAGTCCAATTTTTTTTTAAAAATATTTATTATCATGTTACGTTATCTGTTCTGAAAGTCATGGTGTCATCGATGTTTCATTAAGCCTCAACCTTTATTGTTAATAATTATTGTAGTACTACTTTTTATTCTCTTTTCATCGATATAAAACTTTTGATGTTGAAAACATTTTTACCTACATTGCTAGAATCCAGAAATCATTCAAATTAGAAATTTCAGTTTAGTTACCGTATAAGACATAAAAGAAAACAAAAGAAGAAACAATATGAAAATGATTTAATATAAAAGTAAAATAAATTTTCACACTATATAGGTATATAGGCAGAATATATATGTTATAATAATAATTCTGCTGGAGAGGAACAATGAAATTTCGTAGTGAAGATTTTGCTTTATAGGCAACCCATGTGGTGATACTTGTCTACGCTCATAACAGCGAAATTAGTAGATAGATTAAGGCTATATTTCCTGTATTCCCGATTTATGACAGAGAAAAGTTACTTCATCGGTAACCCATATTAATAAGATGTAGAAAAACATAAAAAATCGCTTCTGGTCTTGATAAAACCTACACCCAAGACGTGCCCATAACACATATATCAGTGCATAATGCAATGGTAACACAAAATGCGTAAGACAAGGTCGATGAAGGTTTTTTAACGGCAAAAGTATAAATATCCACGAATGGTTCAGATCTCATGTAGGTGAAGCGGAAATAGTGATCAAACAAAGTTACAAAATGAACACTCTGGTAAGTTTTCGTGAGGGTTATAAAAGAGGGTTATTATCATATATGAATTTTAATTCGAAATTAAATCTCGTTGATTTCATGAATATAGATGTTCTGCTTTTCCATATAGGTACTTACACTAGTAATGAATTTAAGGGTCCTCGACTAAGACTCGGGAGGCATACAGTCATTTTCCATTCGCAATAAAGCACGATGAGCTATTAAGCATTAGGAGGAAGATGTTTGAATTTCTCTATATTTATTTTGAAACAGTTTTTGTTTTTTTAGAGCACGCGCATCAGGTAGATATTATATGGAATTCATTTGTTTTCTCATCTTAAAATTGAGAATAGGATGAAAAATCGAAGATTCTACAGATATCGACATATGACTAGTATTATAATACAATGTATGTAATCATAATTTCTATCAACGATATAGAAAATTCAGATATACCTAGATTGATAAAAAAAACAATTTTGTGAAATGAGAATACTGGTAGAAAAAAAGTACCGTAAACGCATGATCGTGGTAACCCAAAAAATATAGTTGTTCACATTATTGATTTATTTACATCAATTAAAGGTATATTTATTACGAAATGAACATTTATAATCAACAAAATAAATGCATAAGATAATAATTTTATTTATATCAAAAGATATAATAAAACATTAAAGTCACTTAATTCCAAAAGAAATTACTTGCACTGCACTCTGAACTGAATTGACGATAACAAAGACGAATATATTCCCTGACAATAGGTACTAAAGCATCAAATATATCGGGAATTTACATAAAGCTTACAGGACAATGAATAAGTTCGTTTTCAAAGGTGAAGGTATGATTTGTTTACAATATATCGTTTATCATAATTAATATGTTTCTACTAAAGTTGGAACACATGATTACCTTAAATTAAGATATATTTGATTATTCCTGATTTGTCTCAAAGATGCACCTTATATATATATATATAACAGGTGTTGAAGGTCTTCAAACAATCACTAGATCCGTTTTCGCAACACAGTCAACACGTTTTTCAGCTTTTCCCTAGCAACTAGTGCGAGTAAGATGACCAATCTGTGTAACCATCGAGCGGTATTGATATCCTTAAAACATAAGAGAACAAAAAGATCGGTCCATCAAATCCCTAGATAAACAGAACAATGACCGACAGCATGTTTTTCGGGCACCGGTAGGTACCTTTGAAATATAATTTGTTGAAAACTTAACTTTCACACGATTACAATACTTTCTTTACTAGACTACATAAAGGAAAAAAAAACGTAAAAAACCCAGATTATATTACAAATTTTAAAAACTTGGGATCTAATTTAATTATTAATAAAGATATTTTGCTGCAAGTCAATCAAGCATTCAAATAATTTGTCCATTTTTCGATATTGCTTTACTCTTATAATGAAACGACCTTCTGATTGCATGATTTGCAAAAAAGAGAGGTCGAGCACATTTCTTATGTAACATCTGCATTAAGATCTTATCAATGATTTTTCCCCTTTCAGGTCATCTTCTTATTAGTTGCTTTTGTAGCATGCAGCCAAGCCTCCATCCTTGGCTGGGGAGGTGCAGCCACATTAGTTGGACCCGCCAATCCAGGTGCCCTCATCTCGGGACCTGCTGCTAGTGCTGCCATCGTTGGTCCTGATGGCAGTCACATTATCGGAGGTGGTCAGGCGGGAGCCATTGCAGCCGCCCCCATACCCGGAGGTGTAGTAAACGCCGGCATTGCCCCTGGAGCTGTCATCGCACCTGGCCTTTGGGGACACGGACTGATTGGTAGATAAGACGTGACACAACGCAAGGCTGTTCTTTAGTTCATAGGCTAATAAACTCAAAAAACCACATTTGGATCTTTTATTTTATGCTGTCTCTTAAGTAGTATTTAGACCAGGAATATTTCTTTGGAAAATTACATGAAATTTCTTTAAATAATAGTAATTATTTTTGACAGACTTAAAAAAACGTACGAGGTATACAAATGATCTGAATGTTCTGAATGTGCACCAATTTTGATGATTCTTTTTCATTTGCAACGGGGTATATTAAGAGATGATCCCATATTGTCATCTCATTCCATTTATAACAAAAGTTGTAGGTACTAATCATATCTTTAAATTAAACAAATGTTTAACAACATTCAATCAATAGCAACTTCATAAGATTTTTCAGGTCAATTTCCCATAAAAAAGTACCTATTGTGATCCTTCGCACTTTCAAATTTCGAAAAAAATTGTGTTGTATGTCAATATAAAGAAGACCAAAGTTTTTTATCACTGTGTGTAAAAAGTCCCGGATCGATTAATTATTTCGAAAAAGGCGCACATTAAATAAAAAACTTCCTGTATAAAAGTTGAAAGGTTTTGAAAATTCTACAGAACCAGGGATACCTGTAATTATACAGGATGGCTCAAAAAGTCCTGGCCATCTAAAATGTAGTTTGTTTAATTGATTATATTTCAATCGCATTTTCTGATTCGAATAAACATTCTGAACAATTATTTTGTAACATGTCATATGGCTAAGCCCGTTTATGAAATAAATCGAAATAAAGAACATACATACGATTTACGATATTACATTTATTTTATGTTTTTACAAGCTGGTGGCGGAATTTTGTGTCACCTTATAATCGGAGGTTTTTGTGTCACTGTCATGATAAATTTTGAAAATGTCTCTAAGCCAAAGGGAACGTATAACTTTATTAATAATAATAAATAAAAGACGATTACGATCGTAGAATGGAATTTTGCGTAATGATACAAAATCAGGAAGATTTTTTTTAATCAAGTAGTTTTTTCGGATGTGGTAACATTCATGCTAATCGGGACTCTCAATCGACATACTTGTCGTTACTGGGCAGATCAGAACCAACATTGGATGTGAGAAACGCATACTCAATGACCTCAAAAAGTAAATGTGTGAGCCGGTATTACTGGCAATAGGTTTGTGGGGCCTTTCTTTATGGAGGGAAATTTAACAAAAGAAATATATCTCCATATGCTGTAGAATAAAATTGTGCCAAAAATAAACATGTATGTCGTAAAAGTGGCCCTACTGTATGTCCACTTTTACGACATACATGGTTTCAGCTGCAAGGAGCGCCTCCTCATTTTCGGCAAGCTGTAAGAACTTACTTGAATAATACTTTGCTAGATCGGACGAAGGGGTCAAATAAAATGGCCCGCTAGGTTGCCGGACCTGACGCCCCTCGACACCCTTTCTCTGGTTACACTTAAAAAAATAGAGTGTATGTTAAAAAACTTGAGATGACAAATTTTTAAAAGAATGTGAATTAATTAGTCATGAAATGTTGTAAAAACTCATTGACAGATTTTATTACAACTTAGCTCACTGTCAAGCAGTTGGGGTGACATTTTGAGCATTTAATTTAATAACAATTTAAACTTATTTTTGTTCTAGTGAAGTTGGTAGTTAATTTGTTACTTATATTTTTAATTATTATTATTAAACGTGCACATTTAGTACATTTTAATTTTCGTTCTTCCGTTTATAAGGTGACACAAAAAAATCTGGCACCAGTTTGTAAAAACATAAAATGAATGTAATATCGTAAATCGTATGAATGTGCTTCAATTCGATTTATTTCAAAAACTATCGGGATTAGCCTTATGACACGTTACATAATAATTGTTCAGAATTTTTATTCGAATCAGAAAATGCGATTAAAGAATAATCATTCCATTTAAGAAAATAACATTATAGTTGGTAAGGACTTTTTGAGCCACCCTGTTTAATAACAGGTATACTTGTTTTGTAGATTCTTCAACACCTTACAACGTTTACACATCTTACGTACAGGTAGGACCAAAGGCCATGATAAGTTTATTCTGGGATATATTATAAAAATCTGTCATAAATTTCTCTAATTCTTGCATTTTTTGTCCAAGAAACTTGGTGGTGTGGGGTAGTTGTGTAAAAATGTATGATGGGAATATTGTATTCTAGTAGGTCCTAATTTAAATTTAAAATACCCGAATTATTCTCTAAGGACTTCTATTTTATGAACTCCTGTTATGGCATACTCTACTAATAGTAATAATAGGTAGATTAGTCGTAGTAACTCCATCTGAAACAATTTACAAGTAGGTTTATATTCTTGTTTTTGGTATGTATGTCCCTTGGTAGTTTTGATCTTTCTTCCTAAGACCTTTTTTATATTTACTGGTTTGTAGAGAGGTGTGGTTTTATTTCTAGGTAGCGTGGAAACGTAAAAGTATTTATGAGTGGTGGATCGATTCTATTCGCATTTTGTTTTTTGATATTGTTGCGTATGCGGGTTCGCAGATAAGTGAGACTAATTTAGTGTTATCAAATTAACTTTATTTACACTCGAAATAATATAAATTACAACTTAATTTTAATATATCCTCACTAACTTACTCGGACTATTCTATTTATTCACACTGTCTTTTTCATTCTATCTTCATGCCGAAAATTGTCCCATATATATATATCGCGCTTACTCCAAAAGGATGCCGCTACTTTGTAGCCAATACCGGCGGCAGTTCCCCTTGCACGTTACACTGCTCCCTCCCTTAAAGCTGTTCGCCCCGAACAGGTTCTTCCGTTTGTCTCCAGACCGGTGGATTATCTCCTCGATACGGACTCAGTCTTTCCACGTGCACCACTTTTGGCTTGGCTCTTGGCGAAAGTTGGATCCTGTACATCAAGTCAATAATCTTTTTGACAATGCGATATGGTCCTTCCCAAGGTCTATGCAACTTCGGACTTAATCCTCTCCTTCGCTTTGGCTGGTACAACCAAACTGCATCGCCTTCGTTAAAAGAGTTTAATGACTGCCTTTTATCAAGTTTCATCTTCATTTTGTCGCTCTTCAATTGAAGCTTTTGTCTGGAAAAATCGTGGACCACTCTAAGTCGCTCCTGTAGGTCAGGTACATAACGTGGAAGAGACACTTCTTCATGATCGTCGGCTGATGGTCTTCCAAACATCAGATCTACGGGGAGCTTCATTTCTCTTCCAGACAACAACATCGATGGTGTATAGCCAGTGGATTCATGCTGGGAACTTCGGTAGGCCAGGAGAAAGAGAGGTACCAGTTTATCCCAGTTACATTAGTGCTCATCCACAAATATTGAGAGGTATTGATTGATGTTCCTATTGGTCTTCTCAATCATTCCATCTGACTGTGGATGAAGTGGGGTTGTTCGTGTTTTTCGTATCCCCAGCAACCTCATTAACTGCGTCCATACTTCGGATTCAAAATTTCTACCTTGATCGGTATGCAGCTCCAAGGGTACTCCGTGTCTGGAAATCACGTTTTCCAGAAGGGCTTCGGCCACTGTAACTGCTTCCTGATTCGCCATTAGCACTACTTCTGGCCACTTTGAGAGATAGTCCATGGCGACCATGATGTACTTATTTCCAGAATCTGTCGTAGGGAATAGTCCTGCAATGTCCACCGCAATTCTTTCCCAAGGTTCACCTGACAGATACTGCTTCACTTTCCCTCGGGATCGTGTCTTCGGGCCTTTCTTAGAAGCACATTCTTCCGCATCTCTTCGACAGTTGATCCAATAATACCGCTCTTTCACACGTACCAGTGTTCTATTTACTCCAAAATGGCCTCCACTGCGACTGCCATGCAGTTCACGAAGTACTTCAGCTACCATCGTTCGGGGTACACCGGTTTGATACACAATGCTTCTACCATCTGGACTTTCCCATTTACGAGTGATCAAGTCATCCCGTAAGCACAACGAATCCCACAGAGCCCAGTACCCCTTGACCGTCTGATCAAATCTGGAGATTTCTTGCCACTCAGGTCGTCGCTTTTGGTCTAGCCAGCCCCGTACTATCGTCAAATCTTTGTCAGCGATTTGTTGTTTTCTAAAGTTTTCTCTCGTGATTTCCTCAGTAATATCCGTTTCTTCATTCCTAATCTGTATTTGTTGGATATGTACAACATCCTCGGCTGTTTATCTTTGTTCCTGTCTTTGACAGAATTTACAGGAACTGCCACAAGGTCTTTGTGACAAGCTGTCAGAGTTGGCGTGACTTCTTCCTTTACGGTGTTTAATTTGAAAGTCTTAACTCTGCAGTTTCTCCAGCCAACGCGCTATCTGTCCCTACGGATTTTTGAAATTCAGCAGCCACTTAGTGCAGTGTGGTCTATTCTTACTAAAAATTTTCGTCCATAGAGAAAACTGTGGTAATGTTCTATGGATCGTACAACCGCTAGCAGCTCCTTCCGGGTCACACAGTAGTTTCGCTCTGCTTTTCCCAACGTTTTGCTGAAATATCCAATTACAGCTTCTTCGCCATCCTGTATTTGGGAAAGAACAGCTCCTATTCCACTTTGTGAAGCGTCAGTGTATAACACGAACAATCCTTCGTCCAAGGGATATGCAAGAACAGGAGCACTGGTCAAACGGTTTTTCAGCTCCAGAAACGACTGTTGACATTCTGGTGACCAGTCAAAGTGGGAGTTCTTTTCGGTTAATTGATGGAGTCGCTTCGCAATTTTCCCAAAATCTTTAACAAATCGGTGATAGTAACTGCTGAGTCCCAAAAAGCTTCAAACTTCGTGCTTGTTCTTTGGTCTGGGCCAATCTCGCACTGCCTGAACTTTTTCTGGATCGGTCTCAATTCCTTTCGATGATACGACGTGTCCGAGAAAGTTGACTTTTTCCTGGAATAGAACGCATTTCTTTGGATTCAGCTGGAGATTAGCACTTCGGATCCTGGCGAATACTTTCTTCAGATTCGATTGATGTTCTCCCAAGTTAATCCTCGCAGAACTAATTCCATTAACCTTTCAAAAGTGGCAGGCGCATTACATAATCCAAACGGCATGACATTAAATTGATACAGGCTGTTTCCAGCTGTAAAGGCCGTTTTCTCTTTATCTTCTTTGTTTATCTCTACCTGCCAATATCCACTTTTCAGGTCCAGAGTTGAGAACCACCTGGATCCGGCTAAGGTGTTTACGGTATTGTCAATTCGGGGTAATGGGTAGCTGTCCTTCTTCGTTACATCATTTAACCTCCTGTAATCCACACAGAACCTCGTCGAACCATCCTTCTTAGTCACCAGCACAACTGGTGATGACCAAGGACTGCTGGATTCTTCTATGACGCCATCCTTCAGCATTTCTTGAACCATGGTGTTAACTTGCTGTTGTTTTACAAAAGGAAGTCTTCGTCGAGGTTTGCGAATAGGTACAGCATTTCCCGTGTTGATCCGATGTTCGACTAAATTCGTTCGCCCTGTAATTTTTCCTTGTACGAAAACATCAGCTTCTTGCTTTACAAACTCGATGGCCTTTTTCTTTTCCTGTTCGCTAAGATGTTTCCAGGTCTTTCTTGAAACTCTCAATTATCTCTTGGGAGAAATGTACATCTTTTGAAACGGGTTCCTCTTGCTCACATCTTGTTACACGGGAGACTGGCGAACAGGTACCTATTACTTCCCCTTTCTTCAATGTCATTCTGTTTACTGATAGATTGGCTACCCTGACTGGAATAATGTCGTTGGAATTAACTAAGCACCTAGCCAAAAGAGCCCCGTTCTCTTTGTTCTCGTTTGGTTCAAAAACCATAGTGTTAACTCCTTCCAGTTGTTTTTCTAGGTGCGCTTTCACGATCTTCTCACTATTTCCAGGTATTCGTGTACCTTCGGTGACGATTATTTCAACAGGACAGTTCTTGTTCAAAGATGCTGAGAAAAATATATCCTCGTTGCCCACTCTCAACATTCTGTTTTTAAAGTGCACTGTGATAAAATTGAAGGTTTCCAAAACGTCTAAGCCTACTATAAATTCATCCACTATGTCAGCCACGATTGCATTAATCTTTACTTGTGCCTTGCCAATTTCCAAAGTGGTGGTGGTCTCTCCAAAAATATTTATCAAATCTCCTTTTGCAGTTTCCAGTATTGGCTTGATGTTGTGCTGCACAATAGAGTCTTTGGAAACCATGTCGGGGCGTACCACTGATCTTGTTGCCCCCTTGTCGATGGTCAAATCACATTTCTTGCCGTTGATAAAACCTTGGACAACGAGGCTCTCACAGCTCTTCTTGATGGAGCACAAATGTATCTTGGGGGCTTGATAATCAGTGGTCGCCAGCGTTCGCCCCCTTACACTGGCGTGGTGGAGTTTTCCTGAAGCCGGGTATTCTCTCTCTGAACATTTCGTTCTTCAGATCTGGGTCGTCGCCTGCAGTTTCTACTTATATGTCCCTCTCGGTTGCAATTGTAACATTTAATCGGTTTTCTATATCCGGACTCCTTGCCACCTCGAGAGCAGAATTTCTGGAACATCGCCTCCAGCTTTTTAAAGAAATCTGCATTGTCTTGCGGTTCCTCCGATACCCTGACTTCTCTTACTTTGCTTCGACGATTCATCGAAGCATTTTTGGCAGCTTCGTATTCCAGTGCCTGGACAACTGTTTTGGCTAAGGTGTTATGCCTACTTAGTCTCAACGCTTGCTGCATGTCGATATCTCGAACTCCATCGATGAAGTATTGGACACTAATTTGCTCGATAAATTCGTCCGGGGCCTGTGGATAAGCCATTGCTTTCTGCTGCTGATCCCATCCATTCGCATTGGCTGCAGCCTCAAACTGACGTTTGCACATAGCCCAGGATATTTCGCCGTCAAACGTTGGTGGTTTAAGTTTTTCATTGGCTGTTTTGATCGCCGACGTGTCCAATTTGCTACTTTCGTCTTTGTTGGTATCTCGCATTTTCTTCATCTCTTTCTCTAGTATTCGGTACTTTTTCTCAAACTCTTCTCGAACTGTCCCAACGTCTTCTCGTACTGTTCCAATTTCTTCTCGAAGTGTCCCAATTTCTTCTCGTACTTACTTTACGGTCTCGATTTCTTGATGGACATTTCGGAACAATCCTGCAATCCGCTCGAAATGTCTCTGTCGTCGTACCTCTTCTTCTTTCTTTTCTTGTTGTCGTCGTTCTTCTTTTTTCTGTTCTTCTCGCAGCCTTCGCTCCTCCTCTTCTTTCTTATCTTGTTGTCGCAGTTCTTCTTGTTTTCTCGAAAAATCGGAGAATAACTTAGTTAGTTGTTCTTCCATTTTTTCTGTCTGCTTACGGGTGTTCACCATAGTCAAAAGCGTCTTCACTCACTTATCCCTCTTCTAACACCAAATTGTTGCGTATGCGGGTTCGCAGATATGTGAGACTACTTTAGTGTTATCAAATTAACTTTATTTACACTCGAAATAATATAAATTACAACTTAACTTTACTATATCCTCACTAACTTACTCGGACTATTCTATTTATCCACACTGTCTTTTTCATTCTGTCTTCATGCCTAAAATTCTCCCATATATATATCCGACATAGGATCCAGACCATTCGAGCGGCTTCTGGTCTTTGATGCGAAAGCCGCCACTAGACGCTTCTCGAAATCCCTTTTGTCGGCATTTTAACAGTAGATGCCGACTGCTGCCGTCGCTCTCTTTGTAAACGCCGCTTTCGGTATTTCCAACCACAGCATATATCTCGCGCTTACTTCGAACGGATGCCGCCACTTTGTAGCCAATACCGGCGGCTGTTCCCCTTGCACGTTACAATATATTTGTCTTTCAAGTCCTTGGTTTTTTCATGGACATGGTTGTACAAAGTGTTAATTCTGGACCTTAAATGATCTATATATGCGTTATATTGGTTTTTAGAAGTAATTTCAAGAATGTATCTGTTATCGAGGTGTCCGAATAATAACTCTATGGGTCTTAAGTGAGTTGTACTATGTATACTTCGATTATAAATAATAATTGTGTTTTCAATCAAATTTTGAGATAAAGTTATCTGATTCTGAAGTGATAACGATCTCATTATTACAATAATTGTACTATGTACTCTTTCTATAGGACTATTTGAATTTGGGTGTAAAGCGATTGTTCTATGATGTTCGACGTTATATGAGTTTAACAGTTTTTTAAATAATTCTGTTAAATTGTCCGTCTGTTACAAGTATTTTGGAAAGTTTGTATCGTGAAAAGTTCAAAAAACAATCAAAAATATCGTATGAGAATGTGGATTCTAGCTATAAATTGAGATTCAATGCCTTATTTGTTAATAAGACTTAATAACATTTAAATAATCAAAATATATGTCACAATGAAAACCAATTCTGTTGTATAGGCTACATATTGTGTTTATCGGTGAACGTAGCATGGTGTTGGTGCGCCTATATGTTGTGTAGAATTAAATATTATTTCTCGACCCTGACCTTGGTATATAAGAATTTATTTTATTAGTAAGAGCCATACTGTCAATTTCGCCATGTAGAAGTTTAAATAGGAAGGCTTAACCAAAACACTATCGTCTAAGTTGAAAAGGTTCTAAATTGAAGGTGGAAAACAAAGGTGGAATGCAAAGCAGAATGATTGGAACCCTGTACAGGGTAGTGGCCATACCATTTGAAGAATATGTACTTTAAGGATTTGCGCTGAATACTTTCAATACTATTAATTGCATTAGAGTAAACTGGAAACCACACAATAGAACCGTATTGAAGCTTACTACGAATAAATGTTGTATAAAGTGTTCTAAGAGTATTAGTATCAGTAAAGTGGCTCCAATTCCTTACACAATATCCTAAAATTCTTGAGGCAGACGATATGGTTGTCCTAATATGTTTGTTGAAGGAACTACGACAAACTATTGTCGTCAAATATAATGCCAAGGTCTTTAAACTGGCAACACCTTTCCAGAGACTGATCTTTAATTTGGTATTCAAATATGCAAACATTTATTTTTCGAGTGAAAGAGAGTACTGCTGGTGCGTTTCTGAGTCCAAAAGGCATACGTAAAAAATCGTAGTGTCCTAATTCAGTCGAAAATGCTGTTTTATGTCGGTCTGTCTCATCTATTTCAATTTGGTGGTATTCTGATTTTAAATCGATTATTGTAAAATATTCAGCGTCGCCTAGAATGTCTAAGATGTTACTTATATTGGGTAATGGGAATTTATCTTCTATTGTTTTCTAACTCAATTTTCTAAAATCGATTACCATTCGCCATTGCTTCTTTCCGTCTTTTCCCTCTTTCTTCGGAACTAAAAATACGGGTGCTGAGTAGGGTGACTTACTTTCCGTAATTATATTATGGTCTAATAATTCGTTAACATGTTTATTAACTTCTAATATCTGAGAATGTGGGAAACGATAGGGTTTTGTAAAAATCGGAATGTCAGAATTTAATGGAATTCGATGTTAGATGGTGGATGAAAAAGTGAGTTTGTCGCTCTCTTTATAAAACGTATTTTGGTATTCAACTAATTTGCTCCAAATTAACATCCGGTCGTCATAATTCTTAATGTGCGTCAGCTTTTCGGATATAATTAAATGTCGCGTTTCGTGTGTCTCGTATTTTCTTGCATGGCAAAGGTTTATATTGTAACGTTTAACCCTGTGCTAAACGTTATGGGGTGAGTTCACTTGCGTAAGACTCAATAGTTCGCAGATTGCTTCTAATGGTTTATTTTCAAACACTCTGTACACGCCCTTCTTTAGTAGTACAACTGTCACCACTTGTCACCTTGACAATCTAAACTCTCACTGTCTTTACCGACAGAACTACTAATAACATCTGCTTCCACAGACTGACTATCATCAACTGACTTTATAAGACTCACTTTCTAAGACTGACTGTGACCCGTGATCGACACGGCTTTATATATCTGAATCATGACATGACAGTCATCGAGAATGTTCTATGAATATCTAGATGCACATAATAATGTTCTAGAGCCTTATCAAACTGACAATAGTATGACAAATTGTATCTCACATATAGTTTCTGAAAGGATCGAGAATAAATCTACTATAATTCTAGAACTACATAAAGGAATATACAAGCAACAACTATTGTAAACAAGGTAGTAGAATAAATAGCTAATAAACGAATAACAACCGTAAGTACATGACTACCTATCCACATTACAATATCCTTAAGATTCACGTGCTGTGCTATAATCGGTTTGTGCTGAGTCTGGGATATTCTTTGATGCTGTATCGGGACATTGATTTCAAAATTAGAAACCGTATTAATGTTTTCTGGGATAACATAATGTCCAATTTGTTGCTTAGGAATGAGGACTGTTGCTTTTCGAATTGTTGTGGGCATGATTACGGTTTTCTGACCAGGTTGAATTTCCGCTTGGAAATAAGTACGTGCTGAAGGCTTGTACCTAAACAGATCATTTCTATATTATTCAAAGTAACTTTACCGGTATTGTAATCAGAAATCATTTGCAATTGTTCTAAAGTGTCGGTTCCCAGTATAATATATCAAAATGTTGATGAAAATTTACTATATAAAAGTTAACAAATTTTCCTAGTTCAAAAAAGTCAGTAATCAAAACTTCATTATGATCTGATTGGTTCATAATAGTTTTAATAGTGAAATTTTCTCTTTCAATTTTATCTGGAAAATATTTATGAGCTAGGCGGGAATTTATCAGTGAAATCGTTGCACCTGAATTTACTAAAATTTTAAGATTGTTAATTTTAAAATATCGTAGACTACATGTTGTAGTATTATGGTTGGTTTTTATGATTGTTGTTCCAAAGCCGTTAATAGAAAATTTTCGGTCTCTTCTCGTCGCATATTTCATTTTCATTAGGATTATTGTGATAGTCTGAATAGTCAAATTCTTGGGCATTTGGAAAATCTGTGTGCTATGGTTGTTCCTCTACTTCAATTTAGTGTATCTGGGGGTTTCGCAAGTGTTTAAACTGCGATTGATTGAACATATTATAATTTTATAGCATTTGGGTTAGGAGAACCTTTCGGATTGGCGTTTATATTATTGGAACTGAAACTAGTAGTTTATACCGGTGTTCTTTGAAACAGTGCTTGAGTATTATGATTATTATGTTGACTATGATTATTTGGTGGTCTAGGAGGACTGGTATTTATAAATGGACGATTATAATTTGGTGACATATTGTATCTATTAGGTATAAAGTTATTTTGATTATTTGATGGTCTATAAAATTGGGGTTTATTGAATCTCTTTATCGTTCGAATAGGTGTATCGGTGGTATGTTTCGATACATAGTTTAATACAGTAGAGATAGCTTCATTCAATGTTTTAAATTGTCTCACCTCCAAGATAGTTTGTAGCATGGGGGAAGAATTGTTGAATAGAACTTCTAAAGCTGTCTGTCTGTTCGTTAATTTCAAAATGGGCTACTTTTTGTTCTCTGGTAATTTGATCGTCGCTATTTATTTTCGTGTTCAACTTTGACTACTTATAATTGCTTGATTCTTTCTATAAATTCAGCTAAATTCTCTTTGGGATTCAATTTCAAAAATTTCAATTTATAAGCAATCGACTGTCTTTCAGTATGATCACCAAATTTTGTTCTACAAAACTATTAACACTATTGGAAAGAGTGAAAAAAGTGGCAATGTAAATGTTCTATTTACTTAGAAATTCATTAAGAAATAAAGCCAGGAAAAAAATAAAATGATTTTCCGAAAATTCCGGATATCTCCGGAACTACTCAAAATTTTAAATTTTTTTAAACGGCGTATTGTTGAGCACATAAATGCGCAACTTTGCCCCAATTCAACCATCTTCGTATTCCCTATAATCTCCGATATCCCAATGGTGACCGTCGAATTTAAAACAGCCTGTATATTGGGATAAATGGAATGTGGTGACTTACTTTTCTTGTTTAGTTGTTTCGCTTTTTGGTATTGCTGATTAGTGTTGGTGAAGTTGTTGGTTGATGCTGTGTTTGGGTTGTCAGCTTTCGTTCTAAACTGTTGTAGGTTCTCGTACTGGTTTTCACTCACTAACTCGAGAAAAACTTTGTATAACGTAATCGCACAATTTTCTGGGAAAAACTAATAGCACTGTTTTCACGACTTTGTTCGTTGAGGAAAAACTATACGGATGACTGCGCCAGTTATATTTTTTGTACCAAAAGTTACTTTTTAAAAAGATTTATTTGATAAGACTTCACAGAATTTTAGAGCTTGATCGGACAGCGTGACGCCGATACTTGTATAAGACTATAAGTGAATACTAAGATTATAATATGTTAGCGTTTTAGTAGACGGTAGGTAAACTTTCCTCTAATATTTAGCCCTATTGCTCCCGCTATTCGTGGGCCACCCACCCAATCAAGAAATATATATATACAGGATGGTTCCTTGTCGATGGTACCCTAGACTTTAAAGGGAAACTGGCCGTAGGATCATTCTGAAAATTGTGCTATCTAGATGATACGTAGTGATCTATTGACTAAAAATATCTTCTGCCCTGCGACGTTGTCATTTATACCAAAAAGTATAAGCTACTTTGGTTTTTCAAATGAGACACCCTGTGTATTATTACTTCATCTGATTCTCTATTGCCTTTTGGTTATTTTTCCATAAGATACGTGTATTCCAGTCAATAGCTCATTACTCTGAGTTTTGGAATTATGAAAGGATGAAATTCCTGTCATAGCTTTGAAAATACTCGTTTATTACGATGATTTTCTTTTTATGTTATATACGGTTGTTCAGAATGCTTGAACCTTCCATTAAATACATAAAGAACCAACAGTGTATTTTTTTCAAATGGAAGACCCTATATTTTATTATTTATTCTGAAAGAGAATCAAATCCCTTTGAGTTGATGAATCATGTTCCTATACCTAAATAGTCAGGTTTTCAAAATAATATTTATTTATTACACAAGGGAAGAAATCGAGAGCTAAAATTTAATTTTCTTCTCATGTATAATATACTATTTTTTCTGTGACGGGTAGGACGATGATTTAATAATGAAAAAAATATTGCCATAGGTATATAAAAGTCAGAAAATTATCGAAGTGAAATTTGAAGTTTTAAACTGGTGTGTACTTATGGCGACAATTAGACCTGCCTTGCTAAGGAAACCTTTAAAGTAATCAAATATTTTTCAAGTTAATGCTGTGATTCGATTTATATTTATGTGTATATAATAATAATAATAATAATCTTTATTTAACTACGTTTTGTAAAATTACAATTGTAGCAAGTCAACAGATTAAAATAACTAATAGACTATACAATTAAAATTGAATACTAGAATGGTGTGTAGACTACTTATAAGTTTCTAAGTACTCGGAACTGAATAAAAGGCATATTTAAGGAATAATTTCTTACAAACATTTTTAAAATTTTTATGTTCAAGGTCTTGAACAGCCTGAGGAAGAACATTAAACAACACGACCTTTTTGTTCTAATTAGGTTTGCCGATCTGGTGCCATACCGATGGTAGTCTGAGTTTAGCTTTAGACTGTTTTTACTTCCATGAATTTCTATCAGCTGTTAGAATTTTAAAATTGATAAAATAAGGCCTGCAATGATCGCGATGACCAATCCCAGCGATTGTTCGAACAGCTTTTTTCTGCAATCGAAAAATTGTAATGGCGTTGGAACAGTTTCCCCAGAGAACAATACCATAGGATAGATGTGCGTGAAACAAGGAGTGATAGGCATTAAGTACTGATGTATGGTGTAATAAGGGTTTTAATCGCCTTATGAGGAAAAGTTAAGAAGATAACTTATTTTTTAGGATCTCAATATGTGGAGTCCAGTTGAAATTTTCATCTAGTATTAGACCTAGAACTTTAGCGCTCTTTCCTTCTATAATTAGTTGAAAACAACAATTCATGTGTTTTGTCTGCATTCAGCTTTAAACAGTTTTGGGAGAACCAGAGCTCCATCCTTTGAGCCATCAGATTACAAGTTCTAAGACCATCAATATCCTGATCACTACAAAGAATCGACGTACGTATCATCTGCAAAACAGACACACTGACCTGGCGACAAAAATTAAAACAGATCATTAATATAAATTATAAATAGTAGTGGTCCTAAGACGGAGCCTTGAGGAACGCCACTTTCTAATACATGAAAAACAGAGCTTTTTCCGTTCATCGAGACACACTGCTCTCTAAGAGATAAGTAAGACTTGATTAATTGTAATGTGTTACCCCGCACACCATAACGATACAGCTTCTCTAAAAGAAGAAGAAAGAAATACAGTCGAAGGCTTTACTCAAGTCACATAACATCAGACCAACATAATTTCCTTTCTCAAGGCCGTCGACTATATTCTGTACAATAGAAACTAGCGCTTGAATTGTGAATTGTCCATCTAGAAAACCAAACTGAGAGTCGTTTAAGAGATTAAGAAAATTATGTAGATATAATCTTTGTGAATGTCTATGTTTTTCTATTTTTATTGCTGTCATGTTTAAAGGGTCTTTAGTATTTCTGATATAGGTATCAACTTATAGAATAGAATACCCTATATATTTTTAACTTTTTGGATTCTACAAAACAATATAGGTTAAAAATGACACTTGCAGATAGTAGAATGTTACATCATTTGTAGTAATTCATATAATAGATTAAATTTCCAATACCATAAATCTAACAACAGAGGTGAAAATGTGTAACCAAACCAGAAACAATATCTGGCAACATACAGGGTCTGTAGAAAAACGATAAAAACTTTGAATTGAATATTATCAACTAACTCTGACTTTTTAAATGCAAACCCCAATTTGTTTTTGTCTCACTATATTCTTAGTAGTACTTTCTGTTTACTTCCCTATACCGTATATCAAGAGTTTCTGGAATATAATACAATTTAAAATTCTGAAAAACATGAGGTGCACATTAGTTAACTCTGTGATTGCTATTAAAAAAATGGCAGATTGTTTATTTAATTTAATGTCAGACTTTCAATTGTGTGTGCTTTTGTAGAACATCAAGCAGTTTATCATAGTTTTAATCATTGTATTCTGAACAAGAAAGGTTTCATTTGTTTTTATTAAAAACAATATAGTGTAAGATCCCACAATTGATTTCTGCAGATATCTGTTTTTCAATGAAACCTGATTTATATGAATGAGTATTGCCAAGAAAATATATTACATCCGAGAATCCTAACAAAAATTAGCCGCAACTACTTTTAAGTGTTTAATAGATAAATGTCAGATCAATTAAACGGATAACACTTAAAAGTAATCTTGTAGACACTAAAATGCTGAAGAAAGAGAACCAATGAACTCTGAAAAAAAATCGACTACACCAAAAAAAAGATGTAGATAAGTTGTCAGTTGTAATAAATTATTTATTCTGTGGTTTTTCTATTTTTTAATCAGTTTGTCACAAACATAAACTAACACTAATTGTTAAACTAAATAACAAATAAAATGGTAAATTCTAACCGGTAACGGTGAAGTGAGAATACACATTTGAAAAATAAAAATACAAATAAAATTTTATCCTAGGTATAAAGAATAAAAAATAATCTCAAGTTTCAACGCAAAAATAAGTTAATATAACTAGTTACTTTTAGATAATGAAAATAACGCATTTAATTGGTAACAGTAATAAAGCTATATATATCAAACTATGGCAGACAACGTTAAAGTTACGTAATAGTCGGACAATCGCGGTCACGAACTGAGCTCATTTTGGGGCGCTTACAAAATTCCTACACTTTCCAAGTCCAATTACCAGAATACACAAAAAATTTGCTACCATCAGTTTTCACAAAATGCTTCGTATCAGCTGGCCACCTGATAAAAAAAATAATCTTTCCATTTGGAAAGACAAACTGCCAAATTAAAACCACCAAAATATTGAACTCCTAAATTATATTGGGACAGGTATAAATTCGCTAAAGCAGCGGCTCGCTCCAAGGCCTCTCCTACCAATCACCTCAAGGCGACACAGGCATGGTCCACCTCACCAACTCTCGCGCTTCAGGAGGCGAAGGGGGTCTCCAGACGCCCAACAAAAAAAAATTTTTGCAACTAACGGCTCTGCTCTAGTAAACGTCTTCGGTATAACACGGCCTTTCAAACAATAACGGCTCTCCGAACAACCCTTATAATTCCGGAACATGAGAATTTTGTCGTCTTAAAAAATAACATAATAAAACATACCTTTAAATCAAGGGTTTTCTTCAAAAATATGAAAAAAGCAAGAACTAAACGATACTGATACTTGAGCTTAAAATATTTACCAAGGCACTATCAATGAGATCAATCAATCTTCTAAGATTTCCAAAACTCGCTCATTTCACTTCCGCTGCCGCCATACCTTGGGCAGCCAAAATTTTTCAAAAATCTCCTGTCTCCCCGCCACCATCTTCAACCGACTTACCAAGTGACCGACCGACCTGGTATCACAAAACAGTCTCGGAGCAAGTAGTGTTCTCTGTCTCGGAGCAAGTAGTGTTCTCTGCCTCGGAGACACTCTTTGACGTTGACGTTGTCAAAAACAGCATTCAAACTTTCAAAATCATAACAAAAACAATCAAGCTCTAACAAATTTACATTTTTGTGCTGGTGCTGGTTTACCTACCTTTAGGTACATCCCTAACGATTCTCACCATCCAATTCAACAAAGGATGGCAAGTATAGACTTCGTAGTTCATAAATTATTAAGTTTCCTCCTCCTCCCACTCACAAAGGAAAGATTCAATAATGAATAGAAAATAATTAGGGATATAGCTAGAGTTAATGGTTTTAACGAAGACTTGATAGATAAAGTAAATAGAAAACAAAGGTTTAAGAAACTTTTGAAAGAATCTTCGACTTTTCAAGAGATTGATCAGCTTAAGAATATTATTATACCTTATCCTCCAAAAATAACTAGAGGTATGAGAAGATCTCTGGAAATATTCAATTTCAGTGTCATCTACCAATCAGGCACAAAATTAAAACAATTTCTTGGAAACCCAAAAGACATCATTGAGGCAACTGAAAAGTCGGGTATTTATGAGATTTTATGTAATGATTGTGGACATGGCTTAGACCTGGATCCATGGACTGCTAATCGACAGAAAATCTTGGGCCCAACATGATAGGCTAGAATGACGCAGTTCAGGCAAATCCGATGTTTAACGGGCAGTTACGACCTGGTTACGACTCTGATATTTCAGATGTCAGAAGCAGAGAGCACATACAATAGTACAATATAGCACAGACTACCAATTTGGAGGTAGTGCTCTGTGTGCCACCAATATAGAATCTTCTGTGGTCAGAAGTCATAATATTCATATTGTTTTTGTTGACATCGAAAAATCTAAATAATCTGTGAAAAAATTCCCTACTGATGCTAGTGCTCTCGTTGTGGTTAAATATTAAAAGTGGTGCTGAAATAATTGATTTATACAATAGTATGTGCAATGTCTAAGGATCAGTCGTGAAAAATGTTGGACAACCTACACTTTTGTCTAATTTGTGGGCTAATACTCAACAGTCTGCTCCGGGGAATTTCTTGCCACATGTATGCATTTTTCCTCTTTTAATTGTTTTGTTTACCTACCTCAATTTTTCTGTACCTATTTAAACTTTGAACTTTTATATGTTTTTGGAAAAATAAATGCTATTTTTACAACAAATTTATTTATAATCCTCAATCCCACTTATTACCGGCCGTATTGGTTAAAGCCAGCTGGATGGCAGACGTGTAGTGTAGTAGTAGGTACTATAACATCTATGGTATGCGTGGATATTTAGAAGGTTTCAAGAAAGATATTTCTTACTTATTTCTATATTTCGGCCTTTCCAAACTATATAATATAGAAAATGTTTCGCATATTCAAGCATCACCCTTTGATTCTATTGTTATTGTCACTACGCGCTACTAGAGATGTTAGCAAATGAGACCAAATTATTATTTATTATTAATTTACGATCCTAATATTTCCAATCTTAATAAATTATTAAGCGATACAGACTTATTCAACTATTTTTCAAATTGAAATATTTGAATGAAATAAGATGAACCAATATTGTTTTTGTCTTATTTGAATAAATCAAGATTAGAACCAATATTATATCTTATTTGAATGAATTCACTGTAAAGATAGTTACGCCACTGGAGAGTCTGCATCTACGCACAGACCCTATGCATATACGTCGTTGTTACGACCATGGTTTGCCTGAAACACGTCACTAAAGCCTTGTATGTTGGTTCGCTTCGATTTGCTGGCAAGCATAGAGGATTAGCAGTCCATGAATTATAAGGTCTATGGGACATGGTTATGTGAGTCAAACTTGACAGTCGATCCTAACCCGTTTCAAAAAACATTTGGCTCATTTCAGATTCGGTCGTTATGATAAATCATCGGTAGCCAAGCATATCCATGAAAGCAAACATAATATAGGCTTACAAAATTTAAGGCTTCTTAAGTAAGTTTCAAGACCACAACTGTTAGATACCTATATACTGTAACGTGGATGGGTGATCATGAACTTACGGTTATTATTCGTTTATTAGCTAATTATTCTACTACCTTGTTTACAATAATTGTTGCTTGCATATTTCGTTATGTAGTTCTAGAATTATAGTATATTTATTCTAGATCCTTCCAGAAACTATATGTGAGGTACAGTTTGTCACAGTATTGTCAGTTTGACAAGCTTCTAGAACATTATTGGTATTTTCCTCAGCAGTGTCGGATTACCAATCGATTAGTTATCAGTAATCTAAAAGTTGACGTCTTTAAAATGACAGCTATCAGAAAACCATAGTGTAACATAACCTACATTTTGTTTCAGATATTTCTCAATTCTATTATGGACATCTATCGTTCCGTTTACCACAATCTTTTTCATTATAAACATATTGAATGGATAATACTTTTTCTTCTTCCATTTTCAATTTATCTAATATGTGTAATTGTAGAATTAAATTATTTCAAATCTTTTGACAACTGTCAGTTTGAAAAATGAACTAATCAGTGGTGTCTACAAGATACATATTTTTGATTACTGATTACTAATCGATTGGTAATCAGACTCTGCTGTGGACACGACCATTATGTGCGTCTAGATAATCATAGAACATTCTCGATGAATGTCATATCATGATTCAGATATATAAAGCCGTGAAGTTCACGGGACAGAGTCAGTTTATTGTATCAGTAAATTGGAGACATAAGTCGAAAGTAGTTGCTTATTACATCAGTTCAATGAACTGAAAATAATTCTCCATGTATTATTTTTAATAGCGGGTGATTATTTATCTGGACAAACTATGTTACTACAATTATATTTTTTCTCTTCTCAAATAAATAAAAGTATGGAATATAATATTTAGATATAAATTCTATCACCTTTGAATAATGTTTCGAATTCTCTAGAGTTACTTCTTAAGAAATTATCAACCCCATTTTTAAATTTTCTGATTGTACTTATATTTTTTATAATTTTGAGTAAATAATTATTTGCTTTTGGTCCTAAGTACATACAATTTTTTTGACCTACATTTTTATTTTTAAATGGTATAACAATGTGTTGCGTCTGTCTAGTGAGATGACAGTGAGAAACAATATTGTGTTTGAAAATAAATCATTGGAAGCAATCTGCGAACTTTTGAGTATTAAGCAAGTGAACTCACCCCACAACGTTTAGTACAGGGTTAAACGTTACAATACGAAAGTATAAATGTCCTCAATAGCGATAATGGTCCCATTGAAAGGAGCCTCCTTTGTTCCTCTTTGTAACGAGATTAGGTTAATTAGTTCTCAGAAAGAATGTGTTTACTATTTCTTAATTTCTTTTTAACATGGGTAAGTAATATGTTTTTCTTAGAAATATTTGTTTGTATAATGATTTATTGACGACAAATAATTATCAATATGTTTAGTTTAAATAAGCTGAACATTGTCATTTAGAGTTAGTTAAGGTTAACCCCTGAAGATGCCAACCTTGTTGGTATTTATTGTGGTAATTCTGTGTTTGTTATTTTTTGATTTTATCTACGCTAACGGTTCCAGATTCCAAATAGTATGTTTTTTTGAAAATTATTTAGATCCATTTGTCCATTCATTGTCATCAGTTCAGCATCGTATCTCAGCTGAAACGATTGTAAAAAATATAAACATCATCAGCGTGTTCCTTAATACAAACAATTAGCCTGGCCAGGGTTAAAATGGCCCTGAATATATTGACAGATATACGGACGTAATATGGCCAGACTAATGGTTTGTAATTAGGAACACGCTGCATATATCTGCAATTGTCACTTTCTTCTCGAGAAAGATAAAATCTCGAACCTATGTTTGTTTGTAAAGTCCAAAAATCTAAAAATATCTAGGGCTTTCTAATTAAAATAAGAAAGCGGATACCTGTATTAGAAATGCCAAATACCCTGTGAACATGACAGCAATAAAAATAAAAAATTCAAATAAATTCACAAGGACTACTACATACATTTTTTCGCTTATCCCATAGTTTCCGAGATAGGGAAAGAGAAATACGAATGGAAAATTGTAATGTTACCCTGACCCACGCCACTACGCGAGGCGACGCTCTCTGGCTCACTGTTCTGGAAACACCTAGATGACACCAAAAATATTTTTCGACCGCATCGATTATCAAGAACGATGAACATTACAATGTTTTTCGAGTTCAAAAGATTCCTCAAAATCCAATATATCATGAAGATTTCCATAATTCCATAAAAATTCTGATAATCCCATGGAATTCCCAATGAGTTTTAAAATTAACTATCTTATCTATCGATGGATGACGAGACGATGAGATCATACAATATTCAGAAGCTTGGCGCCTATAGGTACAGAATAAATATTTCTGTTCAGAAAGATTTTGAATCTGTTACTATTTATCGGAATGACATCCATAAAATGAAACACGTGGACAAAAACAAATGCTTGTGTTTGATAGTTTTAAAAAACGTATAGATACTAGATACTGAACGTTATGTCATCCGATCAGAGTTTTTGAGAGGTGGTATAATATCCAAGAAACCAAATTTATGCTATATTATTATTCTATATTTTTTGTATAAGAAATAATCATAAAACTAATTTTTGGTTGTTCCTATCCTATTTTTTATTTTCACGCTCACATTCGCATTGACATACTGTGCAACGAAAATATGTACCTTTCCAAATCAATTCATAACTTTGGACTCGCTGAATACCGTCCGGAAACGCAATAAATAATATTTGTCTTGCAATTTCCACTGTTGCCATATTTCTGGTCTAATAACGTCTATTTCATATGACATTTAATCTCAGTATACCCTTTATCTGTATCTGAGTCGGGCGCCATATGGGCTAATAAGGTTCAAACTAGATATGTTTATGGTGGAGATGTTACACAGACTTTTGAGGCCAAATTGAAATTTTTCAAATTTTGTTCATTTGCACCTCTAAACCATTTTGAACGTTTTTAGGTCATTTTTTGGCAGGTACAGCTAGTTTCAAATAACAGAAAATCAAATATTTACTCGATAAACATACATAATTTTTTTTATTTCATTAAATAATTTATAATTATTTTATGATAATATTAGCTTTGTTAGAACCCCAATCCTCGGCAGTTTCCAAGGCTCGCTGAGTTATGAATAACGATACATGAGTCATTCATAGCAGTAACTTAGCTGAACGAGCAGATCTGACAGTTTGAATCAGTAAGGGGTCGGCGGTCGGAACAGAGCCATTATTTCTTTAGCACGTCTATAAATGTTTCTCTAGGAACAGAAATATTTGCAATAGCTTTCATCTTCTTCTTCCCAGCGGCTTGTTGTGCTAGCAGCTTCATTCTCCGAGTAATGTCACCACCATACTGCAACAGGTTTAAGAACAATCAAATCAAATAATATTCAATCTAAAATGATATAATTACATAAGAATCAGACCAAAAACAGATACTTATTTAAATATAATTTTAAGTACAGTGATTTTATTTTGATCACTCACCAGCTTAGCCGTTACATCCTTCCTGTAAGCTTTAATATTCTCTCTTGCAAGTACTTTCCCATTAACTACTGCTTGCACTGCTATATGTATCATCTGTCTAGGAATTATGTCTTTCAACCTGTTCACCATATGCCTCCCAAATAACTGAGCTTTTGTTATATGAATTATACTGCTTAATTCATCAACAGGTGTTCCATTCAATAGGATGGTCAGCTAGAAATCAATCCATTGTTGTTTAGGTTGGTATAATAGATCTATACAAGATCAACCGTTACCTTCACAAGGTTACTGCTCTGATATCCAATGTCTTCATAATCAAAGCTAGCATAACCCGATGATAACGTTTTTAAAGTATCATGAAAATCAATAACAACTTCACAAAGAGGGAGTTCATATAGAAGAATAACTCTTTCATTGTCAATATTCTTTGCGCTGTTTTGTATTCCTCTTCGTTCCATGCAGAGTGAAATAACAGAGCCAAGGTATTTGTCGGGAGTGATTATTGTAGCTGAAGGTATAACATGGAATAAAAATAGGTTGTAGAGTTTTCCGTGGTTCACGATCGATAATATTTGGACAGTCAATCAACATCAGTAATGTTTCGGTAGTATCCGGATTCTATCAGTAAAAATGATTTCAAATGAAAACAGTGACAACTTAGATGTTTAGGTATATACCTAGTAGGAAGTTATTGAAATTGATATTTTTTATTTTTTCTTCGTATCTTATCGAAATTGGACTGTTTGTATTCGATGCCTAATAACGAAACAATAGTGTAGTAGTTTTCAGTAATTTAAAAAAACTATAATCTTCGTAGTAATTATCTCTCAACAGGGTATTAGTTGAAAAAATGAGCCTTGTTATGATCCTGGTCAAGTTGGTTAATAGACAGGGTAGATGAAATATTTTAAAAATGCTGGCTGTTGAAACTTTTACAGCCTTACTCATAATCAATCTTAGTTCGATATCAATTTAATTTTATAAAACCATTACGTTCGATTTTATCGCTATCATAGTAACTACCAAACAAACTAAACTAGTATCGAACTAAGACTGATTATGAATACGGCTATTGAAATTTCTAGGAAAGTGTTCGCTCATTATGTAAAAATCATTGAAAATATTTCTCTATGATTCATATTTAACTACAACTTTTTTCAACAAATCTAGTATGTTCATTGTCACAACTTTCCTTACGCTCTCATTTTTTTCAGCAATGCTCATATTCAATTTTGACATAGGGAGAATCATTTCGCTAGATTGTTTTTAACCAGCTCTTTCTGAGATACACGTTATAGCTGGTAGTACAGGGCTAAAGCAGAATGTTTTGGACAAGTTTGGTCAAAATCGTGACATTTTACAAATCAAAAATAGGAACAAAATCGGTCCATCATTTCCCGAGATAATCTTGACATAGACAGACAGGCAGACTAGTGGCCGAAAATGTTTTTGTATTCATGGAACCTAAATATCTTGAAAACCAGACACCGAAAATTTCATAGGATTAAAATACTTTAGAGCAGTAGTAGAAAAGTAAATAATGGACCAAAGTTAAAAATCATACACAATGGAATGGAATTTAACTATCCGTTGACAATCGATTTTTTTATTATGTTCTTAGAAAGACGTTACGGAACTACCGTATCTTTAACATGAACTCTATTTCTCCTGGTAAGTTCTGTAGAGGTTTTATGTTATATGATTTTATGTTTTTGTTTTGATACAGAAATTATTGGAACAACAGTGATAAACAATGTATAGCAAACAGAAAACGTCTGACAAGTATATATTATGTATGTCATAATAATATATTAGGTACCAACATCAGTGTAATCTGATTAGTTGGAAATAAATACTATTCAAATCCTAGAGTCTTATTAAATTTTGTAACAATATTAAATTACAATTTATATTTAATCAAGTTCATCGTGTGTTTATTACTTGACTTTCAATTGCTCTCATTTTCTTATACCAGCAATATAGGGTTCTACTGTGAAGATTACCTTTATTTTAAACTCTTAATGGAATCGTCACCTTGTATTATTCACAATTCACCACTGAGGGTTATTTTCTTAAGGCAAAAAGAAGAGTTTAGTTTAGTTGTAAGAAATAACGCTTTTGATAGTTTCCATTTTGTATAAACGCCCAAGATTATCTCGTTTATTTAAAACAGAGCATGTGCTTTGCATTAAGTTCAAAAGCTACTTACAAAATAGTATTATGTTAGTTATTTCATATACCATCCTTAAAATTACAGTAATTTAGTTCTTTCGATTTTTGGCCGACGAACCAAACGGAGGAGGCATACAATTTGTCCGTTTGTCTTTTTTTCATGGATGTTCACGCCTTTTAAATAGTAAACGTGCTCCGGTTATTCTTTTTTCATTTGATAAAAAAGCGACTTTCAACATGTCCTTCCCCACAAAAACTTCTCCCAAAGGTGGTGAAGGGGATTTTTTTTCGAGAATCGAAAATTTGACACTGCAAAATTAAGGTAGAGACCATATCAGAAACCAGCCGTGGGGAAAGTCTAAAATATGTGTATTGCCGCGATGTTTTGAAATCTCTGAATAAGTATAAGCAACGTATTATCTTCTTTGGTGAACGTTGAATGTTTTTTGATCACTAATAATACACTCAAAAGTGTGAAATAAATATTTTTTACAAAAAAATGGAGTCTATTCTACGGCTGCTTTCCAGTATAAGTATTCCAATGGCTAGATAGATAGGCAGATAGGGCTCAGAATAAACGAGGACAAAACTAAGTATATGCACACCAGCAGAATAGGATGTAAAGATAGAATGGGCCAAAATGTCACCATGGGAGAATACAACTTCGAGAGGGTTACAACTTTCAGGTATTTAGAAGCCACAATTGCTCAGGATAACAATCTGAAAGATGAAATCAAAGTCCAAATTCAGAGTGGAGACAAATGTCTCTATGCATTAATCTCAGCGCTTGTATCAAAAAATATTATACTGAAAATTAAGGGTTCTATTCAATAAGATTGAATAGTTAATTAGGAAAAACGAAAATTCCTCTATTTACATCAACAAAAAGAAAGAGAAGGAATTTCACTTGGAATGAGAGTGGAATGCCAAGGATCTGTCTAGATGAAACCCATGTGTTACGGAGTGTGAAGAATAGCTAAATGCACTTCAAATAAGTGAAAAAAAATTCACACGACGAGCAGTTCATTTCTCCTAGAGAGCTCGTAAAACAAAAATCAGTGAGAGTCGAAATCAGATTATTCCCAGCTGAGTCATCAAGGAAGAAGAAGAAGACATCTGCAACCAGACCAGCCTGCACGTGGCATTGATAAATTCACTATCAAATAATATTGCCAGTGGCGTGCCATAGATATTGTATCTTGGGTGAAATAAAATTATTAACCAACAAAATCGTAGTTTCTTGTTATTTTGGCGAATCGGAGAGGATCCCAAACTGAAATTTAGTTCAATTGGTGTCAGAAGTGGGATTTCTAGTCAAATAACAAGAACAGAAGATGTCCACAAGGAAGGCCGACATGGAATCCATTTTGGCAACCCTTGCCAAATTGATGAAACAACAAACAGAGCAAGCGAAACAACAAGCCGCGCAGTTTTGCAGCATCGAAATCAAGTTAGCAGGGCATTCCAGCAACATAGAAACCAAGTTATCAGAGCAGTCCAGCAACATCGAAGCCAAATTAGCAGAGCAGGCTGAACAGGCCAAAACACAAGCTGAACAGACCCTGGGATGTGAGGCGCGTATCCTGCAGGGTATGGAAGAACGGTTGAAAGCAGAGCAAGCCAAACATCTGGGAGAGATGTGAGAACAGATTGTAGCGCGGAAACGTATGATTATTTTTAAAAATGTCCAATTTAAACATATCCGGATATGGAATTTTCGTTAATTCTGTCGTCTCGGATTTTCAATTTTCGAGAAAAATTACCCCCTCCACCCTCTTTGGGGGCGGTTTTTGGAGGGAAGGAGATTTTGGATTTGATTTTTCTCAATATGGGACCATTTCTCAACTCTCCTCTTTCAAATGCAACAAAAATCGTCTAAATCGGAGAAGGTTTACTATGCAAAACGCACGAACAGCCATAAAAAAAATAATAAAAAAGCAATCTTACAACCGAATTGTATACCTTCTCCTTTTTTTGAAGTCGGTCAAAAATAACGTGCATATTTCGAGCAGAAAGTATTCTCGCCGCGGTTGCTGCGTAAGACGTAGCTAATGTACGAACAGCAAAAATGTTCATTTTGCGCTTGATATACAATGATAATACAAAAATGGCCTCTGCGATACAAGAAATTCATAGGACACACCAAAACAATGTTTGCTTATATAGCATTTACATGCCAGAGCACCAGCGGCCATCCACGACCACTGACGTTTATGATGTCTCGCAACCGCCATTGATTATTTAAGAGAACAAGGCAGTGAGTTCTGTCTCTTACACACGCGCGTAAACGCATAGACAAAGCTTAATAAGTTGTGGTATAGGTATGTCCAGACTTTCGAATATTACGACGAATGCAACAGTTTGAGAAAGGCGGAGCAATTTAAAATATCTGAAAATGTCTGAATACCCTGAGGGCTATCTTTACTTCTAACTTTATTTTTAGGGGCTAGATTGGAGATGTATCAGATGGTGGACTGATGAATACGGTTATAACGAAAATCAATGAAATTGAATTAAAAGTTTAGAATTGTAACAAAATATTTTAAAATATATAATAGTGGAAACAAAATTAATAACCACAGAATTAACACATTAAACACCAACACTTTTATTTTGTCAAACCCGACAATTGTTTCGCCAACAAGTATGGCCTTCAGAGGTTAACCTGTAATTGTTTAATGTGATAATTCTGTATTTATTATTATTGATTCTATCCACGCCAACGGTTCCAGATTCCAAATAGTATAATATTGGATATTTAATATATTGTTTCAATTCTAATCTAATATGGATTTACTTGCCAATACAGTTATGTGAATTTAAAGTTTATACTGATGTGGAAAGTAGCAGGTAAAATAGTCCGTTCTTCCAAAATACTTACCTAAGACCATGGGCTCGAAACATTCCTCAATCTTGATTGATTCTGGGAAAAGCGCAGGATTATTCACGTATATGATATCAGTTCCATGTTTGATATTCTCTTTTGTGGGTTTAAGTTTAATTTTATAGGTTACAGAAGGAGCTGTTATGATCGAATCTGCTCCATGTTCCTGTTGCAATCGCTGGGAAAATACTTCTAAATGTAATAAACCAAGAAAACCCAATCGCCACCCTTGGCCAAGAGCAGGACTTGGAAAAACAGAAAAATTGATACCGTAAATCATAAAAGACAAAAGTTATTTATATTTCTACTATTAAAAGTAATAATAAATAGGCTCACAGACGAGTTGCTAATACTGAAACCAATCAAAAATGCCACGTGGTAAGCAAGCGAAATTATAAATCAGTTAGGCAGATCTGTACTTTCAAGCTTGATAAGTTTTAAAATAAAACTGAATTGCTGAATAACTGTATGTATTCTTACGTATTACCAATTTCAGGTGTGACTTGAATTTGAAGTTTTAAAACTAAATGTAAGATTTCTCAGCTTGAACTTTATTAGAAAGCGCAAAAAACTATATGTTAACTAAGATGTTAGAAAGTGTAAACTGAAGAATGTTAAAGTCGTAAAATTTTTATATAAAATTTATTTTGACAGAAGCGGCTTTCATGTGGCTTTCTGTGTGGCAGATTAGTATTTAGGAAAAAATATGTCGTTATATATATGTTGATTAGGTTTTCAAACTAAACCTTGACTTTAGATCTGTGGTTATCACCTTAGTACTACCCTTATACCCATTGTTAATCACACATATGAAAATATTTTAAACTTGTTTGTATAACCGCTTCATGCACCAGTTTATTCTCAAATAATGGCTAAAAATTTCTACAATTTTTTTATGACTTTTCTAAACATTTCAGTAAGTAACAAGTTATTAAAAAGTAAATAACAAAACGACCATTCAATCGTATCCGAGTTAACTCGGGTAGCATAAAATATCTTTTTTATTAATACTGAATGGTTGATTTACAGTGGTATGATAAGTCTTGAAACATGGCACCACGCATAACGGAATCAAACTGCAGACAGTAGTACCTCGTTTCATTTCGGACTACTTTTCCATGTTAATACTTTTCAAAAAATTACACTCTGACGCGTAGGATTGGATTGTTTCTATGTGTGGTATGTACGCTGGAACTTGACGACCAGACAAACATTTTTCGAATATTGTTTCACCATTTCTTAATATTCTAGTGCTGTTTTTGTTCCATCTACTTTTTGGTATAATATAAACGAGTCCAAAGAGAGAAGAATAATATTATATGAAAGACGATTATTTGAAATATTTCTTTCTCCTCTGTCTTGGAATTACATAATCCGAAAAACGCTGTTCAAAGAAACAACCTTCTTATCCTTCCAATTGAAGGGCATCACTATGCCTCTCTGGTATGCTATAATCTTACGTTTTTTTTATTCTTCAATTATTTAGGAATATCTTTGTAGCTTTTGGCAACTGCTATAAACATCTGTCTGTTTCTATATTAGTAGATCTGCAATCTGTGAAGAGTTAGTCAACAGTCAAGCAGTATCCTTCATACAAAAGAGGTATCAGAGTCGTTACAAATTTTTGGACGAAGTTCCCTACTCAGGGTGTGCCAATTACCTCTCATTACACCTCTATTATCTCGTAACGGAACAGGTTTTATAAAAATCTTCAAGACAGGTAGATTTTGTTAACAATGGGGACACATAATAGCGCATGTTTCAGTGTCTCGGAAAATACCCCTTAACCAAGGGCGTAAAGTACCCTCACATTTTAAATAGCAGCCTATGTGGAGTGACACCTCAGTTTTAAGATGCTGTGATGCCTATTTCAACAAACTACTTTTTGTATTTTCATTGGGCTACGGCCATACAATCATCCATTCAAAAATAAGAAAAAATATCAATAAATGCGACATTTTTTTTATTTAAATGCATCAACTACTGTGAGTTATTAGTAGGGGACAAAAAAAAGGAATTCCAATACTTTATGTTGGTCGTGGTTGAATATTGTTTTGATATTATCACAGAGGACGTTAGATTTTCTTTTTTTATTGTAGAGTGAGCATTCCAATAGAAGGTGCTTGACAGTGAGTTTTGTATTGCAGTGGTTGCAAGTAGAAGTTAGTTTTTTTTGTAAGATGTGGAGGGCAGTGAGGCGATTGATGACGACTTTGTGGAGGAAATTCGAGGCGAATGAACACAAACATCAGTGACTAAATATACTTTATTTACTATAACACTATATTATATAATATACGCTGGGTATTTAGTAATACCGAACTAGACTGGATTGTACTTTACTGTCTGTAAAATTTTCTATGAACTATGTCAACGAATTTAATGTGGCGTATCGAAGAAAACATTCCTAGCGCGCTCTATCGGTGGGTGGAGCAGGCGTGCTATGGCAGTTGGTAAAGCAATACCAATGGAGGGCGCCACATCACCCCTTTGGGGAGTGAGGAAAACCTAGGATTGAAGATGTGCTGGAAAACGGACGCGCCGACAAGAATGAGTGGTGTAGGCGGGCGAATCAGGCTTGTGAGTAGGAGTTGGAGACGACGACTTATGCCTGAGTGCTATAGATAGTGCAGCACGTGTTGGTAAATGGCCGACGTAAATGCTGCGCTCACGATGACCAGCAGGAGGACACATTGAGGCGTCGTCTTTGATAAGAAAGGCTGGTTTGAGTCGGTCAATAGACACGGTTATTGGTTCGCCACGGATGCGTAGCGTAAAAGTTTTGTCATTACGGCTGATCACCTGGTAAGGACCAGAATACGGGGTCTCCAGGCCACCGCGGACGGTGTCGTCTCTCAAAAATACATACATACAGTATTCTCAATGTCAACTGGGTTGACAGGTATCTGTGTGTAAGCCTTAACCAAGTCGATAACTGAAAACACTGTGCAACCATGGATACGGTGAGTAAAATCGTGTATATGACGAACAGGGTATTTATCTGGAATTGTTCGTGCATTAAGGCTGCGGTAATCACCGCAAGGTCGCCACATATTATTTGTCTTCGGAACAAGATGAAGGGGAGATGCCCATGAGCTTTCAGAGCATCGTGCGATACCATCTTGGAGCATGGTTGCAAACTCGGCCTCAGTAATGCGTAAACGATCTGGAGCAACCGATGGGCGCGGCATGAAACTGGTGGTCCCGGAGTTTTATTAATAAAATTTTGTGTCCTATGTTGAACGTCGTGGGCTGTGCCAGTAGGACGTATCAACTGGGGAAATTCAGTCATTATATCATGAAAAGGAGAAGACTGCTCGTTAGTAAGGACTTTGACACTGACGTGCTTGTTGATGATAGATCGTCCAGGGGAGGATAAACCAGTCGCTCCATCAATGAGACGATTGTTACGGCAGTCAGGTAGTATGTTGAAATAGGATAGAAAATCAGATCCTATGATGGGCAGCCGGTCGACGCCACTACTGACTTTCGGTAGCGTTTCCCTCTGCACACATGCAAGGAGGGGTACAGCGATGGGCCTTGTTACCAAAACGGCGATGGTACCAGCACTGGTTACTATTGCTACGACTCTGGCCATCTTGATTCAAACGTCCACCACGAGAGCGTGAGCGCTGACGCAAAGATGAATTATGCTCATGATGACGTAATTGCATAGAGGCAACTACTTGAGTAAGTTCATCAATGCGGGCTGCTAATTTGACAATGTCCATATTCGTTGTAGCTCTCGCATCGATAGGTGGAGCAGCTGCAGAATGCAAGGCGACGAAAGGTGTTTGTGGAGACACATCCATGATGCTATCGGCAATGTCTGCCAATTGATCCAGCGTAAGCTTTTTCTGTGCCTGGAGGATACTTTGAACCAAGGAAGGAAGTCGCTGGACCCAGAGCTGGCGGAGAAGGGAGCTTTGCAAATTGCTGTTACCGGTGAGAGATCGTAAATGCTTAAAAAATGGTGAAGCTTTACGATCGCCAAGCTCCTCAGACATAAGTAATTGTCGGACTTTCTGTTCTTCAGACAAGGAGAGGCGTGTAATGAATTCTGTCTTAAGTTTAGAGAATCGATCACTGCTTGGCGGATTAATAATGATGTCATTTACCTCAGTGGCATAGCGAGTATCTAGTTTTGCAACAACATAATTATATTAAGTGCTGTCCTGTGTAATGTTGCCAATAACAAATTGAGCCTCAACCTGTGCGAACCAGACTTCTGGTTTGTCGGCTCAAAAGGGAGGGAGACGAATGGCGGTGTGGTTGCTGAGCAAGAAGTTGCTGTCGAAGCTACTCTACTCTACTGTTGATGGAGAGCAGTTAATTCGACTTGTAGTTCCTCGGCGGTGGAAGACATCATAAATAAAGTGTCAAAAACTCGTAGCAGCACAGGCACAGCACTTTAATCACTTAGTGTATTCACATTTCACCGGATTGTCCACTTAATCACTGTCCAAACTAGATCACGTCGGGGTCACCAATTTGGAGGAAATCCGCGGCGAATGAACACACAACACAAGTGACTAACTATACTTTATGTATTGTCTGTAGAAATTTTCCATGAGCTATAGTAGAGGTCAGAATGGCGTTTTTCTTACATCCCGTGGGGGCGTCGAGGTTACAATCTGAAATTTGGCACAATCGTTACTTATTACCTACTTTGCTTAAATCCAAAAGCTGGAAAAAATCGGACAGTGCAGAAGGGCACAAGAAAAAAAAAATCTAATCAATCACACCATTGTAAAGAAGAAAACGTTATTGATTTTTTGATATAAATACAATACAGATTTTTCTAGAAATTACATATTTTTTAAATTTTTGAAAGTCGCGAAATATACGTGCCTTTATGGAGCTACGCTAGTCAAATAGTTGATTATCTCGGAACAATACCAGGCATTTTCTAATTAATTTTCAGAGTTTTTACCGTTTAACCCGTGATATCTCGTAAACGAAGGCGTTAATCGAAAAAAACTATTCTGAAAAAGTTTCTCGCAACTTTCATTCTACCACCGGTGTAAGATTAATAATTTTAGGAAGTGAAATAGTGAAGTAATTTAATTAAATTCGATGCGGTGTCAAAATGCATGGCTGCGAGTGCGTCTGCCACTTCGCGTCAACACTCCCGACAACGATGTCGCATCTCACTTTAACACCGTAGCTCCATCGCTCCATCCCTTTTGCCCGACTTCCACTTGCTGTTGTTTATTGCGCTCGTGCACAACTCTTCTTTTTCTATGTGTTTTTTTGTGACAAAAAAGACAGTATACCTAAGTGTAGTTGTAGTTCCATTGTACCAGAGGGTTGTTTCAGGGTTTATTGTAAATACCACAATTACTTTGGTATTATAGGAACCTACGCTCCATCCCTTTTGCCCAACTTCCACTTGCTGTTGTTTATTGCGCTCGTGCACAACTCTTCTTTTTCTATGTGTTTTTTTGTGACAAAAAAGACAGTATACCTAAGTGTAGTTGTAGTTCCATTGTACCAGAGGGTTGTTTCAGGGTTTATTGTAAATACCACAATTACTTTGGTATTATAGGAACCTACGTTGGAGTAATAAAATGGACAGTACAAGTTCCGAAAGTGAATAAGAGTCATTACTAAAATTAAAATTCTGAACTGGCCCAGTGTGCATAATATGCAAGAAAAATTTCCAAACCTTCACTGAGGCCACTCAGAGATGCGTAAACGAAAAACTCTGATATTGACATCTTGGAAGGAAAAAATGGAAATTTGCAGAATGCCATTTGGCGCAAATCATGTAACTTCCATTGGAAAGAAGAGCATTAAATAATGTTTGGAAATGAAAATAAAAAGAGAAGAAGAATTTAAGTACATGGACATTAAACCACCTCCTCCTGTTGGTAAAATGCTGCGAAAGATATTTTCGGTATAAATAAGGGCGTTTTATGTCAAAAACGATCAACAACACGGCCTTTGTCGCAGGTTACGTCTATGAACATCGAACATAAAATAAAATCCATAGGTGCAGTCAATTTAGACGTTCTTAAATGAATAGGATAAAACGATATGATTTCCATGGAAATTAAATACCATACATCTCTTTTTTGTTGGAAGGGGTAGATATTAATTGACTGTTTGTTTGGTTTCTTTCAATTTTGATGTTGTGGTGTTCGAATTAGTTTGCCAGAGATTATTGTATAACTTCTTATTAGTGGTATATGATCTGACGATGGAAATTTGTTCTATTGAAGAGGGTCCACGTATGAAGTCGCTTTTCATGCTAGAGTATCAACTTCCTCATTTCCTTTGATCCCTATGTGGGAAGGAGCCCATAGAAATATTATATTATTTTCTAAGATCTGTAGTTGGTAGAGCACACCCTTAATCTTCAGAAGAATGGGATGTTGAGGTTATAACTGGTTTAATCCGTTAATTACGCTTAGTGAGTCGCTGATTATAATAAATTTATTTCTGGGATCTTCTATGTATATTTTTAGAGCTTCTAAGATAGCTGTAGTTTCACCGGTGAAGATACTGCTTATTTGGGGTAGACGTACAGAGTGGCTGCTACATATATAAGCCGCTGCATGTCCTTGTGTGGTTTGCGATGCATCGGTGTAAATTTGGCTGAGGTTTGGGTATTTAGATACGGTTTCCAGGAAGGCGGTTTGAATGAGGAGTGGTTTTGAAAATTTCTTCGGATACATTGGATTTATCAATTTTCGGTATATGGATTTACCAAGAGGGGGGTAGATTGATTTATTAATTAATGAAGATTTAAATTGATCAATGTCGAAACCACTTTCTCAAAATGGGATGTGTTTTATCGATTTTTGTTCATAGAAATCCTGACGTACCACACTCGTTTTGAAAATGGTTGAAAACATAAAATTACGTTCAATTGTAGAAATTCTAGCAGCGTAGTTCAGAGCTAGTTGTTGGTGTCGTAAACTTAATGGAGGTTCGCGTTTCGCTACTTGCATACTGGTTACAGGAGTCGTCCGAAAAGCGCCAAGGGCAAGTTTTAATGCTGAAGTTTGAATGGTGTCTAGTTTTTTCAACAAAGTTTTATTTGCAGTGTTGTAGGAAATGGACCCGTAGTCTAATTTGCTTCTTATTAATGTTCTGTAGAGGTTGAGAATGTGTGATGTTTCAGCACCCCATTTAGGCTTCGATAGCATTTTGAGGATGTTCATTTGTCTTTGACAAGATCGTAGTAGATAGACAAATTTATTTAATCAAATGTTCAAAGTATGTGCCCTCTACTTCCAAACAATAATAAAATCTTTGCTCTGCTTCTGAACGAACAGAAGTATTTCAGGTGTAATATGACGCCATTCTTCAACTATTCGCCGACGAAGTTCGTCAAGTGTGTTTCATGGTGTTGCATAAACTTTCGACTTCAAGTGTCCCCATAGAAAAAAAGTCTAATGGCGTTAAATCTGGCGATCTGGGAGGACATTCGGTTGAACCTCGGCGCCCTATCCAATGATTTGGAAAATTTTGATTGGGAAAATGACGAACAGCTGCAGTATAATGTGGTGGAACACCATCTTGTTGATACCACACATCGTCTGCTGCTATGGGCTTATCATTTTCCAATTTTTCCTCAATCATCGGATAAATATGCGTTTCCAGCATATTCAGATACTCAGATACATGTCTCATTCCAGATTTCCCTCTAAGAAGAGAGGTCCTATGATGTGGTCTCCCAATATGCCAGCCCAACCATTCAATTTGCCTGGATGCTGTGTATGACTCATGAAATATTCTGGGATTTTCATTGCTCCAATGACGTACCGATGCGAATTATTTTTATCAGGATGACGATCAATAAAAAGTCGGGCTGCCTGTCATTCACATTCATTATTTTTGTAAAATAAACTAATTATTTACACTTTTTCAGCGATTGTATAAACTATTTTTACGAACTGAGATTCAACAATCAACGTTGTGATGATTTTACGGGATCCTTACTGGTTTCGAATCAAGAAAAGCCGGTGAACACATTGTGTTGATAAAGTCTGTTTTACAGAAACGAAAAATTCTTAACGACATATTTTTATTAAAAAAAGATCACAATTAACCCAGATGTTTCGAAATGTTCATTTAGAAGAAGAGCAAAGTTTTTAGTATTGTTTATTGACATTTTTGAATTGATGATTTTATGGCCATAGCCAACGAGAATATTACAAAAAATTGTGTGTTGTAATCAGAATCATAACAGCTTTCAAATGAGGTGTCACTCAACATAGGGTGCCATTTAACATGCAAGGGTACTCTACGTCCCTGCCTAAGGGGTAGGTTCCAAGACACTGAAACTTACGCCAATATGTGTCCCACTGGATAAGAAAATCGACCTGTCTTGGCAATTTTTACAAAACCTGTCTCGTTACGAGATAATCGGGGTGGGAAGTTTTAATTGGCACACCCTGTCTTGATTCCCAACCTGTCTCTCTTGAGAGGTGTGTACTGAATCCAACATAAACGCCATTGTATAACGAGATATTTTCATCGATTGTAATTTTTAGTTCGGGAGTGCACAGATTTCGGAATTTTGTCACTAAATTTGTTATATACAGGCCAAATTTTGATTAGTTTTTGGGCAGGATGAGTAGTTTTATTAAATGATATTGCAGGAAAGGGAAATGAGAAGTGTTTTTGAATTTACGCTACACCAAGTTCTTACTGATATAAAATTTGAGGAGCTGCTGGAAGTATGTGAAACTGGGTGTATCACTTCCGCTATTTTTAAGAGCATTTTTAAAATAAAGTTCCTCACAAACAAAAATTCTTCATCGCTTTCCACCGTCCATCTCAGAGCAAAAAACACTAGCAGCCTTCTCCGTAGTCGATATCTTCCCGAAATCTCACTCAATTTACACGCTTTTTAAGAGAATGTTCGAGCTAAGGAAAAAAATTCCGCTATGATTTCATAAGATAAGAGATAATTTGGGCACGCGTAAAAAGCTCGACTTATTTCGGACTAGTGCACGAAGCGGATAATGATCAATTAATACTAATTACGCTGGCCATACATATACATTAAACGATACCTTGAGTCAATCTCAACGGTCACAGCTGAATCATTGAGAGTTAATTTTTCCAAGGCACTTCTTAATGCCACATGTTGAGACTGGTCCATGGGATAGAGTCCAGCAAACACCATTGGACGTGATGGACTGAAGCCAGGCAATACCTCAACAGTAGTTCCAGAAAGATGAATTGTATCTCCTATATGTGCTTCTTTACTTGATCTCATGTTACAACCCAAAAGACCGATTTGTCCGGCCACTCTGAAGTATACAAAAGACCGTATAAAACACCATCTCTTGGAAACTAAACAAATATGTACTACTTTCTCCAAGATACTATTATTGACATAGAGAGATGGATCGCGCATTTTTTATCTCGGTAGTCGAACATGCAAATATCTAATAGAAAGAGTTAGAGAGACAGAATAATTGAATTGGCATGAGGCCAGAGTTGCCTGTTTCGGCAATTTTGTCAGGATATTGCGAAGACCACGGCTCTATGTTTATGGGTACAATATACCAATAACCTACAACTTTTTAACAGGAACCTCATCAGGGCGTAAGAGTGACAAAGATTTAACTTCGTATTCCTTTTTCGTATGTGCGGAACAAATCTGGTCCCCTATGTTTATAGATCCATCCTTAACATAAATCATTGACAAAGCCCCTCGGTACTTATCATGAGAGCTATCAAATAGCAATGCCCTAAAGCTGGAGCTCCTTTCCACTGGAGGGCTCGGCAATCGGCATACTATGGCCTCTAACACCTCTTCTATACCTGTTCCCAACTTCGCTGAAATCTATGGATGAGCAGAAAGTATGATAGAACAAGGGAATTCAATATATTTGGAAACTTATTACTTACTTTGAGAACGCTGTCAGGTTCTATATCAAAAAGTGTTAAAAGCTGTTCGCACACTTTTTCGGGGTTAGCATTTTTCAGATCGATTTTGTTAAGCACTGGTATGATAACAAGATCTTTGCCAAATGCGAGGTAGAAGTTTGCAACAGTTTGTGCCTGCACTCCATCATTAGCATCTACTAAAAGTATCACACCCTGACAGGCGGATAGTGACCTTGATACCTGTAATTTAGAAAGTTTTGAATAGGTACCAATTTCACAAAAAGCTAAAGCATGTGAAAATACTTTAACATAAGAAAACAGCCTGTATAGGTTGTATCTGTAGTCATAGACATACGCTTGTTCTTGATTGATTTTCAACATTGATTTGAGGTGGTGAAATAATTATTCGTGGATTTGCAAAAATAATGCATACTGTTATTGACAGAACATTGATACATGCTAAAAAATATAAAATAATAGAATAATGACCACTTGAAACAATATAAATTACAACTTAACTTTACTATATTCGCACCAGCTTACTCGGACTATTCTATTTATTCACACAGTCTTTCACTTTCTGTCTTCTTGCCGACAATTCTCCCATATATATATATATATATATATATATATATCCGACAAAGGCTCCACATCATTCGAGCGGCTTCTGGTCTTAGATTCGGAAGCCGCCACTGGACGCTTCTCGAAATTCCTTTGTCGGCATTTTAAGAGTAGATGCCGGCATGCTGCCGTCTCTCTCTTTGTCAACGCCGCTTTCGATATTTCCAACCACAGTTTATATCTCGCGCTTACTTCAAACGGATGCCGCCACTTTGTAGCCAATACCGGCGGCTGTTCCCCTTGCACATAACACTGCTCCCTCCCTTAAAGCTGTTCGCCCCGAACAGCTTCTTCCGTTTGTCTCCAGACCGGTGGATTATCTCCTCGATACGGAGTCAGTCTTTCCACGTGCACCACTTTTGGCTTGGCTCTTGGCGAAAGTTGGATCCTGTACACCAAGTCATTAATCTTTTTGACCATACGATATGGTCCTTCCCAAGGTCTTTGCAACTTCGGACTTAATCCTCTCCTTCGCTGTGGCTGGTATAACTGCATCTCCTTCGTTAAAAGAGTTTAATGACTGCCTTTTGTCAAGTCTCATCTTCATTTTGTCGCTCTTCAACTGAAGCTTTTGTCTGGCGAAATCGTGGACTACTCTAAGTCGCTCCTGTAGGTCAGCTACATAATGTGGAAGAGACACTTCTTCATGATCGTCGGCTGATGGTCTGCCAAACATCAGATCTACGGGGAGCTTCATTTCTCTTCCAGACAACAACATTGATGGTGTATAGACAGTTCATTCATTCATGCTGGGAACTTCGGTAGGCCAGGAGAAAGAGAGGTACCAGTTTATCCCAGTTACGTTGGTGCTCATCCACAAATATTGAGAGGTATTGATTGATGGTCCTATTGTGCCTCTCAACCATTCCCTCTGACTGTGGATGAAGTGGGGTTGTTCGTGTTTTTCGTATCCCCAGCAACCTCATTAACTGCGTCCATACTTCGGATTCAAAATTTCTACCTTGATCGGTATGCAGCTCCAAGGGTACTCACGTTTTCCAGAAGGGCTTCGGCCACTGTAACTGCTTCCTGATTCGGCATCGGCACTACTTCTGGCCACTTCGAGAAGTAGTCCATGGCAACCATGATGTACTTATTTCCAGAATCTGTCGTAGGAAATGGTCCTGCAATGTCCACCGCAATTCTTTCCCATGGTTCAACTGACAGATACTGCTTCATTTTCCCTCGGGATCGTGTCTTCGGACACTTTTTAGAAGCACAGAGGTCACACCTTCTGCACCATTCTTCCACATCTCTTCGACAGTTGATCCAATAATACCGCTCTTTCACACGTGCCAGTGTTCTATTTACTCCAAAATGGCCTCCACTGCGACTGCCATGCAGTTAACGAAGTACTTCAGCTACCATCGTTCGGGGTACAACGGTTTGATACACAATGCTCCTACCATCTGAACTTTCCCATTTACGAATGATCAAGTCATCCCGTAAGCACAACGAATCCCACAGAGCCCAGTACCCCTTGACCGTCTGATCAAATCTGGAGATTTCTTGCCACTCAGGTCGTCGCTTTTGGTCTAACCAGCCCCGTACTATCGTCAAATCTTTGTCGGCGATTTGTTGTCTTCTAAAGTTGTCTCTGGTAATTTCGTCGGTATTTTCCGTTTCCTTATTCCTAATCTGCATTTGTTGAATATATACAATATCCTTGGCTATTTCTCTTTGTTCCTGCCTTTGACAGAATTTACAGGAACTGCCACAAGGTCTTCGTGACAAACTGTCAGCGTTGGCGTGACTTCTTCCTTTTCGGTGTTTAATTTGAAAGTCGTAACTCTGCAGTTTCTCCAGCCAACGCGCTATCTGTCCCTCCGGATTTTTGAAATTCAGCAGCCACTGTAGTGTAGAGTGGTCTGTTCTTACTAAAAATTTCCGTCCATAGAGAAAACTGTAGTAATGTTCTATGGATCGTACAACCGCTAGCAGCTCCTTCCGGGTCACACAGTAGTTTCGCTCTGCTTTTCCCAACGTTTTGCTGAAATATCCAATTACAGCTTCTTCGCCATTCTGTATTTGGGAAAGAACAGCTCCTATTCCACTTTGTGAAGCGTCAATGTCTAACACGAACAATCCTTCGTCCAAGGGATATGCAAGAACAGGAGCACTGGTCAAACGGTTTTTCAGCTCCAGAAACGACTGTTGACATTCTGGTGACCAGTCAAAGTGGGAGTTCTTTTCGGTTAATTGATGTAGTGGCTTCGGAATTTTCCCAAAATCCTTAACAAATCGGCGTAGTAACTGCTGAGTCCCAAAAAGCTTCTAACTTCGTGCTTGTTCTTTGGTCTGGGCCAATCTCGCACTGCCTGAATTTTTTTGGATCGTTCTCAATTCCTTTCGATGATACGAGATGTCCGAGAAAGTTGACTTTTTCCTGGAATAGAACGCATTTCTTTGGATTGAGCTGGAGATTAGCACTTCGGATCCTGGCGAATACTTTCTTCAGATTCGATTGATGTTCGTCGAAATCTTTGCCAATCACCATTACATCATCCAAGTACACCACGCACGTCTCCCAAGTTAGTCCTCGCAGAATTAATTCCATTAACCTTTCAAAAGTGGCAGGCGCATTACATAATCCAAACGGCATGACATTAAATTGATACAAGCCGTTTCCAGCTGTAAAGGCTGTTTTCTCTTTATCTTCTTTGTTTATCTCTACCTGCCAATATCCACTTTTCAGGTCCAGAGTTGAGAACCACCTGGATCCAGCTAAGGTATTCAAGGTATCGTCAATTCGGGGTAATGGGTAGCTGTCCTTCTTCGTAACATCATTCAACCTCCTGTAATCCACACAGAACCTCGTCGAACAATCCTTCTTCGTCACTAGCACAACTGGTGATGACCAAGGACTGCTGGATTCTTCTATGACGCCATCCTTCAGCATTTCTTGAACCATGGTGTTAACTTGCTGTTGTTTTACAAAAGGAAGTTTTCGTGGAGGTTGGCGAATAGGTACAGCATTTCCCGTGTTGATCCGATGTTCGACTAAATTCGTTCGCCCTGTAATTTTTCCTTGCACGAAAACATCAGCTTCTTGCTTTACAAACTCGATGGCCTTTTTCTTTTCCTGTTCGCTAAGATGTTTCCAGGTCTTCTTGAAACTTTCCATTAGCTCTTGGGACAAATGTACATCTTTTGAAACGGGTTCCTCTTGCCCACATCTTGTTACACGGGAGACTGGCGAACAGGTACCGATTACTTCCCCTTTCTTCAATGTCATTCTGTTTACAGATAGATTGGCTACCCTGACTGGAATAATGTCGTTGGAATTATCTAAGGACCTAGCCAAAAGAGCACCGTTCTCTTTGTTCTCGTTTGGTTCAAAAACCATAGTGTTAACTCCTTCCAGTTGTTTTTCTAGGTGCGCTTTCACGATCTTCTCACTATTTCCAGGTATTCGTGTACCTTCGGTGACGATTATTTCAACAGGACAGTTCTTGTTCAAAGATGCTGAGAAAAATATTTCCTCGTTTCCCACTCTCAACATTCTGTTTTTAAAGTGCACTGTGATAAAATTGAAGGTTTCCAAAACGTCTAAGCCTACTATAAATTCATCCACTATGTCAGCCACGATTGCATTAATCTTTACTTGTGCCTTGCCAATTTCCAAAGTGGTGGTGGTCTCTCCAAAAACATTTATCAAATCTCCTTTTGCAGTTTCCAGTATTGGCTTGATGTTGTGCTGCACGATAGATTCTTTGGAAACCATGTCGGGGCGTACCACTGATCTTGTTGCCTCCGTGTCGATGGTCAAATCACATTTCTTGCCGTTGATAAAACCTTGGACAACGAGACTCTCACAGCTCTTCTTGATGGAGCACAAATGTAACTTGGGGGCTTGATAATCAGTGTTCGCCAGCGTTCGCCCCCTAACACTGGCGAGGTGGAGTTTTCCTGAAGTCGGGTATTCTCTCTCTGAAAATTTCGTTCTTCAGATCTGGGTCGTCGCCTGCAGTTTCTACTTATATGTCCCTCTCGGTTGCAATTGTAACACTTAATCAGTTTTCTATATCCGGACTCCTTGCCACCTCAAGAGCAGAATATCTGGAATATCACCTGCAGCTTCTTAAAGAAATCTGCATTGTCTGGTGGTTCGTCTGACACCCTGACTTCTCTTAATTTGCTGCGACGATTCATAGAACCGTTTTTGGCAGCTTCGTATTCCAGTGCCTGGACAACTGTTTCGGCTAAGGTGTTATGCCTACTTAGTCTCAACGCTTCCTGCATGTCGATATCTCGAACTCCGTCGATGAAGTATTGGACACTAATTTGCTTCGATGAATTCGTCCGTGGCCTATGGATAAGCCAGTCGTACCATGCTCTCAATGCTACTGCTGAATTCCTGCAGTTGAACCTTGAATTCTGCTCTTCAGCTGGCTCTGATAAACTTGGCAAAATATTTGTTGCCATATCTTAGTTCCAAGACGCCCGCAACAGCCAAATAATCAGTTTGTTTGGCTTCAGGAATGTTTTGAAGTATCTCAAGCGCCTTTCCTCGCAAGGCCAATACCAACGCCGTCGCTTTCTGCTGCTGATCCCATCCATTTGCATTGGCTGCAGCCTCAAATTGACGTTTGTACATGGCCCAGGATGTTTCGCCGTCAAACGTTGGTGGTTTAAGTTTTTCGTTGGCTGTAGTGATCCTCGACATGTCCAGTTTGCTGCTTTCGTCTTGGTTAGTATCCCGTATTTTCTTCATCTCTTTCTCTAGTATTTGGTACTTTTCCTCAAACTCTTCTCGAACTGTCCCAACGTCTTCTCGTACTATTCCAATTTCTTCTGGAACTGTCCCAATTTCTTCTCGTACTTCTTGTTTTACGGTCTCGATTTCTTGATGGACATTTCGGAACAATCCTGCAATCTGCTCGACATCTCTCTGTCGTCGTACCTCTTCTTCTTTCTTTTCTTGTTGCCGTCGTTCTTCTTGTTCTTTCTTTTCTTGTTGTCGTAGCTCATCTTGTTTTCTCGAAAAATCGGAGAGTACCTTAATTAGTTGTTCCTCTTTTTTCTGTTCTTCTTGCAGCCTTCGCTCCTCCTCTTCTTTCTTTTCTTGTTGTCGCAGTTCTTCTTGTTTTCTCGAAAAATCGGAGAATAACTTAGTTGTTCTTCCATTTTTTCTGTCTGCTTACGGGTGTTCACCATAGACAAAAGCCTCTTCACTCACTTATCCCTCTTCTCACACCAAATTAAAAATAAATTACAACTTAACTTTACTATATTCGCACCAGCTTACTCGGACTATTCTATTTATTCACACTGTCTTTCACTTTCTGTCTTCTTGCCGACAATTCTCCCATATATATATATATATATATATATATATATATATATATATATATATATATATATATATATATATATATATATATATATATATATATATCCGACAAAGGCTCCACATCATTCGAGCGGCGGCTTCTGGGCTTTGATTCGGAAGCCGCCACTGGACGTTCCTCGAAATTCCTTAGTCGGCATTTTAAGAGTAGATGCCGGCATGCTGCCGTCGCTCTCTTTGTCAACGCCGCTCTCGATATTTCCAACCACAGTTTATATCTCGCGCATACTTCAAACGGATGCCGCCACTTTGTAGCCAATACCGGCGGCTGTTCCCCTTGCACGTTACAGTCCATTATATTAAGTTCCAGGATGATAGCGCTTAAAATCGTTTCTCTGAATATATATAGTTTACTCATATTTGCTTCAGTAGTTTTTGATGCATTAGCCATGTGGAGCGATGGATGCAACAAATAAACTGTGAAATAATAATAATCTTTGTTGATGCCCATAAAATGGTTTACATTGAAGAAGAAAAGTGTGATTAAATGCATTAACAACAACGTTGGTTATACAGGGTTATTCAGATTCGATGCTCACCATTGGGATCTCGTAAACCGTGAGAGCTACGAAGAAGGTTAAATTGGGGCAAAGTTGCGAAATGTAATAGGGATTAATATGCCACAAAGAAACTTGAAGTATCATTTTCCGTTTTTGAGATTTAAAAAAAAAACAAATTTTCATTTTTGCTTATTTCTTCAATAACTTGCTTGTTATGCAACGAATTGAAAAACCAAAAGCACTTCTCCATAGGAACTTTTTCTGTTGTATCCAGTTGAGCTCACCGTTATTTGGTACAACGTTTCGTCAATTTACAACCATCATCAACTAAAAAAAAGTTAAATACGGACCTGGATTTTAAAATTACTTTTCTGATTGCTACGTATCTCAATAACATTAGAGTGAGGGTATTTCTTGATACTATCACTTATTTCCCATCAAAATCCATAATAAAAAAAAAACGTTACGGGCCGGGAATGTTTTGGACATGAGAACTGAAGACTTTTTTTTCGATATAAATTAAAACAATTAATGAGAGAAACAACAAAAAAACATCAATCAGAATGAAATCATTTACAACAAACTTTCGAAAATACCTCCTTCTTGTTCAATGCACAAGTGAATGCGTCCATCGATATTATTAATAGCACGACTGATGTCGCGTCGTCTTAGTGTCGCAAATGCATTTAAAACTCCTGCACGTAATACCTCTACTTTGTGTATGGGTTCAGCATAAATTTTATTTTTTAAAGTTCTTCATAAGTAGAAATCGAGAGGCGATAGGCAGGTGATCTCGTAGTTCACGCTACTCCTCGGTTACCAATCCACTGTCCAGGAAATTCTCTGTGCAGGAAGTCTCCCACTGCTCTTAGGTTATGGGGAGGTGCTCCATCTTATTGGAACCAGAGAGTACGAAGTTGTCCGATTGGCACATTTTCTAAATAATTGGCTAAGTAATTTTCCAAAAAATTCAAATAAGCAGCCCCATTTAAATTATTCTCGTAAATAAACGGACCTATTACTTCACCGTTTAAGATCCCGGCCCACACATTGAAACCAAAACGAACTTGGTTTCTAATTTGTTTGTGCTGGTGTGGGTTCTCTACAGACCAGAAATAAGCTTTAAACGCAGAAAAACATACTATTTTGAAAATAAACCTATTGTAAGACTCGATCAGCATCCTTTTCGTTAATCCTGTTTCCGTATTTGTATCATGGTTTTTGTAAAGAACCATATTCAATCAAATTTCATTCCAATATGCAAAAACGGGGGTAATGCGGCAACCGCCTTTCCGGGAATTCTTGAAGATAAGCTTCACTGGCACGTACAGAATTTCTGTGGTGTATAAAATACAGTCTCAACATGTCACAATTGTCTTCATTTGAGTAACTCATATTTCAATGCAAACTGACAGTTCAACAAACTCATATAAGTAACTGACATAACAAAGGTATTTGTTTTTTTTATTTCCAAAGTATATCTGATATTCTTGACAAAAATAACAATTATTATTAAGGCCTAAATAAATTTTCAAATGGTTGGTCAGTAATTATTCTAAATTGCATGTTTCTTCGGTTTTCATTGTGAATGCTGTTTTTTGTTTTTCTCAATAATTGTTTTAATTTATGTCGAAAAATTAATTCTTCAGTTTTCATGTCCAAACCATGTTCCGTCCCGTAAAGATTTTTTACTTATTCTCACTTTTGATTGGAAATAAGTGATAATATCAAGAAATACCCTCACTCTAATGTTATCGAGATACGTAGCAATCATAAAAGCAATTTTAAAATCCAGGTCCGTATTTTTTTTTTTAGTTGATGATAGTTGTAAATTGACGAAACGTTGAACCAAAAAATGGTGAGCACAACTGGATACAACAGAAAAAGTTACTATGGAGAAGTGCTTTTGGTTTTTCAGTTCGTTGCATAACAATCAAGTTATTAAAGAAATAAGAAAATGTGAAAATTTAGTTTTTTAAAAAAATCTCAAAAACTAAAAATGATACTTCAAATTTCTTTGTGGCATATTAATCCCTAATACATTTCGCAACTTTGCTTCAATTTAACCTTCTTCGTAGCTCTTACGGTTTACGAGATCCCAATGGTGAGCATCGAATCCGAATAACCCTGTATAGAGCATTTCTAATTTTAGGGTTACTTATATTATGTTCCCGGATTATAATCCTTTTTTTGACAACAGTTTAATTATTTGTTTGCGTGTTTTTATATAGTTCTGGATAATGCGATATACTATTATAATAAAATTGCAAAAAAATCTTATTATTGGCTTTAATACTGAATAAATCAATAACTACTGAAACAAATATGGGTAAACTATATGTATTCGATGAGAGGATTTTAAGCGCTATCATCCTTGCACATAATATATAGGACGTTCCATTAGAAAATATGCAAATTTGGTTCACCAGATGTCTTTGATTCATCCTTTATATGCAATAACTATTTTTCCTGATGGTCCAGGATAAACCCTACAACTTTCGTTTTGAAAGGTTTCTACCACCTCGTGTAATAAAACCAGCAGAAGCTGTTTAATTATGAGGAAAGACCCTGCACATACAGGTTGGGAATTTTAAATGGAACGCTGCTTATAGCGGCCCTGGGAATAAGATTTTCTTTAAATCCAAAAATACGTCCTCAAAGATTTTTTATGGAGTTCGCTTTCGTTATATAAGAAAAATTGGGGCCCCAAAGAGGGGGCGGAGCACTAAGTAACTTTGTTTCTTTTTAATAAGAAGACGCCTCTTTAGAAAGCTTATTGGAAAAGGAATTTCTTGATACCATTTTTTTGACATGTCAAACCATGTGTCAGAAATTTTCGAAAAATAAATTAAATTAAACGTGTTTCTGCCCGAATCCTTGCCTTTAAGTCTTCCTGTTTTCTAGACAATTTAAATGGAGACCTGTAACATTTTTAATACCATGAATATTCCCTAATGATGGAAATTAGAGCAAAGGATATTTTATCAGCAGGATGGAGTTCCTCCCCATTTTGATCGAAATGTAAGGGAATTCTTAAATGCTGCATTTCCAAATATGTGGATAGGACGGCGAGGATTTATAGAGTGGCCTCCCGGATCCCACGATATTACACCATTAGATTTTGATTTATGGGGCGATTTAAAAACTATATCAACATACCCAGAAATCTTGAAGACTTAAATGCAAAAATTCGGGCAGAGATACGTTTAATCACGCCAGAAGTTTTAAGAATATTAAGGAAGAATTTTACCATCGGTTGGGTCTGTGCCAACAGGTTAATAGGGCACATTTTCAACAACTGACACGCTAAAAAAGTGACATTCCAGTTTGAATGTTATTATTAAGGATATTCGATGACTCCAGTATCGGGTGTGCGGAGAAAGGGGCGGTCCTATCGAAAGCATAGAAAAATATCAGATTAGCCATATCGTACTTGCGTGATTCGTATCCATTGTTGTTGTTGTTAGGGGTTATCATCATCAGATATCATTTATCGTTTTCTTTGAGTTTTGTTTGCTTTTATGGATTGTGAGTTGTTTGTTTTATAGAACGTTTTTATTTAAAATGCCCTCCAAATATTGTCTCGTTTGTGGATTCCACGTTCACGTTGATGATATAGAAAAAATGCATCGTGTTCCAGTTAATGAAAACAAGTGAGTATTTATATTTGCTACTCTTCCAAGAATGATAAATTAACAAGTTTCTCTTAGATCAAGAATTTGGCAAGAAAGTATGGGTATGAAATTTATGCCAAATCTTAAAAATCATTCCATTTGTAGCCGTCATTTTACGCTGGAGAGCTATTTGAATGTTGCCACAAGAAAACTAATTAAAAATGTTGTTCCCACTTTATTCCCAATCCCAAGTGGTGGCTTGAGTACGCAGCCACGATCTGTTCCGCCTCAGTCAGTCCAGTCTGAATGTGAAAATTTCTTAGAAATGGAACATACTAGCACAGGTGAATATTATGTTGATGCTTTTTTGTATTTATTCCGAGATTTATTCGTGTCCCAATGTAATTGCTTTTCTCTATATGTACCTATGTATTTTAAGAATATGTTGCTATATTAGCTATAAACATAAAACTTATATCTAAGATTATTAATTTATTACAGTGGCTGAGGGGTCTGGTCCAAGCTGCTCAGTAAATAGATGTGAAACTCCAAAAACTGCGCGCTCATATATATGTGAAACTCCAAGAAAGCGTCACATGATGCGTTTGGTTGAGTCAAAAGAGGCTCACATTAGAGATTTGAAAAGTATGCAGGAAGAAGGCTGGTGACATCAGAGCTTTGGTGGATTTGCATGATAGTTCAGATCTTAGAAATGTATTTGAAGGTCTGAGCAATGCTAGTACCAACTTTTTGATTTCACAATTAAGATGTGCCAAACGCAAGCCACAAGGACGCCGATGGACCATCGAGGACAAGGTTGTTGCTCTTTCCTTGTTCAAGAAAAGTCCTAGATGTTATAATTTATTACGTAAAATTGTAGCACTGCCATCGAAGACAACGCTTTTGTCGCTGTTACAAAAGGTATTTATATTTAATATTGTTGTTATAAATTCAAAAAGTATTTTCATATTGGAAGAATGTGTTTAACCGACTATGTTCGTTACCCGGAACCTCGACATTTATAAACCGATTTCATTTTTATTTTTTTTTCTTGGAAAGGGAACAATTACAAAGGAATCCTTTGTTAGTTTGAATGGTATTAAACATGGGATTCCGAAGATTTACCGGGCGATTAATGAAAATTTAGATATTGGTAGATTTAAGCCAAGCTCTATTTAGGTTTAATGGAATTGTAATAATATGTACTGTGACTATAAATGACTTAAAAAATATGTATAATTTAATTTCCAATTTTTTTTTAAAATTCAAATTCATTTTAATGGTTTCAATTTCAAAATTTATTAATTTACAAGGTGAAGCAGGTGTTTACAATTATTTATACATTCGAGTTATCATCTTATATGAGATAGTTTTTTTAAAGTTGATTTTGTTTTTTTGTTAGAAATTCTCTCGAATTATTACTTAAATTTTCTTTCACAATAACTTTTCTAAGATCAATTCTTGACATTTTAACATTTCGTACAAATTTCAGGTACCATTCCATTCGGGGATTAATGAACATATTTTCAAACATATCTCTGAAACACTACACGGGCAAAATGATAAATATTGTGCATTATTATTTGATGAGATGGACATCAAAGAACACCTCCAGTATGATGGTCATACAGATAAAATTATGGGGTTTGAAGAATTATGTACCTATAGGATTCCAAAATTGGCCAACAAAGTTTTGGTATTTATGCTGCAGGGTTTGATTCGTAACTGGAAAAAGCCAGTTGCTTACTACTACTGTAGTGGTGCTTGTTCTGCTGACAATTTGAAGTCATACATCACACAAGTAGTAGAAGCTTGTCATCAAATGTCAGGAGTAGATATATTTGCGACATGGGTTCCACCAATGTTAAAGCGTTGAAAGAGATGGGCTCCAGTGTTCAACATCCATTCCTGGTGGCAAGAAAATCGCAACAATGTATGATCCACCTCATTTACTTAAGTGTACAACTTCATTGTTTAGGAAACATAATGTTGAAATAACAGTGAATGTTGATGGAGAACCAACCAGGATGGAGGCTCAATTCAATGACATTAGACAGGCATTTGACATAGATCAAAGAACACCTTTAACGTACAGATTTCTGTACAAATTGAAGGAATTCTATCTTTCAACACAAATGAAATATACCATGAAGGTTAACATTGCGGCTCAGGTGATGAGCCGGACGGTGTATGCGTTTTTGTACGCTTTATTAAGTCGAGGTGAGTGAAAAGTTTTCTATTTTGTAACTATTTTTCTAAATCTTTAATTTTTTTAGATGAATTGGAACAGCGCTCTATGGCAACGGCTGATTTCGTGGCGCAAGTCGACAAGCTTTTTGACAGCTTTAATGTAAGTACACATGTTGCACCTGAAATGAAGCAAATAAGATGCTGCATCTCTGAAGACTCACCCCATCACTCATATTGGATGGAAGCGTTCGAGATGGTAAAAGGATGACGCTTCATCAGGTTAACCACAAGTGGCAGCCTTAGGACCGGTAAACCACCGTCTCAAGTTGGCTGGCTTATTAGCATAAGAGCAATTAGGTATATTTGGGCATATCTAAGTCAACGAGGAGTGACTTCATTACGACCTCGTTCTCTTAATCAAGATGCTTTAGAAAATTTGTTTGGAGCAATTCGTAGTGGATGTGGTTGTAGTGACAACCCAACACCTTTTCAATTTGCGGCTAGTTTGAAAACTCAGATTCTGAATAGACTGATCAGAAATAAATTGTATGGCAGCAATTGTGAGGAAGATAATCACGATTTGTTATCAAACCTCACAAACTTTTTAGTCTTAGACGAGTCGAAGCAGACTGAAACTTCATCACAAAAAGATGAAATTGAGTACTCAATTAACTTTGATGAATTAGCTACATCTGTACGGCAAGGGATAACATCAAGTTTATCCGTAGCATATGTTAGTGGCATTTTAGCGAAAACAGTTCTAAGAAATCATGATTGTGCTTCCTGTCATAAACAGTTGTTGTCAAGTTCAGATGCGCCATATAATCTATTTATTTATTTAAAGGAATAGTCAGAAGAGGAGCGGTTGATATATCCTTCAGAAGCTCTAGTTGTTAGTGTTGAACATTGTGTCACAATATTGGAGGAGACATTGACCATCTCCTGCAATCAGCCCAACATATCAACTATAGCTTCTGAAGCTATGTTACAAAATATCGATTTTTCATGGCTTTCGTGTCCCCAGCACCAGGAAATGTTAATTAAAAATATAATCAAAGGTATTTGGAAAATTGGCATTCCCTGGTGGTGCAAGAGACAGAATCAAAAGAATTTAAAAAAAAAAGGAAGGATAAATGTCAGGCTCGCAAAATGAGAGCCTTCCAACATTTTAAGAATAGTTTATCAATAAAGCTTCGAATGCCGAATTTTCTTACTGCACACAGTAAAGTATCTATAGTCTCACTTCGAGAGTGGGAGGAAAATAATTAAATTAAAATTTTATACTTTCTTACTCTCAGTAATTATTAAGTTTTATATATATATATATATATATATATATATATATATATATATATATAATATAATTTTAGTAATTCACTGCCGAGAATGTATAACCAAAGTGACAAACATTCATAGGGTTGCGGCACTATGGGCTGTAGGATAATGAAAACTCTTTTTCAATTACCAACGTTTCGATAGCGGTGGCTATCTTTTTCAAGGCTGTATTAAAATAAAAGAAAGTTACAAAGAAGTACTTAATTAAAAGGATATAAGAATCATCGAAATAATCAAGAAAAATAGTTATATATAAAAACACGTTATACGAACTCCAACTTACATTGATTTGAGTGTTAAATATAGTTAGGTACATCATTAATTCTTATGTTATCAAAACTAAATTGAATTTCTACATCTCATATTAAAATACTGATCTCAACTGTACGAGAATAAAGGTAGAACAGAATATTATGGTCATAAATAGCAAAAAACTAGAATACAGAAACAGGGGAAGATTGTGTTTTTACTTTTTATTTAAAAAAAATTTAAATACATGGAATTCAAAGTTACTGTCTTTTATTTTGTTCTTTGATTTGTGTGTTCTTTGTTAATTTTATCTATAGGTTGCATGTCTGACGTCTAATGTCTAAGCTGTCAATTAAGAATTAAAAATAAAAATAAAAACAATAACAAACAACAAACGTATGGCGCAAAGTTATAATATTTGTAATTTAGTTTCCTTTCTAAACCAAATAATGTAGGAAATGACTAAAAACAACAACAGTCATGTATGATCTAGGGTGCAACAAGTTCAAGTCTGGTGAGTAATCTATGTTAGAATTGTCTATTGCAATTGTTTATGCATGTTCATTCTCTTCTAGTGCATTTTCTCTTCTTTGTAGTTGTGGTCTTCTGTGAAAAGACAACAAATAGGAATAAACCTGACTCAGACCATGGATGTCAGTTCTTTTGTTCATGCTGTTGCACTCCTTGTCTATTTCCACCATTTCAAGAAAGATGCGCTTATGCCAGTTCTTTTCTATGTGAAGCACTCTAGGGTTATCCAGGTCAGGTAGATGTTTAGTTGAGGTTGCATGCTCTGCCAGAGCACAAAACGTCTTTTTTTTTTTTCAACTAAACATCTACCTGACCTGGATAACCCTAGAGTGCTTCACATAGAAAAGAACTGGCATAAGCGCATCTTTCTTGAAATGGTGGAAATAGATAAGGAGTGCAACAGCATGAACAAAAGAACTGACATCCATGGTCTGAGTCAGGTTTATTCCTATTTGTTGTCATTTCACAGAAGACCACAACTACAAAGAAGAGAAAATGCACTAGAAGAGAATGAACATGCATAAACAATTGCAATATACAATTCTAACATAGATTACTCACCAGACTTGAACTTGTTGCACCCTAGATCATACATGACTGTTGTTGTTTTTAGTCATTTCCTACATTATTTGGTTTAGACAGGAAACTAAACTACAAATATTATAACTTTGCGCCATACGTTTGTTGTTTGTTATTGTTTTTATTTTTATTTTTAATTCTTAATTGACAGCTTAGACATTAGACGTCAGACATGCAACCTATAGATAAAATTAACAAAGAACACACAAATCAAAGAACAAAATAAAAGACAGTAACTTTGAATTCCATGTATTTAAATTTTTTTTAAATAAAAAGTAAAAACACAATCTTCCCCTGTTTCTGTATTCTAGTTTTTTGCTATTTATGACCATAATATTCTGTTCTACCTTTATTCTCGTACAGTTGAGTTCAGTATTTTAATATGAGATGTAGAAATTCAATTTAGTTTTGATAACATAAGAATTAATGATGTACCTAACTATATTTAACACTCAAATCAATGTAAGTTGGAGTTCGTATAACGTGTTTTTATATATAACTATTTTTCTTGATTATTATTTCGATGATTCTTATATCCTTTTAATTAAGTACTTCTTTGTAACTTTCTTTTATTTTAATACAGCCTTGAAAAAGATAGCCACTGCTATCGAAACGTTGGTAATTGAAAAAGAGTTTTCATTATCCTACAGCCCATAGTGCCGCAACCCTATGAATGTTTGTCATATATATATGTATGTATATACATGTTTATATTTACTTGAATTTTAATGATATTATTATTCTATATTATATCGTTATTATTCTATTTTTGTTTTAATAAAAATATATGTGTTAATTAAATTATCTCTCAATTCTTTCATTCACAATGTTTATGTTTCAACATTATTACGAGTAGCGATTGAAAGGGTAACCTGCCTCTACAAACTGAGTTATTACATTATATATTAGTGCCGGTTTTATAATAAAATTTAATCACATTAAAAATATCAAACGTTTTGATTGAATTTGTAATTCATAGTTACTTCACAAGAATGCGAATAAGTTATCTGAAGTTACCAGATTTATATAAAACAATATTTTTAGTCCGTCATCAAGTTATCTTACCACACACACTGAAGAATTAGTTAATCTGCATTTTATATTGATTATGAAACTCCTTTAGAGTACTGTTATCTATATTTTGCTTAATTATTTTATATTTCAATACTATTGTCATTGTACATTATAATTACAGTACATTACAAACTTAACTTCCTCATGAGCCTACCTATTTTAACAACTTTCTGGCACAACCATATCAAAAACACTTTTATATAAATAAAATAATCATTGAACATCATAACCAAGTTTTATTAATTTCATTCCAAAATCAACAATTGTTCGCCTAGCGAAAATTGACTCCTGAAAGAAATACAAATATAAAAATTTTGTTGCTGCTGCCTCCTCCTATTGACAAGAGCGACATTTGTATTTCTTCTTAGGGTTAATATTTGCAGAGCGAATGAAATATTATTATTCAAATAGCCCGAGTTTTCTTTTCAAATTTCCCCCGCTTTCCATTCAAATTTGCCGCTGTTTTATATAGCTGACAAGAGCGCCATCTATTTTCACGACCTATTACAGTGGACCAATACCGAACACATTTTTTCTGTTGAGTTGGTCATCTCTGGCAACAGCACATAAATTAATTTGTGTTTACCAACCTGCGTGTCAGTTTCTCTGTCTCTGTCCTAACCTTCAAATTCAGAGTAAAAGTATTTCAAATTTAAAAAATGTATACTTTATGTTATTATGGCTTCGTGTAGGTGGAAATGTGGAAAGGAAAATTTTTAAAAAGAAATGCCCCTGATATGTACATCCAGTTATCGTTTATGGCAAAGCAGATGCTGGAGAGAACGAAACCATAAAAAATAAGAAACTATCAGTCATAACAGTACCGCTGAAACATATACAGTAAGAAGGTGTAGGTTAATTAATTAGAATATATTATAATCTCAGCAATTTTTTGCAATGAGTGCAATGAAGCTTTGCTTATTCAACATATTGAAGGAGAAATTAATATAGGCGTTGCATCGGTAAGTATTCAATATTCGTTGTCGCAACTGTTTCGCTATAAAGAAAGTTAAATCTGGAGAGCAATATTTTAATAAATTATCCCGCAAGTCTTTGCTGCTAACTCAAAAGTTGGGTAATAGTCTAGTTTAGGGGCTTTTGCTATAAAAGTCCTAAAAAATCAAATGTTAGTAAAAATACATATATGCTAACATAACTTTTAATAAAATTGAGGCGGAAGACGCTATTTTTAATGATTTATTACAAAAAATAGCAAAATATGGTGGTTTTGGTACTTACGACTTTTAGCAAAAATTTTCGATTTGGAATTTTCTTTTCAATCCCAAATAGTATATAACCATCCTTGTATTCTATTTAATACTAAAATTGTTTAATATAAGCAAAAATATGCGTGAAAATAGTAAATATAAGTTCACATAAAAAGGATTGACGGTTGATTTATGTAGTATGTTTGACGACACGACTTGACGTTAACAGCATTGATATACGACTATTCCAACGTTGCCAAAACTATGTTTATGATATTGAACTATTGAACATCTTTAAAAATATTCGATAACGAAAGCATAAGCTAAGTAGTTAGATTTTAAATGTCTGAAGGTTTAGTTCTATGTTTAAAATTTACTAAAAATGAATTTTTCATAAATACTTGCTTCAGAGCAAAAATACGATACATATCATGGCAACTTTTGATGCTGAAGGTGACGAGTTTTGTCTTCAGGCTTTTGAAAATATGAATTCATTGATTGCTTTACGACAAGATATTGAGAAAGAAAGAAGAGCTCAGTACTTGTCATTTTAGAAAACGTTAAACTATACAAGACAAATTCGTATAATATACTAAATTCTGTTGTTATTGTTGTTAACTTTTCTAAAGCAAGTATTATTGGAAATGAAATTCAAATCATAGAATACATATTTATAAAATAATTTCTTAGTACAAAAGTTATACTGACAGAGTATTTCATAGTACAAAAGTTATACTGAGAGAGTTGGCAACATTGATATTAATAGAACTTGGTAGTTCAGGATGTACTACATAAGACAACCGTCAATTCGTTTTACTTCACTTTTTTGTGAACTTATATTTTATATTTTCACGCATATTCTTGCTTATTTTGAACTATTTTAGTATTAAATAGAATACAAGGATGGTTATATACTATTTGGGATTGAAAAGAAAATTCCAAATCGAAAATTTCTGCTAAAAGTCGTAAGTACCAAAACCACCATATTTTGCTATTTTTTGTAATAAATCATTAAAAATAGCGTCTTCCGCCTCAATTTTATTAAAAGTTATGTTACCATATATGTATTTTTACTAACATTTGATTTTTTAAGGCTTTTATAGCAAAAGCCCCTAAACTAGACTATTACCAAAAGTTGTTCTATGTAATTAAACACATTCTATTATACATTTAATAAGAGCTACTTTACTTGATAACGAAATGCACTTTTGAAGTTTGCATGCTGGCGTTGGACAAACCCATCTGAATAAAACATTTACCTTATTAGATTTGCCAACATTCAATGCTCAACTTTTCAATATACATGAGAAAATTATTGGCCCTTCTACTGAAATAGTTTGCAAAATAAAGCTGTTCAGAAGCTACTGCATTAGAACGAGCTTCAACAGAACAAAATATGGAATCATTGAGAACTTTATTGGAAGAATCTATTATAAAGCCAAATCTTAAAATTTATTTATATATATATATATATATATATATATATATATATATATATATATATATATATATCTAACTACGCAAAAGCAGAACGGTTCAACCCCTTTTTCGCTTTTGATTTTCAACAGATTTTTTTGTTTAGTAGCTATTGACAAGCTTTAATCTTATCGATAACAGAAAATTTGTACCTTAGCTTTTTGAGTGCCGTACATCTGTAGAAATAACGGAATCTTTATTAAACCATTGGGTATATATTTTCCCAAAATGTATAAAGTTTCGAAATTTGTTATTTAGTAACGATACAGACTTAAGTGACAGCAATATGGACATACAGTTTATGATATAATACTGGGCTTATATTGTGTAAAAGTAAAATACAGGGTGATTCAGATTTTATCTGGATAACTTCGGGAGTTGATAGAACTTGTAAAAACAATGTTAGTTCTCAATATAACTTTTTAGCTAAAACCTCATAGTTTCGGAAATACAGGGCATTGAAGTTGCGTATTTTTTTAATTTTTTTATTCATAACTTTTGATTTAGTTTTCCGATTTATTTCAAATTTAACGCAGAAACACTTCTTATGGTTTTGCATAAGCCTTAGAAGTAACAAACTACCCACTCTTTACTAAGTGGGTTTTTAGGGGCTACCCCCACCTAAATGTTTTCAAAACTTTTACAAATAATAATTTTTATTTGTAATAATTAATTAGGTCTATACCTTGATTTATTATAAAACTATTTTCATTCTTGTATTTTTTCGATATTTTGCTTTGTTCTTTAGATATTTTTTTAAAATTCGAGGCATAGCACTACCCAGTTGCAAGCATTAATTATCATTTCGTAGTAAAAATTCTGGGCATATTTATAAACACTTTTACATTCATAAAAACTTTTTTATAACACTTTAACAACACTTATGATAATTAAAGTCAAATCACATAAGACTTGTCATTTTGATTTTTCATGGCATACTACGAAATGATAATTAATGCTTGCAACTGGTTAGTGCTATTCATCGAATTTTATAAAATATCTCAAGAACAGAGCAAAATAACAAAAAAATACAAGAATGAAACTAGTTTTAAAATAAATCAGGGTATAGACCTAAATAGTTATCACAATTAAAAATTATTATTTGTAAAAGTTTTGAAAACATTTAGGTGGGGGTAGCCCCTAAAACCCACTTAATAGAGAGTGGGAAGTTTGTTACTTTCAAGGCTTATGCAAAACCATAAGAAGTGTTTCTGTGTTAAATTTGAGATAAATCGAAAAACCAAATCAAAAGTTATGAATAAAAAATATAAAAAAATACGCAACTTCAATGCCCTGTATTTCCGAAATTAAGAGGTTTTAGCTAAAAAATTATATTGAGAACTAACATTATTTTTACAAGTTCTATCAACTCCCGAAGTTATCCAGATAAAATCTGAATCACCCTGTACAAATAATAAAGTACTTACATCATATATTTGATAGAAGGGTAAACACAAATATGATGAGCAATTACTAATAATTTCAAATTAATCACACTCACTGTAACATTATAATATTGTAACGTGAAGACTTTCCCGAATAATAAACTACACTCACAAATGAACTATACACACACAATGTACATTCCGGAAAACATGGGAGACATCAGGAGGCAACGAGAATAAGTCCTGGTCTATTCTCGAAGCCATATATTGAGAAATAACCTCCAGAAACAACGAAAACAACTCTGGAACCATCTAGAGCTTTTTAGGTTAGATATATAAGGCTGATGGCATAGACTGGAAAGTTAGTAATAGATAGTTTCTCATAGAGCACGGTCAGTAAGTTAGTGATAGAACACAGACAGTAGTTATAGTCCAAGAAATATTGTGTGAATATAAATGTATATAAAGACAAGTATTTATTGGTGTAAATAAATAAGTGAAAATAAATCGAACCCAGTTTTAATATAAATTCCCGTTACATTGGTGTCAGTGAGTGATTATAAAATTGGACAGACTTTAAGAGACTGCGGTTTCGTGTAGAGTTGAGTGTTTTCGTGACTTTTTGTTAGATTTAAGTTTTAGAGTTTTTTTGTTCGTTTTCGTGTTGGTGTAAAGACTTTTTGTTTGTTTTTGTGTTAGTGTGAAGACTCTTTAGTTCGTTTTCGTGTGAAGACTTTTCGTTCGTTTTCGTGTGAATGTGAAGACTTTTTTTCGTGTTTGTGTGAAGAATTTTGTTCGTTTTCGTGTCGAAGACTTTAAAAATAGTATTGACTAATTGACTCTATTAATAAAGACAATTCAAAATGAAATTAGTGCAGTTAACCGTAAAACAACTCAAAGAACAGTTGGTGGAGCCGGAATGTGATGATTCCGGTAATAAAGCGACCCTCCAGAAACTGTTAATGGACATTTTGATTGAAAATGGAGAAAATCCTAATATGTTCGACTTCAACTCTCCGGTAGAACTGTTGCTGAAAGAGGTGAGAAATAATAATGAGAAATTCGAGGAAGTAACCAGGACATTTGGGGTGAAATTCGATGAAGTCTCGAACAAGTTCGAAGAAATTTCTAGAAATAATAACGAAAGATTCGAGGAAGTAACCAGGACATTCGGGGTGAAATTCGATGAAGTCTCGAACAAGTTTGAAGAAGTTTCTAGAACTCTTCAAGATGAAATTAAAGATGTTTCCAGAAAAAGTGATGCGAGGTTTGAGGAGGTGACCAGAACTATCGAGGAAGCTGGTAAATTTAGTGACAAGAAATTCGAAGAAATTTCAAGAACAGTTGAAGAAAACTTTGTCACGACAGAGAAGAACATGGAGCTACTGCAACAAAAAATCAAGACACTAGTAATGTTAGTTAAGAATGGTAACTGCAGTGGGAGCCAGACACTCAAAGGCGAAGATGACTTAGCCGTAGGTAGTATGAGGGTTAAGCTGCCAAACTTTGATGGAAAGTGCTCCTGGTCAACCTATCGAAAACAATTTGAAGCAGTGGCAATGGCTAAGCAGTGGACCGAAGAACAGAAAGTTGTTTCCTTAACCACTGCTTTACGAGGGGATGCAGCAGACATCCTAAGGTCTATTCCAGCTGGCCAAGCAAACTACCGTGTCTTGCTTTCTAAATTGGAGAATCGGTATGGAGACAGTCATCTTCAGCAAGTATACAAAGCACAATTACGATCTCGGGTGCAACATGCAAATGAGAGTCTGCAAGAATTTGAGGGGGAGGTAGCTCGTATTGTGCGGCTAGCATATCCTACATTTGCCGATAGCTTCCTCGATGAAATTGCAGTGGACACATTTGTAAATGGATTGAGGGAGAGCGAGCTGCAGAAGGCGTTGAAGCTGGCCAGACCAAAATTGCTAGAGGAAGCACTAGCTATTGCTTTAGAGCATGAAGCCGCTAGCCAAACTTCCCGAGGGCACCGTGTTAGAGCAATCCAGGAAGAAGACCAGTCCGATAGAGAGCCCCTGTTAGAAATGATAAGGAAGCTAAATACGGGGGCGCAATCAAAGAAGAGAGAGCCAAGGTGTTGGAACTGTGGCGAGCTAGGACACGTACGCCGCAGTTGTAAGAAGAAGGTTGCACAGTCGGAAAACTAGAATGGGTCGAGATGAGGGGGCAATCGTCGACCTGCAGAAATAGTGCCCCAGTAATTACAGTCAATGTGTCATCTTCTGGCGGTGCCTTGAGTTTATACATCGATGGTCGAATCAATGGAGAAGACAGAACACTGCTAATAGACACCGGTGCAACAAGAACAATAGCCAGGCCAGAGCTCATCACGGATCATTCCCGGATACTACCAACAAAGGTCCAACTCAGAACAGCGACTGGAGAGAGAATAAGAACACATGGTAAAGCGAGCATGACCATCAGCATTGGCAAGATCACCACCAAGCACAGAGTTTTAATCGCTGACATATCTAACCAGTTTATTTTGGGAATGGACATTTTGAAGAAGCTTGGAGCTGTGTTGCATGTCAAAAATGGTGTCTTGAAGGTCGACAATGAAAAACTGCCCTTTCACGAGGATAACGAAGATGTTGTCCGGTTGATAACGACTAGTGACGTAATAATACCCGGCTATAGTGAAAAAATATTGATGACCAACCCGGACGGAAACTGCAAACCTGGAAGTCTGAGACTGGTAGAAGAAATGAATAATAAGGAATTTCTGACAGCTAAAGCTCTTGTTCGAGTAGGAGATGTCGTTCCTGTTAGAGTAATAAATTTAAAGCAGAGCCCCATCAAGTTGAGCAAGGGAAGTATGGTTGGAAATTGTGTTCCTGTATCAGCAATATGCTCTGTAGGAACGATTAGTAAACCATCCAGGACCAGATATTCGAAAGAGCTGATTGATGTGGTCATCAAGACTGTCCAGGACTTAGACGAGAAACAATTACGAAAAGTGAGAGATATGCTTGTAGAATTCCAGGACGTATTTGCGATGGAAGAAGAATACAAAGGTAAAACAAGTATAGTGACTCACAAGATAAACACGGGGAACGCTCAGTCAATACGACAGCAGCCAAGAAGACTTCCATTGGCCAAAAGAGACGAAGCCGAGAAAATGATTCAAGAAATGAGCAAACAAGGAGTCATTGAGCCATCAAATAGTCCATGGACCTCGCCAGTAGTGCTCGTGAAGAAAAAGGATGGTTTTACAAGATTCTGTGTAGATTACCGACTTCTGAATTCAGTCACTAAGAAGGACAGTTATCCGTTACCCAGAATAGATGACACCCTAGATACTCTCTCTGGGTCACGGTGGTTTTCTACACTAGATCTGAAAAGTGGATACTGGCAAGTTGGAATGGATTCCGCAGATCGAGAGAAGACTGCTTTCTCGATAGGATCAGGGCTCTGGCAATTCACTGTGATGCCGTTTGGACTATGCAATGCTCCCGCTACATTTGAGAGGCTCATGGAAGCAGTTTTGAGAGGACTGACATGGCAAACCTGCCTAGTGTATTTGGATGACGTAATCGTGGTAGGAAAATCATTTGAGGAACACTCGAAGAATTTAAGAGAAGTTTTCCAACGATTACGTGAGGCCAACCTGAAGCTGAGTCCTAAGAAATGTTATCTGTTCCGACGTCAAGTAAGATATCTGGGTCACATCGTATCTGGGGACGGCGTCACGGCAGATCCAGTAAAGATAACAGCCATTAAGGAATGGCCTATTCCCAAGAACAAGCATGAGATAAGAAGTTTTCTGGGCTTGTGTACCTACTATCAACGGTTTGTGAAAGGTTTTGCCAACATCGCTAAGCCTCTAACTAAACTAACAGAAGAAGGCAAAGAATATTCCTGGAATGATGAGTGTCAGAGAGCTTTCGAACAACTGCAAGAATCTCTTATCAGCGCACCAATTTTGGGCTATCCGAGGCATGACGGAAAATTCGTGTTGGACACAGATGCCAGTAATACAGCCATTGGTGCTGTCCTCTCGCAGATTCAGGAGAATGTGATTACCTACTTCAGCAAGGTTTTGTCAAAATCGGAGAGGAATTATTGCGTTACCAGAAGGGAACTGTTGGGAGTAGTGAAAGCCTGCGAACACTTTCATAAGTATTTGTATGGTCGCCGGTTTCTAGTTAGAACTGACCATGCAGCGTTGAAGTGGCTCCTGCAATTCCGTAATCCTGAAGGACAAGTGGCAAGATGGTTAGAACGTCTTCAGGAATATGACTATGACATCGAGCACAGGGCAGGAAAAGTTCATGGAAACGCAGATGCCTTATCCAGAAGACCGTGCAACTATAACTGCACCCACTGCTCGAAGATGGAAGAGAAGCTTTGCCCTATACGACGAACAACCGTAGAGAATGAGGAGTGGCAGCCCGAACAAATGAAACTGGCCCAAGAGAATGACCCATGTTTGTGAGTGGTCTTGGAGTGGATGCGCCGTAAGGAGAGGCCGTCTTGGCAGGACATAAGCTTACGAAGCCCTGAAGTGAAAGCATATTGGAGCCAATGGGACTCTCTTGTGTTAAGAGATGATCTGCTGTATTTGAGTCTGAAGTAGGCACTGAATCCAGATTTCAACTAGTTGTGCCGAGAAGCAAAGTGCCGGAGGTACTACGTCAGCTACATGATGGAGCCTCGGCTGGACATTTTGGTATCACTAAGACTCTGCAGAAGGTTCGAGAGCGATTCTATTGGGTGAATTGCAAAGAAGATGTGAGACAGTGGTGCCGTAAGTTTGAAGTGTGTGCAGCCAGCAATGGACCACTTGGTAGAAAGCGGGCACCTATGAGGCAGTATAACGTTGGGAGTCCCATGGAACGAGTTGCTGTGGATATTGCGGGGCCATTTCCTGAAACGGACAATGGGAATAAGTATATCCTGGTAGCTATGGATTATTTCACAAAGTGGACAGAGGCGTACGCAATTCCTAACCAGGAAGCATCGACCGTCGCCGAGGTGTTGGTGAAGGAATTCTTTTCACGTTTTGGCGTTCCTCTTGAAATCCATTCAGACCAAGGAAGAAACTTCGAGTCAGCCCTGTTCCATGATGTGTGCAGACTAATAGGTGCGAACAAGACCAGAACGACCTCTTTGCATCCTCAATCGGACGGAATGGTAGAGAGGATGAACCGAACTATGGGCAAGCACCTCTCTAAGGTTGTCTCAGAACATCAGCGAGATTGGGACCAGTACATCCATTTGTTCCTGATGGCCTATCGGGCGGCTGTGAATGAAACGACTGGTCAGACTAGTTAAATGTTGGGGCGTGAGTTACGCCTACCCTGTGACCTGAAATTTGGCCGTAGACCTACGGTGGATCGTGTCGCAGGAGAAGGATATGTCGACCAATTGAGAGCCAGAATGGATAAAGTCCATGAGTTAGCCAGACAGAAAATCCAGCTTGCCAGTGATCGAATGAAGCACCACTACAATATTCGATCAGCTGATGGAGTCTTCAACGTGGGGGACCTTGTTTGGCTGTATAATCCCCAACGACGTCGGGGCTTTTGTCCCACTCCAAAAGCAATGGGAAGGGCCATATGAAATTATGAAGAGGATAAATGACGTCATCTATCGTATCCGAAAGTTACCAAGGGGAAAACCTAGAGTGGTGCACATAAATCGACTCGCACCATACGCTGGATCGAACAACCAGGAGGAAGCACGAGTGGCTCTTCAAGAAAAGAATGTTGAAGAGCGAAATGTCAGTTTCAACGACTTCATGTCCAACTACGCAGATCGGAAGGTCAGACTCGGTGTGACAGTTGAGGTTCAACAAGACCTTTTTAAACTACCAGCCGACGTTTCTATTGTTCATTGCCCAACGACCAAGAGTAGGAAAAGTTCTGCGACTAGCAGATGGTAATCGGAACCTCTTCTATTTGACTACGAAGAAGATGTCTAGAGGAAAACCCACTTACAAGGACATCTGGCATGCACTGAAGAGCCTAAGGAATGAAGTCAGGAATTATGACATCAAGAAGTTGGGACTTCCGAAAATAGGCTGCGGGTTGGACGGGCTAGATTGGAAGACTGTAAGGAGCATGATCGAATACATCTTCCAGGACGCTGGTGTGCAAATTACCGTGTGTTGCTTCGATCAAAAAGGAGTGTACTCGGGAAAGACCATAGACTGTTACTTCTTCAACAAGGGTGTTTGCCTGGCAGGAACCAAGTGCAGATTCCGCCATGGAACGGAAATCCAGCAAGGTACTACCAAGGATGATTCTGATCGGGACGATCAGATGCTAAGGAGGGGGCAGTGTAACGTGAAAACTTACCCGAATAATAAACTATACTCACAAATGAACTATACACACACAATGTACATTCCGGAAAACACGGGAGACATCAGGAGGCAACGAGAATAAGTCCTGGTCTATTCTCGAAGCCATATATTGAGAAATAACCTCCAGAAACAACGAAAACAACACTGGAACCATCTAGAGCTTTTTAGGTTAGATATATAAGGCTGATGGCATAGACTGGAAAGTTAGTAATAGATAGTTTCTCATAGAGCACGGTCAGTAAGTTAGTGATAGAACACAGACAGTAGTTATAGTCCAAGAAATATAGTGTGAATATAAATGTATATATAGACAAGTAGTTATTGGTGTAAATAAATAAGTAAAAATAAATCGAACCCAGTTTTAATATAAATTCCCGTTACAATATATAAATTTGAACAGCTTATTCTAAGACAAAAGAGTATATATAAACAAAACATACGTATAGGTCCGCAAACAATACTGTTCCGATCAATCAAAAATGTCATTAGTTTAATACATGTTATGGTAACGGTATGTTTAGATTAGATTAGTTAGATTTATTTAGATATAGATGTTCTGAAAGTTTTCTTGTGAAGTGAATTATATAATGAAAAATCTTTGTTTGTATAATAGAAACAAGTCACACAATTAAACTGAGGCAGGTATAGGCTCAGTGATCAGTGAGATTAACATATAAATAATAATTGATTAATTATATCTACATAATAATATATACAAATATATATCAGTATACAAATTAGACAATGTGAAATCTTAGTCTTGTATGTGAAATTGATGTAGTTCAGTCGTAATAATCTTTACTTTTGTGTTAAGCTTTTTCAAATATATATATAATCATATTTTCTCACGATACAAAAAATTAAACATTACCTAAATCTTATTATTATGAACCAAAGATTCTCCAGTTTAATTATTTCCTATTATTAATGAAACACCCTGTATATATTTTACCTATGATAATACTCTCAGGGCCAAATTCATAGTCGTCACTCTTTCTCCACTCACCCACAAATTCCACTCAAATCAACCCTACACTCAAATTTGGGATTCAAGAACGAAACTACACTCAAAAGGCCCCTCAAATGATTCTCAATATTGAGTATAAATTAAGGTGTCGAATTTTGGCACTCAATTCAATTTAACGTCACTTTTTGAGCTTGTCATAATTTCGTAAAATATTCTGGTTTTGTTCATTGCGTTTAATATTAATTTATATATTTAAAATAAATGTGTATAGTATATTCAGTCATTAAAAATGAATAATTCAACGAATCTATAGATTTCATTGATTAAGTGGAAGATAATGTTTATTCAGCTATTCCAAGGTAATTGAAATCATCAATGAGAATTTTAGACAATTTTGAGAGATTACAACAATCCTCTTGAGAAATTTAGTAATATTGAACGTTTTATGAGATATAGATTCGATGGAAATATTATCCCTTTTTTGATGGAGTGGCTCATCTGTTTTTTACAATTAAAACCACGGAATAAAGTTATTTAATTGCTATATTTGCTGGATAGCGGACGCATTTCTCATTTGCTGACATATCTTTCTTCTGGTTTTGCGCCAAATCAAATATAAAGTTGTTATTTTTATTCAATTTGACAATGACAGAATGGCAGGGTAATTATAAATTATAGTTAATGGTTATCTACACATACCAAAGAACAAAGAGATACTTCAATGCTCTGTGATGGATGCACTCATTAAAAACAGGATTGCCACATGATCCAACCCTTAAATTGAGTTATGATTGAGGAACAACGATTTTCATATCTTTGAATCGCAATTTGAGGCTAGGTCATCACTCACACTCAAATTGTCCTCAAATTGAGTGTAGTAGATATTGAGTTTGAGTGACGTCTATGAATTCCACCCACAAACTTCAAACAAAAGTGACCTTCATAATTTGCATGAACATGGAACAAACTAATGTTTTTTGTATTTTGTGAATTAAGACAGGGATGTTGCCAAATCTCGAATTTTCTCTTAGCGTTCGTTCAAAAATTGTTCTTAGATAAATAGTTTTTTGAACATTTCACCGTAAACTGTGTGATAGGATACAAATAAGAATGAAGAAATCTGTTCATAAAATTGCTAACTTCCATATGAAATACTTTTTTTCAATTTCCATACATGGGAAATAATGAAAAAACAATTTAAAATAGGTAATGTGCGATTTTTCCATAAGATACCATGCTTTTTCAATAACGTTTTTCTTGAAAATCCTGCGATAAAAAATTCTGAAAAAATTCGAATATGTTCGCCATGCACCAATTTATTTTTATAAATTTCTGACACGTGGTTTGACAGACATCAATTTTTTTATCGACAAATTCCTCTTCAATAAGCTTTCCAAAGAGGTGCCACAAGTGGTGTCTTCTTATTTGAAAAACAAAGTTATTTGGGACCCAATTAAATTTTACCTAATGAAAGCGAATTCCATAGAATATCTTTGAGGACGTATTTTTGGATTTTTTGAGAAATCTCACAAACTCTGTCCTTATGTCGAAAAATGACCTATTTGTCAAAAAAAGGCTCCTTTAAACAACACCAAAAAAGGCAAAAATCCGTTCAGCCGCTTTAAAGTTACTGATATTTATTTACAAAATCATTTAAGCTTCACCCACCACTTTATTTTTAGAGATAGGGAAAAAGTGTCTGAGCTTCAAGAATAGCCTGAAATTTTGAGAAACATAACTTTTTTTAATTCAAGATAGAGATTACACACCCTAGCTGTCATGTTAGAAACTTGAAAATAATTTCCAGCATTTAGGGCCATATTCATAGCCGTAACTTTTTCTCCACTCACCCTCAAATTTCACTCAAATCAACCCTACACTCAAATTTGGAATTTATAGGCGTCATTCAATCTCAACTCACACTCAATTTCTACTTAAATCCACCCTACACTCAAATTTGGGATTCAAGAACGAAAATACACTCAAAAGGCACCTCAACTGATTCTCAATAATGAATATAAATTAAGGTGTCAAATTTTGCAACTCAATACAATTTAGCGTCACTTTTTGAGCTTGTTAATATTTCGTAAAATATTATTGTTTTATTCATTGCGTTTAATATTAATTTACCTATAGTATATTCATTCATAAAAAATGAATAACTTCAACGAATTTATTGATTTCATTGATTATATGGAAGATAATGTTTATTTAGCTATTCCAAGGTAAGTCAATCCTCTTAAGAAATGTAGTAATTGTGAAATTTATATGAGATATAGATTCGTTGGAGATATTATTCTTTTTTTTTTATAGAGTGGCTCATCTGTTTTTTACAATAATTTATATAGCGGGCAAAAACTAAATATGTTATTTTTATGAACATTTATACTGTTATAGATAAGAAATAAAAAAGGTAAATTAGATCCAATGAGAACAATTTTCACAAACCTCGTTTGAAAAATCCACATGCCCAGGTGTATCAATCAAATTCAACAAGTATGTTTTAGTCTCATACTTGTATAGTAACGATGCACTTTGAGCCTTAACAGTAATGCCTCGCTCTTTCTCAACCTGTAGTTTATCCAAAATCTGTTTGCTGCCTTCTTTTATTGCACCTGTATGTTCCAGTAAACGATCAGCTAAAGTACTTTTCCCATGATCAACATGTGCTATGATGCTAAAGTTTCTTATACGCTCAACTGGAATATCGGTTAAATCAACATCGTCTCTTACTATCTCCCTATTGTCATTAGAGATTCTCTTCCTTGTATCACATAATGAGAAAGCCCTAAGAATCAATAAAGCAGGATTTACTTTTTGTAGTTTGAAAATTCACTATAAACTAATAAAAGTATTATGAATTCAGAATACTCATGAAATAATTTCTTACAATGTAAATTCTTTTGGAAAATGAGGCTGCGTCCAGAGACTGCTTATCAACTTTCTGGATATTTTATACATAACTTTTCATTTTTTCATTTCTCAATTTTCAAAGTTGAGGTTACATAGTTCAAATATAACTGGGTAGTTCTACTGAACGCTGCAGGTAGTGTCAGAGAACCATAGAGATATAATATCAGAGACACAAGGATGTCATAAGGAGGATAATCAACTACTGTTTGCCGTATATTGTCGAGTCGGTGACGGGTCTACTAATGAGTCGCCAATCGCTGTTAGTTGGTGTCGGTGACTAGTGAAATCTCATTCATATCATATCATATTCATATTATGTTTGCGTTGTGACGGAACCTAAAACCCAACCTATTTAATCTCGACATCGTATCTTCAACATTATTTATGTTTATGATAGTGTAGCAAGGTTTACACTCGATGCAAAAGTTATTTCTTTCAGAATAACTTACAAGTTACATAATTTGAGTCTGAACAAGCAATAATTCGTGATGTCTTTCGTAGTTGATCAAAAGCGAACGAAACGGTATTTTACAGAGATAATGCAATCCGTTAAAACTGTAGTGGTATGTGGTCAAAATAATCTTTCAGTTGCTGTCTTATCAAAGATTTTACTCTCTCCAGTGAATTAATTATTGGGGCTCCACATAAATGTTAAACCTTCGGGTCTTCTAAATAATTTCCATCGCGTAAGTTCAAACTTATTTTGTGATTTTTTTACTTCCAGACAATCATTTACTAATGGCCCGTAAGCCACAACTTCATAAAAATACATTATTTTTATAGTAGATTAAAATTAAAGTGTCAAATAGGAATAAGATCATGGATCAAAAAATGGCTCTTAACTTATAATTTTGTATTTTATTCATCAAACCAACAACCAACACATTAAAATATCTCAATATTTCTAAGCGGGTGCTGACAGAGAAAGATTGAGGTACGTGCGAGAGAGTGGGAAGTTAAGCCACACCCACCTCGTCGACTCTAGAAAGCATATTTCCAGTGGGATATACCGTTGCCACCGAGATATAAGGCCTGCGGGCTGCTACGTCACGTATTCGTTAGTGGTCATGAATTTACTCGCAGCGCTGATGCGTATATATGCTAACTGCTGTTGCAACGTTATTCAACAGTATAAATTTAATTATCTAATGAGGGATTCCTGTTCAAACGGGGCTGCCAGTCGTGAACTGGTCCCTCAGTCGCACCCCATTCGATTTTTTTGAGAAATGGAAAACGAAATTTCAAAGCAAACCATTGGAACAGATATTAAAAATCCTATTTTTTCGACACGGTTTCTATTTTTCTTTTTTTACTTTTGCCCTTGCTGTCATTTGATTTTCGGCAATAATTCTTTAATAAAGTATTCCCTGTAATTTTAATTACTAATTTCAAAATAGTTTATATTTCATGATGTTGACAAGTAACGAATCTATAATTATCTGACTCATATCCCTGCCAGTAATTGAAAATATAATTTAGAAGAAAGTTTCTTTTATTTTGTATATCCAAAAAATCGTCTTCATAATTAGAAATAATGTTATTGAACAAAATGTATGTAATTAGAACTATTTGAACTATAACAGCTTTAGGATAGAGAAGACCACCGCGAGTGAGGTTATTAATTAAGTTGTAGTTCTCTTCTACAATGAGTTGTTCATCGAAATCCAAATAAGGTTGAATGTGAATTTCGTCCATAAAAAGTATTACATTTTTTTCATGATCTTCTAAAAGTTTAAAAATATTACGCGCATAAACTAGAAACAATGCTCTGTACTCTTTGGTGGGATCGGTTAGAAATGTATTGCAAACTGTTCTTATTGTAGATGGGTGAGGTAGCGCTAGTGAACTGTAGTGTCGCACTTATGGAGTACATGATTGATGACCAAATCATTGTTTTTGCTGAATAACGATGTCTTTCTTTAGCAGTAACATGAAGTTTTAATTGTTCAGACAAAAACTTGAAAGCATTTCGTTTACCTGAGTCTTCACATTCGAGGCTATCTAAAATAGATGTTATATGATTTATAATTTCTTTAATTTTTTCATTTTCGCAGCTGTTACTGTCATTGGCATTCAACGAAATAGAATCTATGAAACTCAAACAATTCTCTATAATCTCTAGGTTGCTTATAACACAAGGCGTTCTAGTTTTATTAATATTCAAATAGATTTCATGACCACGTAAATATATTTCCATTTTTAAACTTGAATTAATTGCTACTGCATACGTAATTTTAGGCCCAGGACTGTATTCAATTTTGAAAAACGTAATTTTTGAGTCATCATTTATTTTACACCAATTTTTGTAGGTAAAAGAATCCATAATTTCTAGAAATTTTTCAAAATTTTTAAAACTAATAGACTCCTGATGTGCAGCAAAAGTTTTTTCGCTTTCTTTGATAGCTTTGAGTAAATTGGCATTATTGATTTCATGAATTTTCTCTTCCTTACTTTTTCGAACATGAGAAGTTGAGGATTTTGAAAGATATTTTGGGCAATTTGGAAATATACTTGGTATAGCGATAGCGGTTTAATGGAACAGTAATATGTTCTCCAGTTTTTTTATCTAATTTTGATATATCGCGGATAATGTCATCAGTATGAAAATGTAACTCACAAACTTTGCTGGAATTCGATGGGATGAAACCTGCTCGGGGAATGGCGCGCAACCATTGTTTTTTTATCTCATCGTTCTTTGGAAATGAAAACACTCTCACAGTCGGAGCACTATTATACCCGTAATTTCCTTTACACGATGGAACACAGCACTTGTGAGGCATTTTGAAAAAACTAGAATTCCCGAATCACGGCCCTGACCTAATGTAAAACCTAATGTAAAATGGTGGTCGTTGCAACGACAATACCACTGCACGTGTAGTGAATCAAACTTGAACAGTTTTAACTATGTTTCTGTTAATTAACAAATTAAAGTTTTGATCAAACAAAGCACAATCACTACGTAATGTATTCACTACGTAATTATATTGATACTACGTTTTTTCAATGTAAATAAAGTGCAAAGAGAAAATAGACAAATCAGTCGATAGCGTCTCGTCTACTGAATTTGCTACAATTACTACGCACTACGTTTGGTTTGTTATGACCACTAAGCGTGAGGGGAATCTTCTGTGACGTCAGAGCGGTTAGGCCTTATATCTCGGTGGCAACGGATATGCTGAGTCGCTTATCCTCCTTATAACATCCTTGCCAGGTGGTGGTAACTCTTATGGGAACATTTTGATCAAATGTTGCAAGTAGCAGCCGTTAGAGCGCCAGTATCGCTCTTCCGAAGTATTCCGAAGAATGTCGGGAACCGTTGAATACGAATCAGAGAGAACATACAATGAACAATAAATGTTCTCTCTGATACGAATGAAAATTGGCGTTCATTCTAGTTCTGCGTGTAACTGAGAACTGAGCGTTTTGCTTGTCATGATATTACAGACTTGAATTGAATTGTGATTTATATTGAGAGTGAAACTTTATCGCTTTTAATCACGATTTGTTCCAATTGATGTTTGATTTTCCGAAATGGCTCCGAAAAGGACAAGTGTTTTGAGCTCAACTGTGCCAGTTATGAGAATGCGGGAGTAATATTTCACCGCTTTCCAAGACCCGGAAAAATAAATGTTAATATGTGAGTGTAATGACACATGCTTATTCCTAATGTTACTTAGTGTTGCTTGAATATTGTAAACTATATGACCACCGCATTTGTTATATTTCTTTCAATACTTACTTGAATACTACAGCATTGAACTGCCTTTTCAAATAAGGTATTACTCTTACGTATTTGTGTACCAAGACTGATGTCGATAGTTCACTATCGTGTTTGCTGGTAGACGTAGACAGACAAACGGATAAATGAAAATCAATCCCATAGGAGGTATTATTTGTATACCAAATTTGGTGTTGATCAGTTAAGTATTTTCCGAGTTATAGTGTTTACAAACAGACAGATAGGATTATCCAAACAATAACTACTTCAAAATTTTCGATAGTTAATAAATCAAAAATAACGCTTATATCAAGACATTGTTCACTAGCAAATTCGCGCTTCGTACTCGGAAATCAACTGAATTGCCAACAAATTACTGTTCATTACTTCGTCTATGAAATCAGTGTTCTAGAATACCTTAACGACAACTACGAACGACAGTTTCTCACCTTGGATTATAGTTTGTTGTCATACTACTTTGGAGCAGCATGAAATTAACGTGTCTATTTATCACTTTATTGTCTGAAATTACTTCAGACTATTTGAGTTTAAATTGCTTTCCGATAAAATTCTTATCTCTAGGGTGTATTCTTTCTAAAACTAATACCACTTCTTTTAATTACAGGTGCAGATTATGGGCTAAATTCTGTCATCCATCTAGTTACTGGTTCCTGGTGACGTCATGAGAGAGTACATTGAATGTGTATATAGTAGAATATCTATTGTATATTAATATTTATGTTTACTTGCTTATATTATATTTTTAAAATTTGTTCTTTTTTATTTATATGTCCAATGAGGAACAACGGAGAAAGAAGGACGATACAAATGATGCCCTTAATATTCGTCTGTGTATTGTGTGTGTTATTATGTTTTATGTTAGGGAGCTCATATATGTTATATATTTGAAATTCTTTGTAACTATATCTTAAAAATGATATAATTAACTATTTTGAACAATTTACTTAGTATACTTTATATATGATAACTTATGCAATATTAAAAATGAACTTCTAACAATTTGTTCAGTTTTTATGACTTTATTGATCCAATTAAAAAGAAATTGTGACAGAAATGAGACCTTCAGAAACTGTTGGAGTAGACTTATAGAAAAAATATTTCCAGCATTCATATTACCTTTTTGGTCACTATCATGAAAAGTTAAATGAAAAGTCTCGAAAGTTATTTTCAACAATTTCTGAAGGTTTCCATTCCATTCTTCAATTCTAGCTAGCTTGTTACTTTCAAATTTGCCATCAGTATGTTTAAATTTGCCGCCACTACAATGTTAGCAGAGCAGCCGCCACAGCGCTAGTGTTTCAAGGTCAAAACATAGTCGACAAGATTTACATGGGAGTTACCATTCTCTTGTAGGTATATATTCTCTGATCCTTGCAGAGACAACACATGAGACGTGCAAGTCCATGCAAAAAAAATTATCCATGTATCTGTCTTTGTCTAGCGTCAGCAAAGGATAATGCAGATGGCGCTGAAAGCATTTTAACCTAAAGTCCCTATATATGAAAGTCTGGACAGATCGGGTCGTTCGCGGTATTGGTCTACAGCCAAATAATATTTAAATGGCGGCACCAATGAATCAAGCGCGGGAAACCATAATTTATTCAAAGGTTAATTTTTGAATACATTTCAATTTCTAACTTCTTTCACATAAATTTGAATTCAAATATTATTATTTTTGTAAATTTCAATACTTTTACGTATAAGCGTCGCAGCAGATGTAAAGAAATGTAGATATAATTAAGTAATAACTAAATGAATTTTATTTAAACTAAGGACATTACATTGTTATCATATGTAAAAAATGTTATTATTCGGAAGGACACAATAAATACCTCGCATAAAACTAAACCCTTGGATGATGTAGATTCTATTCAAAATTTTTGTATCCAAATATTTATTCTAGCTTTATCCATAGGGAAGAATGCCATGTATGTTTTATTTCCATTGTTCGAATTATTTTTGCAACATGGCAATCAACAAACAGGCATTTTCCTAAAAGAATAAGTAAATATAACAAGCTATTTCCTATTATTATAAATTCGGCTAACAATATATTATTAATTTCACTTCACGACAATTACTTATATTTATATCATATAGTATATATATACCTAACCTATTACTCTATGACTCCATACTCATTATTTGTCTATGAACCTGAACTTCATAATCTGTGATTCTGAAATATTGGATTTCATGAGACCTCAGACGTCGTATGTTATGAGGCCATTTAAATATTATGTAAAGGACAGAGGACAGCGACTTCTCTCTTTTACACACAACCGTTAATGTATCTGTCCAGACTTTCATATATAGGGACTTTATTTAACCTAATCTGCCCGCTAATTACAAATTTAGTTTAAATGCTTCATCCTTCATGATCAGCTGTTTTCACATATTTAAATGTCATTCGAGTTCGTCGGTGATCTCACTTGAAGTCTGTCGATTGATGAAAAAATGTGAATCAGCCAATCAGCTAGAAACACAACACCTGTTTTCGTATGTATGTTGTATTTCTAGATTATTCACATTTTTTCATCAATCAGACATACAGCTATCGATGAACTTGAATGACATGTAAATATGATAATAAGTATCAAAAATGAACTTGAATGAAATACCCTACACCTGAACATATTAAGATGGGCTCATGATGCAGTCTAAGAAAAAGCTTTCATAGAAATGATATATTTATTAAAAAAAACAAGAATGTATAATAAGACTAAGACTAATAAGTTAATCTAAGAAAAAAATAATAATAACATTCGGCAAACTTATCTCAGCACAAAATAGAGGTAGGTACACAATTAAATACTACAAAAAACAGGCACCTACCTAAAATAACAAGAAATGAAGCGTTTATTATTTTTAAAAAATATACAAGAAATGCTCTCGGCCACATTAGAGAAAAATAATTATACAATTAATGATTGAATTTTTCGTCAATATCTACCTTCATTAACTGTATGTTCCAAATCATCAGCTACACTGAACTCCACAATCAGGGGTCTTACTTGTGACTGTGAAGCAGATGCCCTGTTTTCGAAGCCAATTGGAATTGCATCTTTTCGAAGCCTGCCGCTAATCAAATCTGAGTAATCCTCTACTCTGAAATGATTACTACAGATTCTTTGATTCCTTAGTGAATCCCCAGTAAACCTCATGCCCAACTTTTCTTGCCAAATCCTGGATCTACAAATTACATTGTGAGAGCATCTTCTAGGGATTTGTCAATTTATTAAATAATTAAGATCAACATGAGATCACTCCGATTACTTAATTAATTGATATTGTAACGTTTAACCCTGTGCTAAACGTTGTGGGGTGAGTTCGCAGATTGCTTCCAATGATTTATTTTCAAACACACTGTACACGGCTTTCTGTTGTAGTACAACTGTCACTACTTGTCACTTTGACTATCGCGTTCCAACTACTTTCGAGATATGTCTCCAATTGACTGATACAATAAACTGATTCTGTCCCGTGATCGTCACGGCTTTATATATCTGAATCATGATATGACATTCATCGAGAATGTTCTATGATTATCTAGACGCTCATAATTAATGTTCTAGATCCTTGTCAAACTGACAATAGCATGACCAATTGTACCTCACATATAGTGTCTGGAAGGATCGAGAATAACTCTACTATAATTCTAGAACTACATAATGCAATATAAAAGCAACACTATTGAAAATAAGGTAGCAGAATGAATATAAACTAAAAGAAATAATAACAGTAAGTACATGATAAACTACCCACGTAACACTGCCCCCTTCTTAGCTTTGATCGTCCCGATCAAATGTCACCTCAGTCCCTTTGTACAGTGAAAGTCTGTCGATATGAACCACTTTCATTTTACTGCGTGGGGATTTCTGAATTCTATATTCCACATCGTTTATCCTCTTGATAACGGTATATGGTCCCTCCCATTGTTTGTCAAACTTTGGAGAACGACCTTTTCGTCTTTGTGGATTGTACAACCACACTCTATCACCAATTTTTAATTGTCCGGTTTCTGCACGAATATCATATCGGGCCTTCATTCGATCACTAGAAATCTTCAACTGTTTTCTAACCAGATTGTGTATTTCCTCGAGTCTTCGTCTCACTCTGAATGTAGGCATCTACAGATGTGGGAGGTTCGCTTGGTGAACCAAACAAGATGTCAGACGGAAGTTTCAGATTTCTACCAAGAACAATGCCAGCTGGGAATTCTTTGGTCGATTCATGAGTGGAAGATCTATAGGCCAGTAGGAAGAGCGGTATACACTTATCGCAGTTTGTTTGGTGTTCATTGATTGCTGACCTCAAATAATTTTTTTGTGTTCTGTTAAATCTCTCTACCATTCCATCGGATTGTGGATGCAGTAGAGTTGTACGAGTTTTCTTAATCCCCATCAGGTTACACACAAGATTTCCGACTCAAAATTTCGACCTTGGTCCGAGTGAATCTCTAACGGCACACCAAACCGACTTATCCAATGTTCAATTAGGGCATCGGCCACTATTTTTGCCTCTTGATTTGGAATTGCGACTGCCTCTGGCCATTTACTGAAATAATCCATTATGACCAAGAGATATTTGTTTCCAGAGCTGCTTATTGGAAATGGCCCCGTAATATCGATGGCTATTCGCTCAAATGGGGCACCCACATTGTACTGCTGCATCCTATGGCGGGTTCTGGTATTTGGACCTTTACTGGTAAAGCAGGTATCGCATCGCCGACACCAGTCCTCTACGTCAGCACGGCTTCCTAACCAGTAGAACCTCTCTCTAATCTTCGATAACGTTTTATTGATACCTAAATGGCCACCACTTGCTCCACAATGAATCTCTTGCAGTACTTGTGCAATTCTTTTCCGTGGAAGAATTATTTGCAAATGAACAGTCTTACCATCATTACTTTCCCATTTTCTTTTTAAAACGTTATCATCAATTACTAAAGATTCCCAAAGTGACCAGTATCCTTTTATGACAGGAGACAAATCTGATATCTCCTGCCAAGTAAGTCTTGCTCCATCCATTTTCCACCTCATCACTGGTCCAATATCATTATCATCCAGTTGGTCTTGCTTGAGTATATCCGAACTCCAGTTTGGGTCGTCATTTATCAAAGTTCGTTTGACTTTAAGAATTTCTGGCACATTATTTTCAAGTCTTGAACAGTTTTTACAGTCCTCTGCACAAGGCCGTCTTGACAATGTATCAGCGTTTCTGTGGTTAATACCAGGACGATGTTCAATTTTAAAGTCATATTCTTGAAGTTGTTGGAGCCAGCGCGCTATCTCACCTTCTGGGCTCTTGAACTGAAACAGCCATTTAAGTGATGCGTGATCGGTCCGTAGAACAAATGTCTGACCGTATAAATATTTGTGGAAATGTCTTATTGCCTTGACTACAGCTAGTAACTCCTGCCGCGTCACACAGTAATTTTGTTCAGCCTTTAATAAACTCTTACTTTAATATGCTAGTACATACTCCACTCCTTCTATTCTTTGGGACAAAATTGCCCCAATTCCTGTTTTACTGGCATCAGTATCTAGGATAAATTCTCCTTCTCTCTGGGGATAAGCCAGAACAATAGAAGAGCACAAAGCACCTTTCAGATATTCGAAAGCATTCTGACATTCTGGAATCCAATTGTGAGGTCTTTCCTTCTCAGTTAGTCGATGCAATGGACGGGCAATACTAGCAAAATTCTTTACGAACCGTCTGTAATAAGAACACAGGCCTAAGAAACTTCGCAGTTCTGTTTTGTTCCTTGGTACAGGCCAATTATGAACCACTTCTGTCTTTTCCGGATCTATTCTTACACCATTTGCGGATATTATGTCCTAAATACTTCACCTCAGTTCTTAGGAAAGCATATTTCTCGGGATTAAGTTTAAGATTTGCTTGTGAGAATCGTTGAAATACCTCTTCTAGATTATTCAAGTGTTCCTCAAATGTTTCACTGAAAACGATTACATCATCAAGGTATACTAAACATTTCTTTCCAATGAGTCCACGTAGTACTCTTTCCATCAATCTCTCAAAAGTCGCTAGAGCGTTGCACAATCCTAATAGCATTACAGTGAATTGCCATAGACCAGTATTGGCTGAAAATGCTGTCTTTTCTTTATCCTCTTTTCAAGTCCATTGTAGAAAACCATTGCGCTCCTGACAACCAATCCAGTGTATCGTCTATTCTAGGAAGAGGAAAACTGTCTTTTTTTGTGATTTCATTTAATTTTCTATAGTCAACACAAAACCTAGTCGAGCCATCTTTCTTTGTGACTAAAACAACCGGTGACAACCAAGGACTGTTCGAAGGTTCAATTACCTTTTGTTTCCTCATGTTATCTATAAGTATTGTCATTTCATTTTGTTTTGCTAATGGTACCCTTCTAGGAATTTGTTTTATTGGTTGTTGGTTGCCTGTGTTAATGCGATGTTGTACCATATTAGTTCGTCCTAGATCTGTTTCCGAAAAAGAAAATAGTTCTTTGTATTTCTCCCATAAATCACCAAATTTCGCCTTCTGTTGGTTATGAAGTTGAGAAATGATTCTCTCTTTCAACTCTCTTCCTTTCTGGCACATGGTTTTCCCTTGACTGCTTGAGATTTTGACAGATACTATAGGTTCCGCACAGGCAATTACTTCATTTTTCATTAAAACTAGGTTCTTCGGACAGATTTAAAACTCTCACCTTAATTGGATGCTCACTTGATGGATTTATTAATGCGTTTTCTATTATCATTTCCTTTGGCAGACATTCTGGATTACTTTCGTGTACCAATGCCTCCTTGCACTTAGAACCTTCTATTTTAACATGGATGAGATTGTCAGACCATCCAGGTATCGTAATGGTCCTGTTTACCTTAATTTTTCTTATTCTAGATTCAGATGTTGACATAAACAACTCTTCTTCATTAACTTTGAGTATTCGGTCTTGGAGGTTCAGATTGAAGCCAAATTTATTCATGATGTCTAGCCCAAATAAAACTTCGTCCAAAATCTCGGCAACAAATACTTTATGTCTGAATTTTGATTTTCCCAGCTGAATATCTGCCTCGTGAGTACCAATGACAGGTATTGTCACTCCATTTGCAGTTTCAAGTACATAACTTCTATTGGGATGGTCAATTTTGCAAGCGGGAATAACATCAGCTCGCACACTGGTAGAACATGAACCAGTATCAATAACAATATTACAATCCCGACCGCATATTCTTCCTTTCACAACCAAGCTGGAGCCTTCATGACTCAGTCGGGAAATTTTGATTTTTAATGATGTTGGGGCTTGGTTGGAGTAAGCCAGTCTTCGTCCCGCAAGACTGGCTAACTGGAGTTTTCCTGCACATTGCTATTTTGTGGCTGTGGACAATTCTTCTTTATATGTCCTTCTTGTCCACAATTCCAACACAAAGTCTTAGTTCTTTGTTCATTTGTTTGCCCATCCAATTTTTGTAACATTTTAATAATGTGCTTTATGGAGTTACCATTGCCATACGACTTATCTTGGGTTGAATTGACCCATCGTGTCTGTCGCAGTCTGAGATGACTTCTGGACGCCTGTTTAGCAGCTTCGTATTCAAGTGCACGTGCAAGGGCATCTTCAATTCTTGTAGGACTACTTAACCGAAGGGCTTGTTGCATTTCAATATCTCTTATACCATCAATGAATGTTTGTACCGTTAGCCTATCAAGAAAGTCTTTTGGTGCTGTAGGATATGCCAGTCGAACGAGCCGGGCAACATCAATTTCATATTGTTGTAGTGTTTCTCCAGATCGTTGCTGCTTGTTCTTTAACTGTGCTTGATAAACTTGTTGTAAATGTTGGTCACCGTAACGCATTTCAAGTTGATCCACTAAAATCTCATATGAAGGTTCGCCGCCAGTTACGGTATTTAAGATTTCCAATGCATCACCACGTAGAGCCAAGATCAATGCAGTGGCCTTCTCTTCATCTGACCAACCACTAGCCAAAGCAGCAGCATCAAATTGCTTTTTATATGTAGACCAAGACTGTTTACCATCGAATTTTGGGGCTTCAATTTTTACTGAATTAACTACACCATTTTGAATTTTATTGGACGATCTTCTCAGAGGCACTTCAGGTTTCGTTTGCAACATCTTTTCTTCTATTAATTGAAATTTTTGATCAAAACTTTCTTGAACTTTCTCTAATTTCTGTTCAACTTCTTCTTGAACTTTCTCTAATTTTTGGTCAACTTTCTCTAATTTCTGGTCAACTTCTTGTTTATCTTCTTGTCGCACTCTTGCTTGTTCTTCTAGGATTTGTCTTATTCTTGTTTCTTGTTCTTCTTTTTCCTGTTGTCTAATTCTTTCTCGTTCTTCTTTTTCTTGTTGTCTAATTCTTTCTTGATTTTCCAGAAATTGATTCATTTTTGTTTGGTCTTCCTCTCTAATTCTTTCTTGATTTTCTAGAAATTTATTCATTTTTGTTTCTTGTTCTTGTCTAATTCTTTCTTGTTCTTCTTCATCTTGTTGTCTATTTCTTTCTTGATTTTCTCGAATTTGACTTATTTTTGTTTGGTCCACCTTTCTAATTCTTTCTTGTTCTTGTCTAATTCTTTCTTGTTCTTCTTTATTATTTTTCAAGAACTCCATTATTTCTGCAAAATTTGCCATTTCGTCGTAATCTTTGGATCTGGTATTCACCATATATTCTCAGCAAAATGCGAAGATCCCACTTCTGACACCAATTGTAACGTTTAACCCTGTGCTAAACGTTGTGGGGTGAGTTCACTTGCGTAATACTCAAAATTCGCAGATTGCTTCCAATGATTTATTTTCAAACACACTGTACACAGCTTTCTGTTGTAGTACAACTGTCACTACTTGTCACTTTGACTATCGCGTTCCAACTACTTTCGAGTTATGTCGCGCATAATTGATGTTCTAGATCCTTGTCAAACTGACAATAGCATGACCAATTGTACCTCACATATAGTGTCTGGAAGGATCGAGAATAACTCTACCATAATTCTGGAACTACATAATGCAATATAAAAGCAACACTATTGAAAATAAGGTAGCAGAATGAATATAAACTAAAAGAAATAATAACAGTAAGTACATGATAAACTACCCACGTAACAATATTATATTGAGGAATCTTAAATCTTATACTTTTCGAGGTTTTCTGAAAATAGTAGGTTGTCTCTGATAATATTAACATAGAGTAGGCAAGTCCTATGGTACAATAAGACCAGCATAGGGATTCTCATTACTCGGGACGTTACGTCCCGACTAGGTATATACCGTTCGGTAGCCAACTCGGTACCGAGATGAAATGATTCTGAACATTTCGCGAGTCGTAGTACCGATTTGCTACGAATCTTTGGAGCTTAATGACAAATACAAATCTATATTTAAATTTTTAACTCATATGTGATATATTTCTAAGCCCTAATTTTTGTTTCATATATTGATATCGTTAAATACTAAACATGCTACCAGAATGAAGATTCTCATTACCCGGGGCCCGGGACGGTACGTCCCGAATAGGTCGGTAGCCAACTCGGTACCGAGATGAAATTGATTCTCTCTCCCGAGTTGTAGTACAGTAGTACGTAGTACCGGATTGACTGCGAGTCTTTTGAAGGTAAGGAGGTAATGTTCTCTGTTTTGAAGACAACTACAAATGAGAACCCTAGTTGGTTTTTTCACGCATATTTGACATATTTCTCTTTTTTCCAATTTCGTATATTGATATTGTTGAATACTTAACAGTTTTCTATGAAATGCTGTGACATGAAGATATACGTCGCGAAAATATAACATTTCGAAGAAGGCGATCAATTAGAATAAGAAATCAGTTTAATTTGGCAGATTTATCTAGCGCACGTTTTATAGAATTGTTTAGAATCAATAAAATGATGTATGGACGTTTATGTCCGATCTTTCTCGTTAATTTTAGACGACATTTTTGTTGATAAAATAAACCCTAAAATAAAAAAAACAGTACACGACGACGCCAAACAACCAAATAATTTTATGTAAAATCTAAATACAAAAATGTTTCAATGACACCATACCACAGATTTAATCTGTGACCATACGTCCTTACCATAGGCATGGGGTATTATGTCTGTGGTCCTTACTCTTTACCATACCATGTCCTTACTCATTGACTTAAAAGAGGTATAGTAAGTATGTAAAAAAGAGACAGAAATATTACTGTAACCCTACTTTTCATCAACTCGGTACATCATTAGGTCCAGAGTAGATTTGACAGATCAGCTCGGGATCTATCGAATGCGTGAACGGATGGGAACAGATGAAAATCGCTAAAACGTCCATTCGGTACGTAATGTCCCGAGTTCGTGAATCAGAGTCCCACAAGATTGTGCCTAGATAGTGTTCTCTGGTTTCACTGCAGCTCGGGAGCTACCGAATGAGTAGAGATGAGAATCGCTTAAAACGTCGACTCGGGACGTCAGGTCACGTAATTTAAAGAAAGATTCAGAATAATTCAAAAACAGTACCGTGTACTGTCATTTGAGTAAATGAAGATGGAAAATCAAAATTTAACTACTTTATTATGATTGAATTAACTTTAAACAATAAATACCTTCAACTTCAACTCAAATTGCCATTTATTGAATAACTATACCTTTTAATTGCATTATACATCGGTTGCAACATATGTTGTAAGCAATTCATGTAAAAACAGAGTTTTCCTGAAGAATAAAAAATATATATTTCATTTTTCTGCAGAATTTGCTATATTTATTGACAGTAGAGCATTCCAATACATGACTAAAGAGAATCAATAACTATTCCAAAGAATAAACCTCATTTATCTTTTGATTTGAGATAAAATAAGTTTGATTGACATTCAATAATGTAATACATTGATTATTAATGGCAAAACTAAACTTACTTTAACCAAAAACTGAATGCTTTACTAAATATCTTAATTGTAATAATGGCAATGCTGATAGTTTTTCTTCATATTGAACATCTCTTTCATCACACAGGCAATTATCACATCACACTTCAACTTCATTGTCAAAATAGCAATTACTTTACTTTCATTGTCATACAGCTAGTCTCTGGAAAGGTACGTACGTCGCTAAAATCCCGCTTTGTGCTGCAGCATCAACTCTATTAGGAAAGTATTCATCGATGTACATCATTGCTACAATAATATCAGATAAAATATTAAGAATGATTCATCTATAAGAAATGTTATACTGATTATGAGTAGGTAATAAAATTACCTTTTATTCGTCTGTCAGCCCGTTGTTATCTTTTTCTTGTTATAATCATTATAAAATTATTAATATCCGTTGTGTGTAGAACATATTTTTGCTCGGTTCCAACATTCGTCTCTTATTTTTATCTGGAAAGTTATTTCAATTATTATATGGAAGTTTTAATTTTGAGAATATTTAGTTGAATTCAGTATCTAATATTTACGTCTCTGTATCTACGTATTACTTAGAAATAGTACCTACCTACCTAATTTATTTCAACTCACTTCATTTGGTGAAATGGGAAATTGCTCACTGCATAGGATCTCTGATACTATATAAGTTCTTGCTGCAAACTTTACATAACAAGTATGTTTTATCTGTAGCTAGCACAGATTTAGGCTGTGTTCTGGGAGTCGCTAGTCGCTATCTGCAATCTGCACTATCAATGCAAACACTACTGATGCTTGATGCTGTTCATGGAGCTAATTGTGTGTTAGTGAAAGCAGCTCCATGAACGTTATTTTGCGTTCTGACAACTGTCAATTCCGTCACGTCAAATAGAGGTTGAGGTTAAGGCAAGGTTGTGTTCTAGTTATTAGTTATAGTTATAAACAATATCAGAAACGCAAAAGAAGCTTGAAGTTGTAGTATTGTAGAACAAATATCTCCTCAACTGAGATTCATGGATATGGATAGAGGCACAATACTGAGGATCGCAAAGTCGATTACTCAGCATTTTATAAACGAATCTTCAAGCAGTGATGAAGAAGATGAAGCTGAGTTTGCTATTGTGCAAATGGCGTTGAGCAAAAAAAGGAAAATTCGTAGAGTATCGAATTACGTTGAATATATTATTCCTGCTTTGACACCACATGATTTTAAGACACATTTCAGGGATGTCTTGTTCAATCTTATATAAAAATGCGAAAGGTTTTATTTTTGCTAAGAAACCTATCTGAGAGCAAGGGAAAGATATTTGAGTGTGTTTCCAAACATTACCTTGCTCTCAGATAGAAAAATCAACTGTTATTTTCATAAGAAGGATCAATTTATAGCATCGGTAATATTTAGGCGGACTAAACTAAACTGCAATTTTGCCAGAAACTTAAATCATGCAACATTTTTGGTGTCTGGTTTTCAATTCAACACGTCACGTTTCAGAGGCCCCTGTCTCCAAAAAAGACAATTTAATTTTATTTATTTACCCAATTTAAACAGTAAATGAGAAAATTGTTACAGGATGCTTCCTAACACCTTTGAATACGTTCTGACTCTAATTGCACCACAATTGCAAAGAACGACGCGAGGAACTCCAATGATTTGTCCACGAAAACAATTTCTCTTGACATTGTGGCGTTTCGCCACACCGGACTCCCTGAGGTAAAGGCCTATATAATAACTAATAATTTATATTTTTATTTGTTTTTGATGGAGATACTGTGGAAGTAATTACAAGCTATTTCAGTTTCAGTACTCCCTGTAGGGTCTTTATCTATGTTCCCTGTTATACACTATTTGCAAAGATTAATACCAATCTTTGCTATTTGCATGTTTAGATCCATTTCCGACAGATTTGATGTAGGCATAAGTACTGCATTGTGATGAACTCAACGTGTGACAGACGCTCTGGTTAAGCTGGCACCTACGATTATCAAATGGCCTGCTAACGAAGGCGTTGAGGAAATATGGGCCGGGTTTGAGGCTACCAGTGGATTTCCAAAGATTATTGGTGCTATTGATGGCACGCACATCAGGATACCAGCTCCAAAAACCCAACCTGAAGCATATGTTAATCGAAAAGGTCATCACTCGATTCAACTTCAGGTTATTATTTATTATAACTTTTTAGAAAATGCTTCAAACAGAAGTTTTAGGTATGGATAATATTATTATAAGTTATCTTTTATGACATTTACTCATTGAGCACTTTTTGATTATCTAATTTTAAATTTAGCAAATTTGAACTAGATAACTATAAATGCGACCTCCATCGTGCTAACAGATTTTGGTTATGTCTCACATACATATCGGCAAAGAACATACTATACCAGAAGCGCGGCTGCTATGTAAATATTTCTGACATATAATCTGTGAACGCCCGTTGGATGGCGCTGCGTCTTCGCAAGTACTGTGTAACCACCACAGTAAGGCGCCACGATACTTTGTGATTCAAATTATATCCAATGGATGGCATCGTTGCAAGCTGAAAGCAATGGCCAACTAAACGGAGTGAATAGAGAGCGCTCCAAAGTCGAAAACTCTAATTATCATGAAGAAATTATTGGTGACTTATTTATTAAATAGACGAGAAAGTAGTTAATCTAAATGACTTTTTTAAAAATGGGACCCACTTTATTTAATTATGTACAGAGAAATTCTAAATATTTGATTTCTATAACTACTGCAATATCGAACATGAAAATATCTAGTTATTCAAACAAAATTTATTTTCGTTAAAAAATATTATAGAAATCATCATCATCATCAAGATTCTGAATTTGTGCAAGAGATGAAGTATCAGTATTTCTATTACATCATGATCAGTGTATAGAAGATCCTTGACATAACTTCAAAACTCATGATTTCTATACGATTGATTAACTGGATATTTTCATGTTCGATATTGCAGTAGCAATAGAAAAAAATCTCGAATTTTTCAGTGTCTTATCTAATAAAGTCCGTTAAATTTTTTTAAATTATTTATTTCACATTTTTGAGTGGCTCATACTCGATCATTCACACCCATTCTAAATTGTCCTGTAATTCAGCAACCCTTCAAGTTTTTCAAAAATGTCTCCGAATATAATCTCATCTTTAATTCTGTCACAAAACAAAATCTAAAAGAAATTCCCCCTGTCCTCATTCGAGGGGATATTTTAGGAAGAAGGGCAGGGTAAATTTTTTTTTTCTTTAAAAACCCCGATCTCAAAGCTCCTTCCAATTGAAAAAAAGAATCATTAAAATCCAATCACCTCTACTATAGAATTGTGTACCTCCTCAGTTCTAGACGTCGGTCCACAAAATTTATCAGAACCTTCATTAATTATAATGGACAATGCACCGTATCAATCAATACAGATCGAGAAGCCATGCAGTTCTTGAGGAGAATCTACAATTTTATTGTCGATTGGTATATTATAAAACATGAATATTTTAACATTACAAAAAATTGGTCTCTCATTTGATTTCGGAGTGTTGATTTAATGTTTTGTTTAATTTGTAACGAGAACTTTATTAAGTAATTTTCTAGATACATATAATAAAATGTGTACACCTTCTCATTTAGCTTTTTTATTTTGCAAATACAGGTATTTAATCTCAAAAAACTTATAATTGAGAAACATTTATAAAAATATTGTGCTTGTAATGATAATTAGTTTAAATTTTTGTATATTTTCAATATTTCCAATTTTGATAGAATATGTTCATAAATGTTTTAAAATTTTCAATTTGGGATTTATTTTTATATTCCCAACAGAAGCCTGTTTTGTTGCATTCAACCATTTGCAATTATAATAAATTTTGGTTACAATTAGCTTTTTTATGATAAATAGTCTGTGAGGTGAACATGGATGATCTAACCACAAGGCAACTGAATTTCTCTTCTCAATTTCTCTTAAAATTCTTGCTACCACACATTTTTTGTACTGGATCTTCTGGAAAACTTTTTCAAAAACATCCAAACATGTGTCCACAATATTTATAAATTCCTCTGATGGGACGTTTAAGCCTCCTTCTGCCGATTTCCGTTCATACATGCGATGGAGTATGAGCAACTGCTTTTTACTACTCAGGATTTCACTGCTAGGCACCGTCAGAACTGATTTACAATCGTCACACTTAAATTCATCCAAGCATAACATTCCCAAGTATCCTGCATAATAGGAAATAGAACAGTCTTCAACAGACGCTTCAGTGTTTTTTGCAGTTTTTGTAGTTGATGAATCTGATTCACTGCTACTGGGTGTTGAAACTCTTGCAGACGATGAACTTGTGGTGTCTGATCCCTCTGCCTCTGCACTTGCATTTGGTTGTTCACTGTCTTCTTCAGATGCAGTGACATCAACTGTTATGTCAGTGTCAGGTTCACAGTTCGAACTCCGTGAGGGTTGCATCAGCATATTGACAGCGTTGCTGCGGAAGGATGTTCTAAACAATCGAGCTGTTGGATTTGGGTTAAATCCACCTTTTTGACGGTACACAGCAAATTGGTTCTCTAGCACATCTTGATTCAACCTATTTGTTAGTAGGAATTTAATGTTTTCGGACTTCTTTTCTTCTGCATACAGACCCTCAATTGCATTGATGGTCTGGATCAAGCCATCAAAACAAGGTGATCTACTAATTTTGTTACTGCTATTATGGATTTTAGTCATATTCCCAAAAATCCTCCTTGCTTCATTAAATACCTTCTTAGCGACAGTGTTGGAGTCAGATAGGGCACATTTATATGGGTTGCTTGTGAATAAATTTCGGCTGTCCAAAACGTCAAACAACTCATTTATAAATTTCACAAACTTGGCAGTAGACTCTGCAGTCATACTCTTCAATTCTCCAGTACCGAGGCATGTTTTAATTGCAGCTGCCATGGAATTGCTGAGAACTTGTACAGCTAACTTAACGCTCATTTTTTGGAAGGGGTTTGGAGAAATATGTGAATCTGTTATCTTTGGAATTGCTCTCGCCTTTTGCTTCTTCTTGTCTATTAGGTAGGTATCTCTAATGTCTTGAAATGAAACAATTTCGTCATCCATTTGAAACTTGCCTGATAATAAATTATTGCGTACACTCTTGATAAGGTGAGGAACATCAAACAGGGCAAAAATTTTTTGGCCTTCCACAAAAAAAAATGGTTTCTCGACCGTCACACCCAGAGATTTCACCATAGTTTGGTTACTGGTGCCTTGGTCACATACAATGGCCCTTGGTCGTAAGCCAGCTTTAATTAATTTTTGCAAACAGGTTTCCAGTATAATTTTCAAATTCATATATGTGACACCAGTATGGGATAAGAAATATGCCACAGGCAATTTCCAAGAAGAGTGTATGCCTCTCACCATAAACACTAGAGCATACTTGGCAATTTTGTTTTTCCTCCCCAGTGGACCCAAATCTTCAAATCCTTCAATCAGATCCAGTGCTTTGTTGAATTCCAATTTTCCCATTATTGACATTTCGTCAAAGCAAACTATACATGCCTTTTCTGTGGTTGTTTTAGACTGAAACTTTCTTTTAACGTGGGTAAAAAATCGGGGACTAAATCCAGCCATAAATTTGTTGGACCCAAGCCAACCTCTGATTGTTGAAGTTCCAGGAAGAACGACTTTCGTATTCCTCATGAAGTTATAAGCTGCAGGTGACTTGTAATACAGCATCAGAGAAAAATTACGCTGTGCCGGTGTCCATTGTCCCTTGTTACCTTTAAATTGCATTTCAGCAAGTGCTCTTGAATGTTCAGATGGAAATTTGAAGGATTTTAATAAATTTGTTACCTTCGCTTCTTCTTTGTAATGCGTCATCTTTTTCTTCATGTAACTAATTTGGCTTGTTTTCCTCTTCAACTGTAGCTTCTGACCTTCCAGTCGCAACTTCAGCTTCTTCTTTTTTGGTGTTTCTTCCTCATCAAATTTGAGTCTCCTCTTTGTAACTCTTGGTGTAGAAGCCTGTTGCAAAAATTTGTTTAAGAACTCTCCATCTTCCTTATTTTTCTTATCAGGTGTAACTTCCACTTCACTAGCTTCAGAAGACCATACCATTCGAAAATCTTTTTTTCCATACGTCTTAGATGGGGTTCTAACTCTTAATTCTGGTGACTTAGGTGACAGAACGTTTTGTGTCCTTTGTGATCTAGTGGGAAATGTTTCCTTGGATGTGGAAGGAAGATCAGTTGGTGGCCGTTGTGTTGCCATTGAAAACGCATTGTCTTCTGCTGAGGCAGGCGCTCGTGGGATAGCAACAGGAGTAAGTCTATTTCTTGAGATACGATTCATAAAATCAGGATCGTCAAAATGCTTCTCACATATAAATCTGTTTCTCAATTGCTGTGAGTCCAGATCCAACAGATTTGCATTACCTGAAAAATAAATAAAAGTGTTTTTACTCAGTAAAAATTCATTAGGAATTAAATCTTACTGTCAAGACTAACAGAGTTGAAAGACTACATTAGAGATGTCCCTCAAGCTGTCAGAGCAGTCAGCAAAACCAAAATCAAATGAAACCATAATCAGACGCTAATTAAATGTACTGATTAAAATTTTAACGCTCCTTTTTTTTTCGAAAAAAAAAAAACACATGTTCTGCCAGCTTTAGATAAAGATTAAATGATATTTGGACGCACTGATTAAAAATTAAACGATCTTTTTTTTAAAAAAAAGTTCTGCCTGAATAATCTTATGTTATCAGAGCATAGCCTAAAGAATGTATAAATTATCATGACATCTATATCAAAATACTAGTTTGAATCAATGTTAATTAACTATTTAAAATCCTTTTGATTAAGAAAAACAATCTATCTATCCCTATATTTTTTATTGATGTCTGTTTTTGGCTTTGTTCTGCTGTCTTCATCTAAAGCTGGCAGAATATGTGGTTTTCCGAAGAAAAAAAAGGAACGACAAGTTTTCATTACTGCATTCAATAAGCATCTAATCTTACGAACATGCATTGATATGCATGGAGGATTGACGATGTATTCATTTTTTAGGCTTTGCTCTGCTAACTCTATCTAAAGCTGGCAGAACATGTGTTTTTTCGAAAACAAAAGGAGCGTTAAAATTTTAATCAGTGCATTTAATTTGCATTTAATTAGTGTTATTGTTATAATTTGATATCAAAATACGGTAAATAAAGAAGTTTTATAATTTTTCATGAACTTCAAAATATTGTTAACCAAAATGTGAAACAAATTTAGCAGATATCAAATTATGACAGGTTGATGTTTTTTTAAATGGAATATTATTTCAAATTTGGATAGATCTTTTTTTGATTTCAAATATTTACATATTTATAACATTTCGTTCGGTAGTTTTTCAGATATATGCGTTTAATGTTGTTTGCGTTAAAATGGCCTTTAGAACATAATATTAGTTGCCACAATTGCTATAAATCAACAAACGATGCTCTATTGTCATCTTGTCAAATTAAGTGTTTTATCTACGACGACCATGAGATGGGGTAATAAGAAGAAGAAAAAGTAAATATGGTTCAATTATTTTATTAAAGGCAATTTTAGCGCACCGTTATTTAAAAACTTTAAACGCATGTATCTCAAAAACGGCCGAACGAAATGTTATAAATATCCAGTCATAATTTGAGATTTGCTGCTGTTTTGACATTTTGTTTATGAAAGAATATAAAACTTCTCTTTTTACCATATTCTGATATCTCTTCACATAAACTTTCTAGGTGGGATATAAAAATATACGCGAAAACCCTGCACAATCTCATCTAAAGAAAAACTAAATAAACTGTTAGTTACGCGGAGCTCCCAAGATTCAACAATGGTTGGAGTAGAAGTTCAACGTAAATTGATTTATCAACACCTTTTTCAACAAGTGTTATCGCGAGAAAACTGCTCATTTTAGTTTATTCGGTGGATTCATCTAAACTCACTTTAATAGAATAAAAATATATACATAAAAACAAAACTACAACAGGTGATTATTATCCCTTACCAGATATTGCTACCCATTTTTTTAGGCGGTCTGGATCTTTCACAGGAAATCTGAACATTTTCAGATTAGGGTGAGATCTCCTGGTTGTTCTGCATCTCGAATATGCACAAGACATAGTCAAACTACAACAATATTTAAATGTAAACAATTAACCTTACACTTATAAATATCCAGCAAACTTAATATATGAATAAAGAATATAGAAATAACAGTTTTATTAGTTCGGAAAATATGTAGGTAGGTAATTGAAAAAGAAAACATTGACCTTTTTGTTCATTTTAAGGAAGTGGTTAAAATTGTCTTACCTGTAGAAAGTTACGCCTACAGGCCACAGCAAATACAAAATGTCAATAATAATTTTCACAGAACTTCACAGGCTAAATTGTCCGACAGCACACGACAAAGTAACAAAATAGGTGCGAAATCCAATTCTAAAACACAATTCCACATTCAACAGAACTCTGACTCAATCTAAACGCAACGGACTGCAAATAGCAAATAGCAAACTTTTCACAAAACACCCTCCGCGCTATACGTTTGACAAGCACGAAATTTCAAGGTCACGTAGACCAGCATAGGTTTGCATCTTCGTCTTCGCTAAAAAAATTCCGTCGAGCCATCTATCGCGATTTCTTGGTACTATTCCTCAGGGCAGAATTTCTCACGTCTACTCCGCTGTTCTAGTATAGTATCTTCTTTGATATCGGTATATTCAGACGAGGTGGGTAATTGAGAAGGTAGAATAAATAAAAGAACTCTTTTTTCCGGTTTCTGATTTTTTAAATGTAAATTCAAAACGTCAACCAATCGCAATAGGAACATTTCTTCCAGTTTTACTATAAATAAAATGCATTTAATATGGGATGTGATTTCTGCTAACGTAGAGATTTTTTTTCAGGCTATTTGCTATAAGCTTATCTGGGTAATCCACTCAAATTTCCACAAGAGTGTTATTTAGTTGCTGATCTTGCTTACAAATTGCATTCAAATTTATTAACACCGTATCGAGATAATGGACACTTGACCCAGCGGCAGCGGAATTTCACTTTTTTACATTCTTCGGCAAGGATGGTAATCGAAAGAGCCTTTGGACTCTTAAAAGGACGCTTTCGAAGTCTTCTTACAATTCTTTCACTCAATCGAGTAGAAAGGGTACCAAAACATATCCTGGCTTGCTGCATTTTGCATAATATATGCTTGATGAGCAATGATCTGAATATCGAAATGGATGAAGAAATTATGGATTGCGAGATCGGTGATGATGGTAGGATACATATTGCTGTGAATGCTGGCTCTGTTAAACGTGATGAAATAGCAAGAGAATTACGCATGAGACATCAGCCTCAGCCTTAAAAAATATGGATAGAAGGAAAAATGATTCTCTTCCACGCGCACATTCTTTTGCGGATGAATTTTTATTCAAGTTTGAGACTGATCACAAATGAATATTTTTACAAAAAATGAGACCAGCTTTATTAGTGCAAAAAAGATCTATTGTGCTGATACTTTTGAAGTTGTGTTGCTTAGGCATAAGACTCGTAACACTAACTACTAAAGTACGAGCACCAAAAGAATTGACAATGTTTTGTATTTTCCGGTGAACCAACTAATAAAGTCGGACTTATTTTTTGATGAAAAATATCTTATTTAACATTTTTAAATGTGTCATTAGCCATCAAAATTGTTGAACTTTCACTTATATTCAGTATTCTAAGATACAGCGGCAGATCCAGATTGCTGCAAAAGATTTTTTCAAGTGTCTTTATTCCTGACATAAAATTTTCAAATTTGGAAAGAAATGCCCTTTTGAGAAGACATATTAAATTTTCGAAAGTTTAATAATACATACGATCTACGCCCGTGATGTGGTGACCTAACTTTGTATAAGTACTATATTTAATTTTTTTTCGTTCAGTACATTCGCAGAAACTACAGATGTACGAAACTCTAAAAGTGGAGTAAAAGAACAAAAAAGTTCTTGAAGTAACAACTACTTTATTATTACAAAATTAACAAAAAATTCATTAATTCTAATTAGTATAGGTACATGATTACAATAATTTTTTTATAATTTACAGAACAAATTGACCCAATGCATCCAACAGTTTTTGCTGTATTTCCATCCTTTCTTTATGTCTTTTCTGCTTTTGTTTCTCTACTACCTGGCGACTCTCTATTAATTTGTCCAAGGCATCTGTCGCTTTACGTTTACCTAGAAGAATGCGTATAAGTTATTATAACACAAAAAATAATTTTAACTATGCCAAATGACGTATTAATATATAGATTATGACGAACGAGAAACTTGAATGGCTGTCCCATCAGCTGCACCATCAACTTCACTACCACTCCCACTGGAGCATCCTGTTGAGCTGATAGTTGTCACCGGATTCATATATGGTTTTTGGCCAAGTAGGCTTTTCATTATCTGTATCATACAAAAAGGTCACTGAAGCTGTTTTTTTCTTCATAATTATGACCCAATATTTCTTATAAAATGAATTGAATTTTTACCTCATAGTATTTCCACGTGCGCCTATTGCTCCCCGATCTAGCATTGTGGTCCTTGATGGTTTTATAGGTCCTCTTCATGGTATTTATTCTTGTCATGCATTTTTTTCCCGAGACCTCATGTCCTTTTTTTTCATAGTGCAGCGATGCCTTGCCATGCTTTCGCATGGCTTATTTTGCCAGACAGCATTGATGGTTCCTGGAGCCGATATTCCTCCAGAAGCTATGTTACTGATGCGTCTGACCATTTAAAGACTGCAGTATATAAAACAAACACGATTATATTGAAGATCAGAAACCGGTACTGATAAATTAATATTGATTCTATTAATACTAGTAAAGTCCTTGCTCAAATAAAAAGCCAATGAACTAGCATTTTTGATTGAAAACAAATCCAGATAGAACATGTCTGTGGATAGAACTTTCAATAAATATGTATATGTTTTACACATTTTTCAAAAGCCTCCGTCTCTTTAACTCGGAAAACGCTCGTTTCCGAAAAAGGTCTAAGGATTTCCGGATATGATATCTATCTAATTTTACCGTCTCGTAAAAAACATTATTTTGAGAGAGAAATACATGTAAAGAAATTATTTCCCGGTGCCTTATTTCGAATTAAAAAAGATCATCAAAAACGGAGCCCAATTACTACTGTGCGTTCATCCATAGATAATAATATATTAGATTCAAGACCACCAAAACTGGTTCATCACTTTGGGGGCTATCAAGCCACAAACTCAATTTAAACTTATAACACACCTCTGTTTAATTCGAGACCAATGGCGTCCCTAGAAATGGTATTTTTTTTTGCTGATGTTTGGTATACAATTAGGTATATTTCACCTTTTAATAACAGAATTTTATGTTACTGAATCTACTCACTTTCTTTGTTTTCGATGGATCCACTTTGTTCAGATTTTTCGACTGCCTCTTGGGCAACCATAGTATCATCGGTGGCCTCTGTAAAATTGATTTATTGATTAATTGGAATAATCAATATTTGGGGTACCAAGTAAAACTAAACAAAGTTGATTGTTCAGAAAAGGATTGAGAAAACCTTTACGTACATCCCATAACTCTATAGAGTTCATAAGAATAACAGTCAATTATAAGTTCTAATAACTGAATAGGTAAAACAGCAATTTACCTAATTTAGTGTCCTTTGAATTTTGTAATATCGGAATAGTTTTTTTATTATGCCTTTGGAAATTCATGTTAATTCTATTATTTACTAAATAATCATTTTACATTTCATTTTAAATCATTTATATACTTTGAAATATTCAGAATGAATGAAACAGTTTTTAAGGGCAGATTTCATTAATTGTAGGGTGAGCTCACAGCTTTGGGGTAAACTGTGGTGATAAATAAGTTATTTTCTTCCCTTTTGATTCAGAGCAGGCTTTTAAGCAGCATGTGCATATAATTGTTAATATTAAGCATGGGTGTCAGTATAGCTTCAGCAACCTATTACTCTGTGGCTTCAGCAATCGGCAATCAGATGTCAAATATTAAACATAAGCCACAAACCAAAACCGTAGGTATACTAATCGATATCATGGTACAATAAGACCTGTACCATGATCTATATCGTATATTATTCAATTAGGTATGAATTTTCATTTTGACTTTAAACACAAATAAAAATATCGAATAAATTTTCAGGAGAAAAATCTGATTATTCATATGATTTTCAAATTCCCGCTTAGCCAGTATGCTATAATATGTGTTGAAGGCTGGCCAAAATGTCTTTCTCGTTCTGGAGGCGCGTGATGGTGCTCTGTCGGTGCTGCAAGATCTTATATCCAGAGTAAGAAGGTGACGTTCTTAATCCAGAGTCAACCATCTGCAATCTCTGATATCCCATGCGCAAAATCCAAAACGGTATGTGTCCGTTGTATATTCGAGAACAGCACAGCTTACCCATACTGTGAACAGGAGACGTATTTAGAGTTGCAGACCCACGTTTCAAACCTTCCGGGGTCAATTTGCAGGATTTAAAGAGAACACTCCCTTCTAGTTCGTGTTTCTTACAAGAGATGGAATATGAACCAGAAAATCAACGGTTTTGAATGCTGTTGGAGAATAACAGAATTTTAGGCAGAGATTTAAATATGTTTCTCTATTTGTCTAGGTATCTTGCAAATATTTATAGTTTGTGTACAAAATAGCTTGTAGCGAGGCATGGTGCCATACACGGCTAGCGATGTGCCGAGGGCGAGTTCGATAAATTGGCTGTTGAGGGTCGCTACTTCCCTAGGCGTGGTTATTTCATCGGCATCTAGTGATAGTGGTTAGAACTGAACGGAATTAGGTATAAGTAGTCAAGCAATTTACACCGCTCTTTTATATAGGCAAATGGGGTTTCTAATCTTTGATATAGATGTGTATATCTTCTCTTGCTGGCTTGCGCAATGACCATCACCTAACCTAACATCCTTCATCTGTGATAACCATTTAGGTCTTTAAGTGTTTGCTAGGTGTGAGGTCACTTTGCTTCCACATGCCAGCCAACCTGCGTATGTTTTCTCTGCAGCCTGCTGATGGATCACAAGTCAAATCATACACAGCATAGGAAAATTAGAGCGCTTAAGTATTTAGTGCTTTAGATAAATCTTCAGCTTGAAATAAGGCCTATGATATATATATATATATATATATATATATATATATATATATATATATATATATATATAAGTCTCGATTTCAGAGACTTGATAGAAATAAGCCAACAAGTGTTGTTGCAGAAATAAAAACTGTAATTAAAACATAAATGAAATATAAAAACATAACTTATAAATTCTATAGAACATAAAATAACCACCTGAATCAACACAATTGTTGGTACATCTATATAATTATATTTTGTATATTAAGTCCACACAAGCTTCTGCTTTCTCTGCTACATAACCACTAGCCAGAGAATATAATCACTAGCTCTCTTCCTGGTACCTGCGCTCTGTCTCCAATAGGTACCTCAGTCACCGTTGGTCACGTCTATGACGTAGACATCCAGGTGACTAAGTTTGGTAAGACGTCAAACTTACATCCCCCCATTTTCAAGAATGAAGGACGGGAATAGGAGATGCATGATAGGGAATTAATTTACTTGCATGGAAAAAATTTGATTCCTTCTTTCTAACGCCGCTGTCTATAATATATATCAATTCCGATAATTTTCCTTTTATTTTGTAAGGGCCCGTTCTAATTGGGTCCAATTTATTTCTATTTAGTTTGTTGCCATTTTGTATATACACTAAGTCTCCTATTTTGTATTTGATGTTAACTTTATTTTTATCGTAATAGACTTTATTCTGTTCATGGTTTTTCTTCGAATTTTGATAGGCTATTAGCCTATTTTCCTCTAAATTATCTTCATTATTAATATTGAGCTCTCTTGGTAAAATGGATTTATCTACCCCAGTTAGTAAATAATTAGGCGTGAAACCTGTTGAGCTGTGAATAGTATTATTATATTCCTCAACGCATTTTTCTGCTATGATCGACCATGGGCAATCTTTGTTTTCAAATATTTTGCACCTGATTCTATTGACCAGCGTTTGATTGGCTCGCTCATTTAACCCATTAGAAAAAGCACAATCAACTGCGGTAAAAATTAGGGTTATTTTCCTAGATTTTAAATATTTTTTAAATTCTCTTGAGTTAATTCCAGCATATTGATCGGTAAATAATGTCTTTATAACATTCTCCTCTTTTATTGATCTTACTAATTTTATGAAATCTTTTGAGAGTTGTGTTTTTGAAGTTGTAATAAAAGCAAATCTTGTAAAATGATCGATTAGTAAATGTAGATATTTTTTTGTACTCTTATTACCTGCAAAACCCCCTATTGTGTCTAATGCTATGATTTCAAATGGCTTCGAAGCTGGGCCCAGCTGTGATAACGGAGCTTTAAAGTTACCAACCCTAGTTTTATTTTTCATACATGTATCACAAGACCGACAAAACATTCTAATTAATTTATACATATTTTTAAGATAAAATTTATCAGTTATTGTCAATATTAGTTGCTTTGTCCCTATATGGCCTTGTCTTTCCAAATTCCTCAGTCACCCAGATTTTCTTTTTATTATTCAATGTTTTATATATTATATTCTTCTCGATTATATAGTCATTATCTAGTTTCAATTGTTTTTGATTATTAATTATCTCGTCCAATTTTAGGAAATTTACTATTCTTATCATTGATTTTTCATTGTCGTTACTATTTTCTAAAACAGGGTTTCTAGATAAACAATCCGCTTCTAAATTATTTTTTCCCGGATTATATATTATCTCAAAATCAAATTGGGATAAGTAATTTAAAATTTGTCTCAATTCAGGATCATTACATTTCTTAATATTAAAATTTTCCAATGGCTTATGGTCTGTGAAAACTGTAAATTTTTGTCCTATTAAATAATACTGCCAATATAGAATTGCTTCTTTCATAGCAAGACACTCAATATAAATTGCTCTTTTTGTTTTCTGTACTTCTGTTAGTTTACGTGAAAAGAAAAATACTGGTTTTATGGTTTTATCTGTTTGGGGTTGTTTCAATACTGCTCCTACCCCTTGTAAACATGCGTCCGTGTATATATAAATTGGGATTTCAGGATCAAAAATGGCCAAAATTGGGTCTGAACATAGATAGTTTTTGATTTTCTCGAAGTTATCTTGACAAATTTTAGACCACTTAAATTCTATATTTTTTCTCAATAAATTATAAAATGGTTCCAATATTATTGTTGACATGGGGATGTATTGTAGATAAAAATTAATTTTCCCCAGAAACTGCCTAATCTGTTTTTTAGTTCGCGGTGCTGGGAACTTTTTTATTGCGATGACATTATCATTCAAAGGTTTAACTCCATTATTTCCAATTTCGTGTCCTAAATATTCTATTTTGCTTTGTGCAAATTTACATTTTAATACATTTAATTTAAAGCCGTGTTTTTGAAGTATTTTCAAAGTTTCTTGCGTATGTTTTATATGATCACTATAATTTCTTGAATAAATTAAGATATCATCAATATAATTTACTGTAAATGATTCTAAGTTATTTTTTCTTATTATGCTTGATAAAATTATTTGAAAAATAGCCGGCGAGGATTTTAAGCCGAATGGTAAACAACACCATTGCCAGTGCCCGTGGTGTGTCACAAAAGCTGTCTTATATTTGTCTTTGTTACGCAATGGAATCGACCAAAATGCGGAATTTACGTCCAACTTGGTAAAATACTTACAGTTCCTTGCCCGTAACGTTAAATCGTCAATTCTAGGAAAGGGTTGGCTCTCCGGAACCACTATTTTGTTGAGCTCTCTATAATCTATACACAAGCGAGATTTTTTTGCTTCTTCCTTTTTATATACTAGTGTAACCGGAGCAGCGTATGGACTACACGACTCTTCAATCAATCCTGCCTTCAATAGTTTATCGATTTGGCTTTCTATCTCAATTTTGTCTTGAATCGAACATTTATACGGTTTTTTTGATATGTACTTGTTTTCTGTTAATTTTATAGTAGCTTCATAATTTTTTATTTTACCAATATCAAATTTTTCCTTTGCAAAAATATCAACATATTTTTTTAGTAAGTTTTGTATATTTATCTCATAGGAATCAATATTATTTATTAAATTCATGTTAACCTTGGTATTTTCCATACCTCGTTCAATATTTACATTATTACTTTGCCATATTTTCAAATTCTCATCTTGAGATAGTTTGAATTCTTTTATACAATCTAGACCCAACAATATGTCATCACTAAATGAATCGCTCTTAACTATGAAAAATGAAAACTGTTTCTCTATATTAAAAATTCTTACTGGTACAGTAATTATACCTTCCGCTTTCGAAATTCCTGAAATTGTTTTTATGTTTTTACCCCCACTTATATTTCTATTCAAATTAAGTTTTTCCCAAAATTTATAATTCATCAAGGATATATTGGCTCCCGAATCATAAATACCAATGGCTATCTTATTATTGATCAAAATTTTTAATTTTATAAGTGGGGTTACTATTCGTTTTTTGCTTCCTCCGTGAGAGAAATTGCATCTTGAATTTCTATATTATTTGCTAATTTAATTTTGTCATTTCTACTCAGTTTTTGCTGTGCCATTTTTGTGCGACACATTTGCTCTGGATGAAATCTATTCGGAAAACCTACCTTTTCACAGTATGAACAAGGGCTATATTTCAACTGCGTTTTGTTTTTGTCGTCGCTTTTTCCATTTGAGTGATTATTAAATTTATTTATTGATGGTTGTATTTGTCTAAGTGTTGACATTAAATTGTCTATGCTTGATATATTTTTTTTATTTAATTGAGATCTCACAAAATGAGGTAGAGCTATTACTATCAAGTTAATTTGAGAAGAGATTGTTAGATCTGGATCTACATCAATTAATAAATTTCTTTTTCTTAAAGCAAAATCTAGGAAAGGCCCATTTAAATATTTAAATGTGTAGGCATAAGAAATCTCCAACCAACATTTTTGACTGAAAGTGTCTACAAACGAATTATTCCAGAATTCCCAGGCAAGTGTTAGTGAATTTGTCTTTAAAAAAATTGAAAACCATTCCAAAGCCGAACCTTCTAGGAATAGCCTTAAAACTTCAGGGAATCTGTTTTCTTTTATTTCGAGTCGTTTACATTCTGTTACAAAAAGCTCTAACCAGGTTTCCGCATTGAAATTTTTTCCATCAAATTTTTCTAATATCATATTTTTTGAAATAGAATGAATTTGTTTTGTAGGGGACAAGGTTTCAGGTGTGGAAGTATTCAAAGAAATAGGGGGATGAGCCTGAATCGTCTCTAAATAATACCCATTAAAAAATAGATTACCTTCGTTATCCAGGTACTCTTCTCTTAGTTGTTATTTCATCAAAGTTATCACAACATTTCGAAATTTGTTGCGTGTTTTCAGACTTCTAACGACCCCTTTGGTTACCGCATTTTCAAAAAGTCTTGGGTGAGCCTCACTTCCTTGCCATTCTCCAGGAAATTGAAAAATTTCTGGTTGCCCCACCAACTGAATGGTTTTTACTTTAACTATCGTGGTTTTTGCATCCATCGCCTCTGACGCGAAATGGAATCTTGCCTTGATATCGTCCATATTGTGTTGATTTATAAGTCTCGATTTCAGAGACTTGATAGAAATAAGCCAACACGTGTTGTTGCAGAAATAAAAACTGTAATTAAAACATAAATGAAATATAAAAACATAACTTATAAATTCTATAGAACATAAAATAACCACCTGAATCAACACAATTGTTGGTACATCGATATAATTATATTTTGTATATTAAGTCCACACAAGCTTCTGCTTTCTCTGCTACATAACCACTAGCCAGAGAATATAATCACTAGCTCTCTTCCTGGTACCTGCGCTCTGTCTCCAATAGGTACCTCAGTCACCGTTGGTCACGTCTATGACGTAGACATCCAGGTGACTAAGTTTGGTAAGACGTCAAACTTACATATATATATATATATATATATATATATATATATCCTGCGCGCAGATATGTTATATCACAGTTGCAGTCACGTGACATGGCTTATTGAATTAAAGGCTTTTCAAATTCAACATTAATGTTATTTCCAAAGTCAAGTAACCAATTGATTACGAAGCGAGATAGATATGAATATATATGAACATTGTTGATTCAATATTTGTATCCTAAAGAGCCTCTGAAAATGGATAATCTAAGTCTCAATGGAAACCAAGATAATTTGTTTGAAGAAATACACTGAGAAGCTGTGATGAATATATATTTAATGAATAAGAAAAAGATCTTACCGCTGCTTGAAATACCAGGATCGCATGTTTGTCGAGCAACATTCAAGAGTGTGGTTGCAAAAGCCATATCTGTATTTGAAACACAGAGGAAAACATGAGAAATAATCGATTTACTAGCGAAAATCGATGACTCTACTAAAAATCACATTTTTTGTTTAATAGAGCAGAATAAAATAGTTCCAGAAATTTTGAGCATTTTTTCCTACGAAATTGTACGGGACCATTGTAAAATAAATTTTATCAAAGTAAAATAATGTACAAACAGATTTGGGCAATTGAATAGATAAGAAACTCATATGCGGATGGGAGATAATTGCTTCTTTTTTTTATTATGCATCTTCCCTTGTCCTAAATTTTATAGTCAAAACTCATTCTTCATGAGCCGACATGAAATTTGCTATGAGCATCGTGGTAGTTATTGCACAAAATGTGCGATCTAATTTAATTGATGCAAATTATCAAGTCTGCGGAATTTAGAATTTGTATTTAATTTTGCTTTAAATAAATATTGGTCAATAATTTCATTATTTTCTTTGAAACTCGTAGAATTTACATATCTCACAAACATCAATGTTGTATGGTGAAAATAATTCCATTTGAGGATTGAATAAATAGATAGAATTTTGAAAAAAGTTAAAGAAATAAAAGCTAAACTCATTTTAGTATGATTGCCAATAAAATGATACAAGATATACCCGTATATGCTCTTGCAGCTGAGTTAAGAGATAGTTGCAACCTATAGTCCTGTTGATTTTCCTCATCGCGCAGAAATATGATTTCAGTTGCCATTTTAACTTGTCCGCTTGTCCCTCGAATATAATAAATATCCTTATCCTTTTTATTATAACTCTTTTTAAATCAAGACAAGACTTGCGCTCTACAATCAATACTATCTGGATTACGATAAATGAAGAATAAATTTCAGCCCAGTACCCTATTAAAAAGCATTTCAAATTTCCCGCCATTTTTCAAAATAAATGAAAACTCGCAGGAGCGCCATCTATCTCTATCCCATCCAGCGGACCAGTTATAGCGACCAAAAATCAACATTGACTTGACCGTCTCTTCTTTGTCTCTGGATTACGTTAATTTGACGTACGTTTATGTCACTTTCAATATGACGACAATTGACATCAATGGGCTGTACGATATTCCTGTTCATGGAGCCTGCAAACGCAAACACCATACATACACTACCTCGGAAGAAATAGTGTTGATAGTGTTTAGTTATGACGTGACACACAAAAATTAATGACGTCACGATAGCGTTTGTAGTACTACCATTGAGCTCCGTGAACAGCTGATAGTGCAAGATAGTGCAGATAGCGACTCCCCGAACACAGCCTTAGCAGTGACTGCTGTGGACACGGCCTATGATGTTATAACAGAGAACGGAGACTCTGTTCTCTGGTTATAGATATGAAAACTTAACGAAAACCTTATTGATATTTTTTAGAAACTTAAAAGTGGGAAATTCTATTGTTTACTTGTTGAGATGTTTTTAGAGAGAGAGAGAGAGACATGAATTAAAGTTTATACTCGAAGAGTTGTCTTTTTAAAAACAATTTATTGTACTAAAGTTACATATAGATGTTTAAGCAACGAATTATAATTACTGACTAACTACAAATAGCGTGAAGTGCGTATATATAATAAAATAGGATAATGCTGCGTAAGCAGATCTTGCTGGATGGATGGTACTGTAATTCATGTTGGGTGTTACCATTATCTTGGAGGTAGTGTTCTCTGCACAAGACACAATATGACAATAAATATGACGGCTTTGGGATGACCACAGAATTAATACTCCTATAAGGCTAGTATATAAGAGTATATAAGCAGATTTACTCACGAAGAAAGAGAGACAACAAATCCATGTATTAGAAAGAAATGATAGAGTTTAGAGACTATTGCGCATGTGTTAAAGAATGATTATAGGACGGCATGTCAAACGGTACCTATAGGGGTCAATAAAAAAGTTTTGTTTTCATACTAAAATATTATTTTTTTAAACTATGAAACATTTCCATTGTGTTAAATAATCGTTATATGCTCCAACATAATAAAAAAAATCGCCCCTTTTGTATATTTACCTGGTAGATTAATATTACTAAATATATATGAATATATATATATATATATATATATATATATATATATATATATATATATACATATATATTATTTATACACATAAATCAGGGACCCTTACTGGATCGTTTTACTACCGATACCGAAAGTTTTTATGGGGTTTAAGCCAGTTTATTAAAAAAATAATTCTTTTGTTATATTGGTTTAGAAAATAAAGATATTTCCAATATATTTAATTTCAATATCAGCTAATATTTAAATTTTCTCAAATCAATTTAGGTAGAGTTGAACTAAAGTACTTAAAAAATGTTAAGAAATTTTCAATCAAATAATAACCACTGTTTGTCCTGGTGAGGATAATAACTCTATTAAATGGAACATTAAAAAATCCCGACAGCCTGTAGCCAGCGGAAAGGAAAATTTCTCAAAATTTGAACATCCATAGATTATTTCTTTATTAATATTAGGTAAATTTCTTTAAAAAATGTACCTATTGCGATCGTTCACACCTTTAAATTTCGAAAAAAAATTAACAGCATTTTGTTTTTTATAAATGTTTTAACGGTCGCCATTTTGAAACTACTTACTTGTTAATGGCCAATAACGAACTTGGCCCAGATATTTAGGGGATTGATTTTTGTACCAATTTATTTGAACTTGATACTTCCAAAATTGCGACCTCAATCGTGTTAACAAATTTCGTAATATCTCATATATATATCTAAAAACATATAAATAAAAAGTTTTTTTAGATTTACTTATAGACATAACAACATGCTGTTTAATTTTTTTGGAAATTCAAAAGTGCGAACGATCACAGCAGGTACATTTCTATAAAAAATTTACCTTAAAATAACATTAATACCAAAAATAATAATTAATTTTCGTCGTGTTTGGTCCTTATCCATGGTATATTATATATTATATGAAATATAACGTCTAATCGATGGCATCTTCCACGAAATTTATTTTACCACAGGAAAAAATTTATATCACAACACCGGTATAAAAATAATCATCAAAGGCGTCCAACAACTATACTGGCATGGCATTGTTGCCTAGTCTAAGGTACAAATTACAAAATGCTCTAGTATAGTTAATCTGAATTCAAAAAAAAATATTGTTTTTTGATATTCATTTAAAGCATGATAAATTTCAAGTTTTTTTATTTCAAAATCTTCCAAAACGGGAATTTTCTTCAAGTTTGACAACACTGCTCTCAAGAAAAGTACATAAACGAATATATAAGATAGACTTTCGCGCAAGCGTATATCATCCGAAACCCTATTACTGTTTCTCTTTCTTCGTGAGGGACTTCTCACTCTATTAACCTTCTAGGAGTATTATTTCTATGGGGATGACTCTCGGAAGACGAGGAATACCCCCACCAGACTTATATCTGCGCGAAGAACATACCTGGTCTTATTGTACCATGCTAGTAACTAGTACAATAAGCCCAGGTATGTTCCATTGATGGAAGCGTTTTCGTTCAGTTGGCGCACCTCATCCGAAATCAGCCATATCTGTTTTATCCCGCTTACAATATGACAATAAATATGGCGGCTTTGGGATGACTCTCGGAAGACGAGGAATACCCCCACCACACTCATATCTGCGCGAAGAACTGGTACTGGTCTTATTGTACCATGGCAAGTGTAGCACTGTAAGTTGATGTGGTCCATAGATAAAAAGGGATAGAAAATGTCGTGTCCGTATCTGTCTTTGTTTCATGACGGATACAGAGGGAAGAGTCGGATGCGGATGACAGATAGGTACAGCAATTCACCATTGACGACTGTCTAAATAAAAGAGAGGGTACGCACGACTTCATGATACTATATCTAGCAGCTTTTAGCAACACATTGCAAACGGAATTACACAATCGAGGCAGCTTGTAACTCTACTATCAAATATTATCATTAATACTTATGCGCAGGATTACTACATTTTATTATTACCTCAGGTATCACTTCTTTTGCAACGATATTCCAGTTGTTTCATATCATTGATGTTTCTTGTCCCGACCGGGACATAATTACTTGCAATCCCCGATTCCATCCAAACCTCAAAATGCGTCTTCCAGAAAAAAGAAAACATTAATTTTTTAACTTACTTGGTGATAGTCTTCAATGTGTTTGCTCAAATTATTTTATAGGTATGTCCCGAAAAAAAGACTTTCACAGCAAGGGTAGGACATAACACATGATTCTTCTTCGCCTTGGTCTATACACTTTCCTGGTGACTGGTGGCCGTTTCTGGTGTGCCTTTTTAATTGTAGCAAAATGTTTTCCACAATAGGTGCTTCTCTTCTCGTCCGAATTAGCCATAGTTTCAGATGCACTAGTCTGCGGTAAATCCATACCTACTAAATGACAGATTAAATCTGGAGATTTATAAAGTATAATATTTTAAATATGAACAGTATTAACAATTAAAACTATCAGAAATTATAATCACTCAATAACTATTTTAACACAACACAAATCACTAGCAGGTACAACAAAATAACATGTGAGCACAGTATCAGCAAAAAGATAATGCTGTGTGTGTTTGTTATTTTGAAAAGTTTTCAAGACCTTTTAGATTGTAATTGCAAAAAGCAGGCAAAAATCAAACAACCTATCTGCCAGCCCGCCAAAACAATATTATTATTGAATTTACAATTTCAATTTCGCGGTAATTCGGACCTAGTGAGTTATTCCTTTTTAGTAACTTTTGCATTATCCCCTAAATACGTTCACGTTGGCAATGCGGAGGTTCTGATCTTCTGGTGCGTTTTAGTGTCGTCTTATGTTAATTATTAATTATGTCTATGCAGACAACAGAAGCGGGATTCTGTGTCATATAAAATGTATTCCTAAATACAAAATATTAGCCTGGCCACAGTAGGCGTATTCTGTACATTTGCGTAAGTCTCAGAACTAAAAGTTGAAAGTCAGTATACAACTAAACTTGTTGAGTTTTGATGTATTTTGACCAACTTTTAGTTCTGAGACTGAAGCAAATGTACAGAATACACCTACAGTAGGCGTATTCTGTACATTTGCGTAAGTCTCAGAACTAAAAGTTGAAAGTCGGAATACAACTAAACTTGTTGAGTTTTGATGTATTTTGACCTTCAGCTGTTCTGGAAGTCAACAAAGCCACTTTGCCATAAAACACCATTGTAAGTTTTGTTAGTTTTCAAGAAAATTTTGAAGATTTTACAGCTGTATATTTACAGAAAACCTTAAAATTGTTAATTCAAGTAATCCTGAAGGTAAGCATTTAAAATTTGAGTAGTAATAATTAAGATTAAGCATTTTATTTTGCGAATTATAATTTGTTGCATTTACAAAACTTGGTTGCATTTTTATCTTGAAACACCTCTTAAGACAGAATAATCATTTAAAATGGCAATATAAATTCTGTTTATAATTAAAAACGGATTATTTTTTGTTTTATTGACAATATACAATAAAATTATACATAGTAAGATGAGAATACTTTTAAAAAATGTTTCTATTTCAGATGTCTAATGGAAGTAGATACTTTGGATTTTGAAGACAAAAGAAGATATTTTCAAAAACTATGAATATAATAATAATTAACGCAACGTTAGTGCAAAATTTGTTCGATCAGCCATTTTCCTCACAAAGACGACTGCCACCAGATTTCTATTGTTTTCAGATGAAAATATGAAAATTTGCTGGCTTTTCTTGAGATATTGTTGAAAAAAAATTACATGCCTATTTATATAATTAATGGTAACAACCACAGAATACTAATAAATAAGAAATGCTATCTGGATGTAAACTGAAGGAAACACCGTTGACGTTTAGGAGCCGCCATTATTCTGAAACAAATAAAACAATACTGCATGGGGATTCTCATTACTCGGGACGTTACGTCCTGACTAGGTATATACCGTTCGGTAGCCAACTCGATACCGAGATAAAGTGATTCTGAACATTTCGCGAGTCGTAGTACCGATTTGCTACGAATTTTTGGAGCTTAATGACAAATACAAATCTATATTTAATTTTTTCTCGCATATGTGACATACTCCTAATTTTTGTTTCATATATTGATATCGTTAAATACTAAACATGCTACCAGCATGAAGATTCTTATTACCCGGGACGGTACATTCCTAATAGGTCGGTAGCCAACTCGGTACCGAGATGAAATTGATTATCTCTCCCGAGTCGTAGTACGTAGTACCGATTGGCGATTGGCTACGAGTCTTTTGAAGGTAATAACAACTACAAATGAGAACCATATTTAGTTTTTTCACGCATATTTGACATATTTCTCTTTTTTTAGTTTCGTATATTGATATTGTTAAATACTTAACATATTAACAGTTTTCTATGAAATGTTATGACATGAAGATATACGTCGCGATAATATAACATTTCGAAGAAGGCGATCAATAATAATAATAAAGTTTATTCATGTAAAATAAAAAATAAAATAAATACATAAATACCAATAAATTATTATAAATGCGAATAAGAAATCAGTTTAATTTGGCAGATTTATCTAGCGCACGTTTTATAGAACTGTTTAGAATCAATAAAATGATGTATGGACGTTTATGTCCGATCTTGACAGAATATTTAAAATATGTATCATTCGGGCATTTCTGTTGAAATGAAAATACTGGTGGCATTAAATTTTTATACTACAGGTTCAAATCAGAGGGTGATCGGAGAAGATTGTACATAGTATACAGTATTTAAATATTTCTCGTTAATTTTATAAGAATTATTGCGTATAAAATAAACCCTAAAATAAAAAAAGCAGTACTAGACGACGTCAAACAACCAAATAATTTTATCTAAAATGTAAATACAAAAATTATGTCTATTGTCGTTACTCTTTACCATGTCCTTACTCAATAACTTGAAAGAGATGTAATAAGTATGTAAAAAAGAGACAGAACGATTACTGTAACCCTACTTTTTATCAACTCGGTACATCATTAGGTCCCGAGTAGATTTGACAGATCAGCTCGGGATCTATCGAATGCGTGAACGAATGAGAACAGATGAGAATCGCTAAAACGTCCATTCGGTACGTAACGTCCCGAGTTCGTGAATGAGAATCCCACTGCTGGTACAAATTCCTATTTTTGCGATGACAGCTGCAATAGCGGGAATTTAAAAACTTTGCTGTTAATCGGCTGGGAATTAAGGTTATGTCCTAAGCTGAAGATATATTTCACAAATAAAAGGATCCACTTTAGCAAACAATTTATTAGAAACATAGAATACAAATAATGAATAATACAATACATAAAAGTGACACAGTACCATTATCAAATGTAAGTACTAAACTAAATTCGAAGTGAACAACACCTACGCCTATTCGTATAACAAGGAGGATGAAACTTATAATACTTAATGACTATTGCTTAAGTATTTTCTAATTATATATTTAGTAATTGGCTAGCCATGCTATCTATCTGGTCATTGAGGGGATTACCTGAATGTTTACGAATATAGATTTCTAATGATTCAAGTAAATTAATTTTATATTAAGATCTCCAGAAAATGTACAATTACATCAAATTTATATTGAGTGTTCATGTTTTATCAATTTTTGTTATTTTTCTTTATTAATTTTTATTTTTTTACCTGTGTATTGTATGAAAAATTGCTTTGAACAAAAGTTGTAGGTACTGATTATATCTATAACCTAAAATTATTTCTAATAATATTTACACTACTGCTCTTTTTTGATATTTTTTTTAAATGTTTGAATGGTCGCCATTTTGAAACTACTAACCCGATATTTCCCAATAACGAACTTGACCGAGATATTTGAGAGATTGATTTTTGTAGCAAATTTGAACTTGATACCTTCAAAACTGCGACCTCTATCTATATGTTCGCAAGTTCACAACTTTACTCCTAGAGGGCACTGATAAACCAATATTCAGTTTTCATATTTTTTTGTTAAAAAATTGAATGACACGATACATTTATTAATCATTGGTATTAAGAGCCACATAATTAGCTACATTTTGGCAAAAACCGCGACTCGATATCTTTACTCGTTTTAGAGTTAATGTAAAATTGATATTTTTGTTACAAAAATATCAATTTTACATTAACTCTAAAACGAGTAAAGATATCGAGTCGCGGTTTTTGCCAAAATGTAGCTAATTATGTGGCTCTTAATACCAATGATTAATAAATGTATCGTGTCATTCAATTTTTTAACAAAAAAATATGAAAACTGAATATTGGTTTATCAGTGCCCTCTAGGAGTAAAGTTGTGAACTTGCGAACATATCCGACATTATTTTTAAAATAAGCGTCAAGTTATCTTTCAAACATGAATAAACTTATTAGATTTGGATAACGCGTCTAGGAGATTACAGCGGTCTAATAAAGTACTCCCCCCACCCATATAATCAAAAATACGGAAAAAGTGTGAGGATCAAAATTACGCAGAATGTAATGAACTTTTCATTTTCGGTACCAAAACAATACGTTAATATTTCGATTTTTTCAGAAAAATTTAATTTTTATTTATACCACGGTAATTACGCCACCTAGCGGCCCTTTCAGAAACTTGAAAATATTTTAGCTGATTTACTTATGAATTTTCTTCCCGAAGTCGTAGGGTTTACGGTTTCCCTATTATCCTACCTCGCTGACCTTAGTGGGACACCTGTATATATATATATATATATATATATATATATATATATATATGCTGCATCTTTCTTTTCAGCGCTTGCCAAGAAATTAAATGTAATGTTACAGATCTTGAAGCATATTTGCACAACATTGATAATGGTAGTAACATTACCATTATTGTTGGGGACATGAATATAGATATACTAAAAAAAATCGCAAAAAACAAATTAATGATAATGGTTGTAGAAGTCCATTCTCGAAGTGGAGTGAAATGGTAATACCAAAAAAAAACACGAAGTCTTCTCCACAGTTTATTGTTAAGGATTAATTACTGAGACATGTTTCGAGATTGTACAATCTCATTTTCAATCGAAATATAGAAAGTTCTGTAACAAATTAAAGTGAAAAATTATGTAGTTATGATACAAAATGGTGGATAGAATTTAATTTCATAACGGGATAATTTATTTATTTTATTTTTCAAGTATATATTTGGGATCGTTTACATAATGTTTTTCTTCTCTTAAATTTTTCATCTCCATGTGAGTATTCTATCCACCATTTTGTATCATAACTACATAATTTTTCACTTTAATTTGTTACAGAACTTTCTATATTTCGATTGAAAATGAGATTGTACAATCTCGAAACATGTTTCAGTAATTAATCCTTGACAATAAACTGTGGAGAAGACTTCGTGTTTTTTTTTGGTAGTAACAAATTAATGGTTGAGATGTAATATATTATTTGCTATTTGCGCTGTACCCAGACACTAAAAATTTGGTAACTGCTGCTGCGACCTGCTATTCTTTTTTCTTGTAAGTTTTCTTTTAGTTCAATATTCCACCTTAAGAGAGACCCACTTTAGCATTCACTAAGGGAATAGTGGCCGAAAATCGGGCAAACGACAGTTATTTTACATGTTTACACATAAAACTGGCCGACAACAGGGACTGGCCGGCTAACCACCGAAATGACCCTATATATTAATGAAATTAAAGGTATCCGATTGAGCTAATTGCCACAAAAGTTTGTTTTGGGACATACATCTCAAGCGCATTTGAAACCAAAGTCTGATGAATGAAAGTTGAGATCAACAAAAGTAAATTGAGTACAGAGGCATGCGAACAAAGAGAACTGGTAAGTACCTAGAAAGATTTCTTAAGAACTAGGGAAGTTCTGTGTCTATTATTTGACAGTTATAGCATAACTTAGCTGTAGTGAATTGTACGAATAGCAAGAATTTTAGTGGAAATGGCAAAAGAGCTAGAAATTTGAATATTCATCTTTCTATAAATTGACTAAATTATAATAATAATAATAAACCAACTAAGTAAACTCAAAACTGTACCACTTACACATTATAACATAATATTAGGTAAATAGGTAAATTTCTTATAGAAATATACCTATTGCGATCGTTCACACTTTTGAATTTCGAAAAAATTTCAACGGCATGTTGTTATATGTCTATAAGTTAGTCCAAAAAAACATTTGGTTCAAAAGTTTATATATATATATATATATATATATATATATATAAACTTTTGAACCAAATGTTTTTTTGGACTAACTTATAGACATATAACAACATGCCGTTGAAATTTTTTCGAAATTCAAAAGTGTGAACGATCGCAATAGGTATATTTCTATAAGAAATTTACCTATTTACCTAATATTATGTTATAATGTGTAAGTGGTACAGTTTTGAGTTTACTTAGTTGGTTTATTATTATTATTATAATTTAGTCAATTTATAGAAAGATGAATATTCAAATTTCTAGCTCTTTTGCCATTTCCACTAAAATTCTTGCTATTCGTACAATTCACTACAGCTAAGTTATGCTATAACTGTCAAATAATAGACACAGAACTTCCCTAGTTCTTAAGAAATCTTTCTAGGTACTTACCAGTTCTCTTTGTTCGCATGCCTCTGTACTCAATTTACTTTTGTTGATCTCAACTTTCATTCATCAGACTTTGGTTTCAAATGCGCTTGAGATGTATGTCCCAAAACAAACTTTTGTGGCAATTAGCTCAATCGGATACCTTTAATTTCATTAATATATAGGGTCATTTCGGTGGTTAGCCGGCCAGTCCCTGTTGTCGGCCAGTTTTATGTGTAAACATGTAAAATAACTGTCGTTTGCCCGATTTTCGGCCACTATTCCCTTAGTGAATGCTAAAGTGGGTCTCTCTTAAGGTGGAATATTGAACTAAAAGAAAACTTACAAGAAAAAAGAATAGCAGGTCGCAGCAGCAGTTACCAAATTTTTAGTGTCTGGGTACAGCGCAAATAGCAAATAATATATTACATCTCAACCATTAATTTGTTACTACCAAAAAAAAACACGAAGTCTTCTCCACAGTTTATTGTCAAGGATTAATTACTGAAACATGTTTCGAGATTGTACAATCTCATTTTCAATCGAAATATAGAAAGTTCTGTAACAAATTAAAGTGAAAAATTATGTAGTTATGATACAAAATGGTGGATAGAATACTCACATGGAGATGAAAAATTTAAGAGAAGAAAAACATTATGTAAACGATCCCAAATATATACTTGAAAAATAAAATAAATAAATTATCCCGTTATGAAATTAAATTCTATCCACCATTTTGTATCATAACTACATAATTTTTCACTTTAATTTGTTACAGAACTTTCTATATTTCGATTGAAAATGAGATTGTACAATCTCGAAACATGTCTCAGTAATTAATCCTTAACAATAAACTGTGGAGAAGACTTCGTGTTTTTTTTTGGTATTACCATTTCACTCCACTTCGAGAATGGACTTCTACAACCATTATCATTAATTTGTTTTTTGCGATTTTTTTTAGTATATCTATATTCATGTCCCCAACAATAATGGTAATGTTACTACCATTATCAATGTTGTGCAAATATGCTTCAAGATCTGTAACATTACATTTAATTTCTTGGCAAGCGCTGAAAAGAAAGATGCAGCATATATATATATATATATATATATATATATATATATATATATATATATATATATATATATATATATACAGGTGTCCCACTAAGGTCAGCGAGGTAGGATAATAGGGAAACCGTAAACCCTACGACTTCGGGAAGAAAATTCATAAGTAAATCAGCTAAAATATTTTCAAGTTTCTGAAAGGGCCGCTAGGTGGCGTAATTACCGTGGTATAAATAAAAATTAAATTTTTCTGAAAAAATCGAAATATTAACGTATTGTTTTGGTACCGAAAATGAAAAGTTCATTACATTCTGCGTAATTTTGATCCTCACACTTTTTCCGTATTTTTGATTATATGGGTGGGGGGAGTACTTTATTAGACCGCTGTAATCTCCTAGACGCGTTATCCAAATCTAATAAGTTTAGTCATGTTTGAAAGATAACTTGACGCTTATTTTAAAAATAATGTCGGATGTGTTCGCAAGTTCACAACTTTACTCCTAGAGGGCACTGATAAACCAATATTCAGTTTTCATATTTTTTTGTTAAAAAATTGAATGACACGATACATTTATTAATCATTGGTATTAAGAGCCACATAATTAGCTACATTTTGGCAAAAACCGCGACTCGATATCTTTACTCGTTTTAGAGTTAATGTAAAATTGATATTTTTGTTTTATCAAGAAAGTAATAATCATTATCACTACCTATTTAAAGATATAAGTTACTTATTGCTTATTCAGTTAGGTTAGGTTACCAATGAGTAAAAAAAACTATTTCTTTAGGTACTTTAATCATAATATCCCTAAAAATGTTGATAGCAGCGCAATTTTACTTTGCCGATAGACCATTGGATTATTTTTATTCGTTCTTAAGTTAGCGTAAAATTACGTTTGAATTGTTATTTCATTCATTTCAAATCACTTACGCTGAGAAATACTCAAAGGTATTATTAATAATGCACTAATTGTCAAATTTTCATTATGTCATGTACTATGATGACATTTAATAGCAACCTAGATAAATATGAGAAATATAATTTGATTTTTTTAGACAATTGCTCTTATCTCGGAATTCTGGCTACTATAGGAACATGATACATCAAATCTAAGGAAATTTAGGTATCTTTCAGGATATTTCATAATATACAGAATGTTACATTTAAAAAAGGCATTTTTAAACATTTTTGTATCCAGCACTAAAATCACACATTTTGAATGACCCTGTATAACGCAGGACAAATTCCTAGGAATTGAAATAACGCAGAAATAATCATTTAATTCTAGCTATGTTTTGGAAAAAAAATATGGAAAATAATATCTCGAGAACCGTTAAAGATAGGTGTAAGTGTGGCAAAAATATTAAGAAAGTGAGGACAAATGCAAAACGCAGTAATATATAGGGTGTTCTATTTGAAAAAACAAAGATGTTGCTACTTATTGGAATAAGCGACAACGCTGCATCGATGAAAATATTTTAGATCGATAAATTACGAGCAATTACTTGAACAACCAAATTTTCAGAACGATCCTATGTCTTGTTCTCCGTAAATGTCTAAGGTACTATCGACCTTGAGCCACCTTGTATATACATATATATTTGTATTTACAATCAATATGATTATTGAAAATTAAAGTTAGTCCGTGACAGTTAAGCGACTTCCAAAAAAAAAACCGTATCCCCAAAAAACATTCCCAATGTAAGATTTTTGGAGGTGAGAGCTATATTCTGCAAAACTCGACAAAAAAAATCTCAAATCTTTCGCATACGCTCAGTAAGAGCTCCACACCCATACAACTTTTTATTTTTCTTTGTATACGAATTTTGCTTTAATGGTACATTTTCATCAAGTTATTCTATCGCTTCTCACCGCCCCCATTATTCCTTCCATCACGTTGAAACATAAGTTGTTCATTTTTTTTTCAACTCATAATAAGTTTTATACATACTCCACGCCTTTCTAAGTCTCCTTAATACGATGTTAGCAATTATTTTCATTAGTTTTAAATATACAGGATGTTTCATAATATATGCGCAGGGCTTGAGGAAGTGATAGCTCGTCCAAAAAAATGAAAAAAAAATCACTTATCCTCTAGAATATCGTTGCGTGTTTTTCTCCCCATTTCCTACGCCAATGGAAAAATTACAGTTTTGAGATGCCCATTTGAACCGTCGTGAGCTCTGAATTCGACCGTTTTCGTGAAAAATCAATTTTATATTTAGAGGTCACGACCAACAGTACCTTTTTGGTGTAGAAAACATTGGCGGTTCAAATGGGCATCTCAAAACCGTACTCTTTCCATTAGCGTAGAAATTGTGGAGAAAAACACCCACTACTCCTTCAAAATCTTCACCATTTATGACAAAAATGTTGTTCTGACTCAAAACTTATACGATAAACGGTTCAGGAGATAGTCACAAGAAACGATTTTTTTTTAATTTCAACGCCCTTTAGGTATCTCGAAAATGGCGCATTTTAAACTGTAAGTTAATATAAACTTTTTTTTCATATTTTTGGACGAACTATCACATCCTCAAGTCCTGTGAATATATTTGAAACACCCTGTATATTAAGAAATAGATCGTATTGCACTTTTGTATTTTGATGTGTGTAAAAATATTGTAGATCACTAACAAAGTTGATTTTTTCTCCCAATAGAACTCTTTAGAACTAGACCATATAGTTAAATATACACATGAAGTTCGTAAAAACGAATATAAGTTCAAATGCGATATTAATTCTGTTTTATTTCATCTTCTTTTCCAAGATGAAATATAGTGCATTCATTTCAAGTATGTATGCAAGGTAGTGACAATTTTATCATTTATAGTGAGCAGGTGACTGGAAATGCTAGTCCATATTTAGTGGAACAATGGGTTATGAATATAATACGTCAACTTGTAATTTCATGGAAGGAATTTTGGGGGCGGTGAGAAGCGATAGAATCACTTGATGAAAATGTACCATTAAAGCAAAATTCGTATACAAAGAAACATAAAAAGTTGTATGGGTGTGGAGCTCTTACTGAGCGTACGCGAAAGATTTGAGATTTTTTTTGTCGAGTTTTGCAGAATATAGCTCTCACCTCCAAAAGTCTTACATTGGGAATGTTTTTTGGGGATTTTATATTATAAGAAAGGTTTGAAATATAAAATCTTCATTACTTATATGAATTAAAAATTATATGATTGTTATAAACTTAAGAGCTACTTTTTGTATAAATAAATATTTAATTAAATTAAATGGATATTTTAATTGAGAGTGGTGCTATCTATATTATGAAAGATACAGTAGAAAATAGTTAGAAAGTAGATGTTAGAAAACAACAATCATGACACGTTGTGCATGTACAAGTACCCAAATTAATACGCGATATTTTATAATAGTTTTACGTTTTACAAAATGAATTGTTATTTCGCCAATCATCATTAGTCTCGATTATCGAAGAATAATGTGTATATTGGCGGTGTGTCAAAGGCAAGTTGACTATTGATTATGTTTTTGTTTCTACTATATCTAGTTATTTCTAATTTTTCTAGGTTTTTTAAATTTTTGCCTTTTTTGGCCAAATGTAGGAGTTTGAAGCCTGTTGCATCATCATATGTATGACCCGTTGTTAAGAGATGTTTGGAAAATAGAGAGAATCCAGTACTAGCCTCATGCTTGAATTTGGAATGTTCTCTAATTCTCGTTTTGAAATTACGGCTGGTTTCGCCAATATAGAAAGCAGGGCAAGAGTCACATGTAATTTTATATACACCAGAGAATCTCTATTTTATCTTTATTATTAAACAATATTGTTTTAAGTGAGTCAGAGCTATTATAAGACACTTTAAAGTAATCTTTAAATAGTCTAGCAAGTTTGTAAGTGGTGTTGCCGATAAATTTGAGTGATACGTATTTTTATTAATGGTGTTAGGTGTTATAAGTGAGTTTTCGATGTATACCCTGTTCTATTTTATTTTGTTTTTTTGTTATAAGTTTATCTATATCTATATCCATTATTTATAGCTAGCTCTTTTATTGTTTTTAATTCTTTTTGAAACGAAACTGTACTTAGAGATAAGGATACAAGCCTATGGATGTACGAATTGAAGGCTGCAACTTTATGACTAAAGGGATGATGAGATTCGTAGTTTATCAGTGCATCAGTTTGTGAAGGTTTACGAAACACTTCGAAGCAGAATTTATCATCTCTTATTGAAATTGTAAGATCTAGAAAATTAATACTTCTTTCTTCATTCTGTATTTCTAATGTGAATTTAATTTTATTGTGTAGGTTGTTAACATAATTGACAAATTCGTGTAAATGTTCCACATTGCCAGACCATAGAATTAGTATATCATCTACGTATATATGATAAAATTTAATGAATGGTGTAAATTTGTTATTGTTGTTGATGTTATTATCTTCTAGATTATAGAGAAATATTTCAGATAGTATCGTGGTTATTTACTTGCATGGTTTTTATTTTATCAACCAGTTGTAAGCTATTTTTGAACGACTTAGGTAGGAGGTATACAATTCGATTGTGTGCATTTTTTTTTGGTTTGTGCGCGCCTTTCATATATTAAACGTACTCCGATTTTGATGATTTTTGATTCATTTGAAAGAAGAGGCTTGAGAAATGGTCCCATATTCATAAAAACGGGAATCCGACATCTCGTTCCCTCCGAAAACCGCCCCCGAAGGGGGTGGAGGGGGCAAATTTTGTCGAAAATTGAAAATCTGCGTTGATATAATTACAGATAGGACAATATCAGTACATGAAAGACATAATTATTTGTAGCAACGTTTATACTGAACATTTTCCCCTTAGAGTTACGGTTTTCGAGTAAAATCGGTGTTAAAATGGTAACAACTAAAATATTCAAGCGTATTTCCGCAGCGATGTACTGAGATCTCAATAATAACAACTACAAGCAAGGAATATACGTGGGTAATAGAATAAGTACTATCTTCATTGGTATTAGTGAACGTTCAACGATTTTCGTGACTAATGTTACACTCAAAAGTGTGAAATAAATATTTTTTACAAAAATTGGACCGACTTTATTAGTTGGTGCACTGAAAAGTATAAAATAATATTAATTCTATTGGGGCTGGTACTTGTGAAGTTGGTGCCAAAAGTTACCAATCTACCTGCAACTGCACAACTTCAAAAGTAACAGCACCAATAGAATTAATATTATTTTATACTTTTCAGTGCACCAACTAATAAAGTCGGTCCAATTTTTTGTAAAAAATATTTTTGACCGACGAACCCCAAACGGAGGAGGTATACAATTCGACTGTGTGCTTTTTTTTTTTTGGTTTGTGCGCGCGTTTCATATAGTAATCGTACTCCGATTTTGATGATTTTTAATTCATTTGAAAGAGAAGGCTTGAGAAATGGTCCCATATTCATAAAAACGGGAATCCGACATCTTGTTCCCTCCGAAAACCGCCCCCGAAGGGGGTGGAGGGGTCAAATTTTCTCGAAAATTGAAAATCTGCTTTGGTATAATTGAAGATAGGACAATTTCCGGAAAAGTTTATATTGAACATTTTTTCAAAAGAGTAACGGTCTTCGATATAGAGACATTTTAAATTGTCAAATATACCTATTTTCGCTATGTGGAGAGGGCGATTTCTGTCGAAAATTGAAAATCTGTTTGCAGTAAATGAAATACATAATTAATTGTAGCAACATTTATAATGAACATTTTTCCCTTAGAGTTACGGTTTTCGAGTAAAATCGGTGTTAAAATGGTAACAACTAATATATTCAAGCGTATTTCCGCAGCGATGTTCTGAGATCTCAATAATAATAACAACTACAAACTACAAGCAAGGAATATACGTGGGTAATAGAATAAGTACTATCTTGATTGGTATTAGTGAACGTTCAACGATTTTCGTGACTAATGTTACACTCAAAAGTGTGAAATAAATATTTTTTACAAAAAATTGGACCGACGTTATTAGTTGGTGCACTGAAAAGTATAAAATAATATTAATTCTGCTGGGGCTGGTACTTGTGAAGTTGGTGCCAAAAGTTATCAATCTACCTGCAACTGCACAACTTCAAAAGTAACAGCACCAATAGAATTAATATTATTTTATACTTTTCAGTGCACCAACTAATAACGTCGGTCCAATTTTTTGTAAAAAATATTTTTGATGGAATATTTAAATTGATCGTTGTATAAACCAGAGAGTATTTTGTGTAAAAATTTTTCTAAATTATATGTTGGTGAGTTATTATAGGAAACTACAGGCCTTATAGGCATTTCATCGAATAAATCTGATTTATGTGTTTTAAGTAATCCGCATAAGCGTGGAATATAAGTGTAGTCTGGGGATAGTGATAACCGAATGTCTTCTGGGATTATGCTCTTAGATTTCTTTATTGTCTCTTTTACTTTATTAGTGAACGTTGTAATTGCAATGCGCTTCTTATGTATTGTTACGTGGGTAGTTTATCATGTACTTACTGTTATTATTTCTTTTAGCTTGTATTCATTCTGTTACCTTGTTTGCAGTAGTGTTGCTTGTGTATTTCATTATGTAGTTCTGGAATTGTAGTAGATTTGTTCTCGATCCTTCCAGAAACTGTATGTGAGGTACAATTTGTCGTGCTATTGTCACCTTGACAAGGATCTAGAAGATTAATTATGTTCGTCTAGATAATCATAGAACATTCTCGATGAATGTCATATCATGATTCAGATATATAAAGCCGTGACGATCACGGGACACAGTCAGTTTATTGTATCAGTCAATTGGAGACATAAGTCGAAAGTAGTTGGAACGCGATAGTCAAAGTGACAAATAGTGACAGTTGTACTAAAATAGAAAGCCGTGTACAGTGTGTTCTAAATAAATCATTGGAAGCAATCTGCGAATTTTGAGTATTACGCAAGTGAACTCATCCCACAACGTTTAGCACAGGGTTAAACGTTACAATTGGTGTCAGAAAAAAGGGATCTTCGCATTTTGCTGAGAATATATGGTGAATACCAGATCGAAATATTACGACGAAATGGCGAATTTTGCAGAAATAATGAAGTACTTAGAAAATCAAAGAGAAGAACAAGAAAGAATTAGACAACAAGAAAAAGAAGAACGAGAAAGAATTAGACAGGAAGACCAAACAAAAATGAATCAATTCCTAGAAAATCAAGAAAAGAGTAGACAAGGACAATAAACCAAAATAAATCAAATTCTAGAAAATCAAGAAAGAAGTAGACAAGAACAAGAAGCAAAAATGAATCAATTTCTGGAAAACCAAGAAACAAGAATAAGACAAATCTTAGAAGAACAAGCAAGAGTGCGACAAGAAGATAAACAGAAAGTTGACCAGAAATTAGAGAAAGTTGACCAAAAATTAGAGAAAGTTCAAGAAGAAGTTGAACAGAAATTAGAGAAAGTTGACCAAAAATTAGAGAAAGTTCAAGAAAGTTTTGATCAAAAATTTCAATTAATAGAAGAGAAAATGTTGCAAACGAAACCTGAAGTGCCTCTGAGAAGATCGTCCAATGAAATTCAATATGGTGTAGTTAATCCAGTAAAAATTGAAACCCCAAAATTCGATGGTAAACAGTCTTGGTCTACATATAAAAAGCAATTTGATGCTGCTGCTTTGGCTAGTGGTTGGTCAGATGAAGAGAAGGCCACTGCATTGATCTTGGCTCTACGTGGTGATGCATTGGAAATCTTAAATACCGTAACTGGCAGCGAACCTTCATATGAGATTTTAGTTGATCAACTTGAAATGCGTTACGGTGACCAACATCTACAACAAGTTTATCAAGCACATTTAAAGAATAAGCAGCAACGGTCTGGAGAAACACTACAACAATATGAAATTGATGTTGCCCGGCTCGTTCGACGGGCATATCCTACAGCCCCAAAAGACTTTCTTGATAGGCTAACGGTACGAACATTCATAGATGGTATAAGAGATATTGAAATGCAACAAGCCCTTCGGTTAAGTAGTCCTACAAGAATTGAAGATGCCATTGCACGTGCACTTGAATACGAAGCTGCTAAACAGGCGTCTAGAAGTCATTTCAGACTGCGACAGACACGATGGGTCAATTCAACCCAAGAGAAGTCGTATGGCAATGGTAATTCCATAAAGCACATTATTAAAATGTTACAAAAATTGGATGGGCAAACAAATGAACAAAGAACTAAGACTTTGTGTTGGAATTGTGGACAAGAAGGACATATAAAAAAGAATTGTCCACAGCCTCAAAATAGCAATATGCAGGAAAACTCCAGTTAGCCAGTTTTGCGGGGCGAAGACTGGCTTACTCCAACCAAGCCCCAACATCATTAAAAATCAAAATTTCCCGACTGAGTCATGAAGGATCCAGCTTGGTTGTGAAAGGAAGAATATGCGGTCGGGATTGTAATATTGTTATTGATACTGGTTCATGTTCTACCATTGTGCGAGCTGATGTTATTCCTGCTTGCAAAATTGACCATCCCAATAGAAGTTATGTACTTGAAACTGCAAATGGAGTGACAATACCTGTCATTGGTACTCACGAGGCAGATATTCAGCTGGGAAAATCAAAATTCAGACATAAAGTATTTGTTGCCGAGATTTTGGACGAAGTTTTATTTGGGCTAGACATCATGAATAAATTTGGCTTCAATCTGAACCTCCAAGACCGAATACTCAAAGTTAATGAAGAAGAGTTGTTTATGTCAACATCTGAATCTAGAATAAGAAAAATTAAGGTAAACAGGACCATTACGTTACCTGGATGGTCTGACAATCTCATCCATGTTAAAATAGAAGGTTCTAAGTGCAAGGAGGCACTGGTACTGGAAAGTAATCCAGAATGTCTAGCAAAGGAAATGATTCTAGAAAACGCATTAATAAATCCATCAACTGAGCATCCAATTAAGGTGAGAGTTTTAAATCTGTCAGAAGAACCTAGAGTTTTAATGAAAAATGAAGTAATTGCCTGTGCGGAACCTATAGTATCTGTCAAAATCTCAAGCAGTCAAGGGAAAACCATGTGCCAGAAAGGAAGAGAGCTGAAAGAGAGAATCATTTCTCAACTTCATAACCAACAGAAGGCGAAATTTGGTGATTTATGGGAGAAATACAAAGAACTATTTTCTTTTTCGGAAACAGATCTAGGACGAACTAATATGGTACAACATCGCATTAACACAGGCAACCAACAACCAATAAAACAAATTCCTAGAAGGGTACCATTAGCAAAACAAAATGAAATGGCAATACTTATAGATAACATGAGGAAACAAAAGGTAATTGAACCTTCGAACAGCCCTTGGTTGTCACCGGTTGTCTTAGTCACAAAGAAAGATGGCTCGACTAGGTTTTCTGTTGATTATAGAAAATTAAATGAAATCACAAAAAAAGACAGTTATCCTCTTCCTAGAATAGACGATACACTGGATTGGTTGTCAGGAGCTAAATGGTTTTCTACATTGGACTTGAAAAGTGGATATTGGCAAGTCGAAATGCATCCTGAGGATAAAGAAAAGACAGCATTTTCAGCCAATACTGGTCTATGGCAATTCACTGTAATGCCATTCGGATTGTGCAACGCTCCAGCGACTTTTGAGAGATTGATGGAAAGAGTACTACGTGGACTCATTGGAAATAAATGTTTAGTATACCTTGATGATGTAATCGTTTTCAGTGAAACATTTGAGGAACACTTGAAAAATCTAGAAGAGGTATTTCAACGATTCTCACAAGCAAATCTTAAACTTAATCCCGAGAAATGTGCTTTCCTAAGAACTGAGGTGAAGTATTTAGGACACATAATATCCGCAAATGGTGTAAGAACAGATCCGGAAAAGACAGAAGTGGTTCATAATTGGCCTGTACCAAGGAACAAAACAGAACTGCGAAGTTTCTTAGGCCTGTGTTCATATTACAGACGATTCGTAAAGAATTTTGCTAGTATTGCCCGTCCATTACATCGACTAACTGAGAAGGAAAGACCGTACAATTGGACTCCAGAATGTCAGAATGCTTTCGAATATCTGAAAGGTGCTTTGTGCTCTTCTATTGTTCTGGCTTATCCCCAGAGAGAAGGAGAATTTATCCTAGATACTGATGCTAGTAAAACAGGAATTGGGGCAATTTTGTCCCAAAGAATCGAAGGAGTGGAGTATGTACTAGCATATTACAGTAAGAGTTTATCAAAGGCTGAACAAAATTACTGTGTGACGCGGCAGGAGTTACTAGCTGTAGTCAAGGCAATAAGACATTTCCACAAATATTTATACGGTCAGACATTTGTTCTACGGACCGATCACGCATCACTTAAATGGCTGTTTCAGTTCAAGAGCCCAGAAGGTCAGATAGCGCGCTGGCTCCAGCAACTTCAAGAATATGACTTTAAAATTGAACATCGTCCTGGTATTAACCACAGAAATGCTGATGCATTGTCAAGACGGCCTTGTGCAGAGGACTGTAAAAACTGTTCAAGACTTGAAAATAATGTACCAGAAATTCTTAAAGTCAAACGAACTTTGATAAATGGCGACCCAAACTGGAGTTCGGAAATACTCAAGCAAGACCAACTGGATGATAATGATATTGGACCAGTGATGAGGTGGAAAATGGATGGAGCAAGACCTACTTGGCAGGAGATATCAGATTTGTCTCCTGTCATAAAAGGATACTGGTCACTTTGGGAATCTTTAGTAATTGATGATAACGTTTTAAAAAGAAAATGGGAAAGTAATGATGGTAAGACTGTTCATTTGCAAATAATTCTTCCACGGAAAAGAATTGCACAAGTACTGCAAGAGATTCATTGTGGAGCAAGTGGTGGCCATTTAGGTATCAATAAAACGTTATCGAAGATTAGAGAGAGGTTCTACTGGTTAGGAAGCCGTGCTGACGTAGAGGACTGGTGTCGGCGATGCGATACCTGCTTTACTAGTAAAGGCCCAAATACCAGAACCCGCCATAAGATGCAGCAGTACAATGTGGGTGCCCCATTTGAGCGAATAGCCATCGATATTACGGGGCCATTTCCAATAAGCAGCTCTGGAAACAAATATCTCTTGGTCATCATGGATTATTTCAGTAAATGGCCAGAGGTAGTCGCAATTCCAAATCAGGAGGCAAAAACAGTGGCCGATGCCCTAATTGAACATTGGATAAGTCGGTTTGGTGTGCCGTTAGAAATTCACTCGGACCAAGGTCGAAATTTTGAGTCGGAAATCTTTCAGAGTGTGTGTAACCTAATGGGGATTAAGAAAACTCGTACAACTCCACTGCATCCACAATCCGATGGAATGGTAGAGAGATTTAACAGAACACTAAAAAATTATTTGAGGTCAGCAATCAATGAACACCAAACAAACTGGGATAAGTGTATACCGCTCTTCCTACTGGCCTATAGATCTTCCACTCATGAATCGACCAAAGAATCCCCAGCTGGCATTGTTCTTGGTAGAAATCTGAAACTTCCGTCTGACATCTTGTTTGGTTCACCAAGCGAACCTTCCACATCTGTAGATGCCTACATTCAGAGTTTGAGACGAAGACTCGAGGAGATACACAATCTGGTTAGAAAACAGTTGAAGATTTCTAGTGATCGAATGAAGGCCCGATATGATATTCGTGCAGAAACCGGACAATTAAAAATTGGTGATAAAGTGTGGTTGTACAATCCACAAAGACGAAAAGGTCGTTCTCCAAAGTTTGACAAACAATGGGAGGGACCATATACCGTTATCAAGAGGATAAACGATGTGGTTTATAGAATTCAGAAATCCCCACGCAGTAAAATGAAAGTGGTTCATATCGACAGACTTTCACTGTACAAAGGGACTGAGGTGACATTTGATCGGGACGATCAAAGCTGAGAAGGGGGCAGTGTTACGTGGGTAGTTTATCATGTACTTACTGTTATTATTTCTTTTAGCTTGTATTCATTCTGTTACCTTGTTTGCAGTAGTGTTGCTTGTGTATTTCATTATGTAGTTCTGGAATTGTAGTAGATTTGTTCTCGATCCTTCCAGAAACTGTATGTGAGGTACAATTTGTCGTGCTATTGTCACCTTGACAAGGATCTAGAACATTAATTATGTTCGTCTAGATAATCATAGAACATTCTCGATGAATGTCATATCATGATTCAGATATATAAAGCCGTGACGATCACGGGACACAGTCAGTTTATTGTATCAGTCAATTGGAGACATAAGTCGAAAGTAGTTGGAACGCGATAGTCAAAGTGACAAATAGTGACAGTTGTACTAAAATAGAAAGCCGTGTACAGTGTGTTCTAAATAAATCATTGAAAGCAATCTGCGAATTTTGAGTATTACGCAAGTGAACTCACCCCACAACGTTTAGCACAGGGTTAAACGTTACAGTATATTATTTTTGTTGAAAAAATCTATTATTTTACTATTATAGTCATCTTGTATTGCTCTTGTCGCTTTTAGTTGCTATTAATTTGTTATCTCTAATTTTTTAAATGATATTTTTAACGATTTTGTTATTGTTAGATTTTTTAGTTACAGTCCGATTTAATTATTTTTTGATGATGCTTCTTATGTCTGATCTTAGAGAATGTGGATTAGGTATATGGTCTGGGAATGATCTGATGATTGCTTCAGCTTCTACTGATATTATTTCTAGATCTTTAATTTTTTTATTCGAATTTGCTGTGGTTGGAATGTACTTCAGTCTTTTATTGAGCAGTGATAACTCTCTGTAATTAAAATGAACGTTTGAAAAGTTTAGAAATGTCGATGTAAATTTATGTGTATCTGTATCTAGTGTGCTTACTTGATTTGTATTTATTACTTTTTTTAGATTTTCATTTTTTTTATTGATTATTGTCATTTTCTGTGATCTCCTATTATCAAGTATATTGAATATTTTATTAAATTCATGATCAAATATCCATTTGTTTAATTTACGTTTTAATATGTCATATATCATTTTAAGTTTTACATCTATTTTATAAATTTTCTGATGTGCTAGTCTAATTTCATCTCTGATTAGCAGTTTTATTAGTGCTTTTACGCTCATACGGATTACTTAAAACACATAAATCAGATTTATTCGATGAAATGCCTATAAGGCCTGTAGTTTCCTATAATAACTCACCAACATATAATTAAGAAAAATTTTTACACAAAATACTCTCTGGTTTATACAATGATCAATTTAAATATTCCATCAAAAATAGCTTACAACTGGTTGATAAAATAAAAACCATGCAAGTAAATAACAACGACATTTTGCTTTCATTAGACATCTCTAATCTCACACCAATGTTCCAAAATATGAACTAAAAAACTTAATCAAAGATAAATTGCACAACAGTCATTACACCAAAACACAATCTTAACAAATTCTTAGGATCCTTGACACATGTTTACAACAGAACTTTTTTAAATTCAATAATGATGGTTATCAAATGACAGAAGGACTGAATATGGGCTCACCAATCGCCCCTTTACTATCTGAAATATTTCTCTATAATCTAGAAGATATTAATATCAACAACAATAACAAATTTACACCATTCATTAAATTTTATCATAGATACGTAGATGATATACTAATTCTATGGTCTGGCAATGTGGAACATTTACACGAATTTGTCAATTATGTTAACAACCTACACAATAAAATTAAATTCACATTAGAAATACAGAATGAAGAAAGAAGTATTAATTTTCTAGATCTTAAAATTTCAATAAGAGATGATAAATTCTGCTTCGAAGTGTTTCGTAAATCTTCACAAACTGATGCACTGATAAACTACGAATCTCATCATCCCTTTAGTCATAAAGTTTCAGCCTTCAATTCGTACATCCATAGGCTTGTATCCTTACCTCTAAGTACAGTTTCGTTTCAAAAAGAATTAGAAACAATAAAAGAGCTAGCTATAAATAATGGATGTAGCCCCCAACTTATAGTTAAAACTTATAACAAAAAACAAAATAAAATAAATCAGAACAGGGTATACATCGAAAACTCACTTATAACACCTAACACCATTAATAAAAAATACGTATCACTCAAATTTATCGGCAACACCACATACAAACTTGCTAGACTATTTAAAGATTACTTTAAAGTGTCTTATAATAGCTCTGACTCACTTAAAATAATATTGTTTAATAATAAAGATAAAATAGAGATTCTCAATAAGACTGGTGTATATAAAATTACATGTGACTCTTGCCCTGCTTTCTATATTGGCGAAACCAGCCGTAATTTCAAAACGAGAATTAGAGAACATACCAAATTCAAGCATGAGGGTAGTACTGGATTGTCTCTATTTTCCAAACATCTCTTAACAACGGGTCATACATATGATGATGCAACAGGCTTCAAACTCTTACATTTGGCCAAAAAAGGCAAAAACTTAAAAAACCTAGAAAAATTAGAAATAACTAAATATAGTAGAAACAAAAACATAATCAATAGTCAACTTGCCTTTGACACACCGCCAATATACACATTATTCTTCGATAATCGAGACTAATGTTGATTGGCGAAATAACTATTCATTTTGTAAAACGTAAAACTATTATAAAATATCGCGTATTAATTTGGGTACATTATGCTGCTGATCCTATAGAAACAAAATGTGGAGACTTTGTGAAAGTGACTCAATATCAGTATGGTACCTATACGAACCTCGTGTATATTTCCAAGTTCAATGTCGACATGAATCTATATGAAGAAGACATTGCAGCCATTTTAAATGTATAGATGCATGTGATTTCAAATTGACTTGCTATGTTGGAATTCCTCAATTTCAACGAATTTTATCGAAATTTATTTAATATTGTAAGAAATTGGTTAGATAATGTAAATTTCAGTGTTTTAGACCTTCTTCATGGATTTTGTGAAGCATCCTCAATCGATTGTATGTATACTAATACCTTAAGGGAATATCTCTTTTATTATAGTTCAGATGTTATACAGAATTTTTTAGATAATTTATTTGAATCTACATCCAACATAGACTGCTAATATACTGTGAAATAAACTTTTTTTGTTTTTTTTTTTCATATCTCCACCAAAATATATTCATTATCACCTTGATAATTCAATCATTAACGAGTTGACAATGGAGGTGATCGTTTCCTTGCTATTGCTGGTACATATCGCGTCATCGAACCTAACTCTACCTGATGCACAGAAATATTTGCAAAAGTATGGTTATATTCAAAATAATACAAATACATCTCTCGAGGAGAGTCTAGCAAAGTTTCAAGAAGATTACAATTTACCGATAGATGGCAGCCTTAATGCAGAAACGATTGAGTTAATATCAAAACCACGATGTCACTATAGCGATAATGAATTTGTAGTTTCAACTAAATGGAACAAAACAACTCTGCATTGGTATTTGGTCGAGGGTGTCGGTAAATATCGAAACGTCGTTCAACAAGCTTTCAATATGTGGCAAAATGCATCTGGACTAACATTTAAAATGCTTACTGCTGCTAGTATGATAAAGAGAGATCATGTTAATAACATCACTCCAGATATTTTAGTAGCATTTGTCAAAAGAGAACACGAATATCGCACCATATGCATGGGTAAAGAGATCTGTCCATATCCATTAGATGGTCCAGGAGTAGTCTTAGGACATGCATCCTATGCTTCATGTGTTGAAGTTCATGTAGAAGCTGATGAAAATTGGCAATATATTGATGATGATGGAAACATGATTGGTGATGGAGGGATAAATCTGTTAATGGTACTGGTACATGAGATTGGACATTCTCTAGGAATAAGTCACAGCCTAAATACTCATGCAATAATGTACCCGTTTTATCAAGATGCAGCAAACAGTCTACACGAAGATGATAAATTAGCAATTCAAAGGTTATATGGCAAACCGAGGCCTACTACAACACCAAAAACAACACAGCAGCAACCTTCTCCAGAAGATATTAGCTCTACATTTAACTTGTGTGATGTGAAATATCCTGACGTAATGTTTTTGGCATATTCACCAGGATTCCCCAACCATAAATTATACGTCATTTCTGAAAATCGCTTGTGGAAAATAGACATAAATACTAATAAAAAAGACAATAAAATTCATCAATCTGAAAATCTATATCATGATTATTTAATTAACACTGGAATAACCAAAGTGAATCACGTTTTTCAAATTTCGAATGGTAATCTTATAGTTGCAAGCAATAAGAACGTTTATTTTAGTCAATTTCCAAATTTAAACATCGTTGGTAGCATCAGAACCATTGCTTATGATATACCTAGAGGAGTTGAAGTAGAAGCTATGTTTCAGACAAACAGTGGAAAAATCTATATTTTATTGACAAATGGTGACTTTCGAGAATATAATGAAAATGGAACTCGAAAATTTATGGGTAATACTAGATACGAGTTTCCAGATATTCCAAGCAATTTAACTTCAGCGTTTCGTTATATTGATGGACATATATATTTTCTGAAGAAGAATACTACTTCAAATACAACGAATTTCAACGGAAACTTGTGCAAGTAGGAGAATTTAATTGGAATATGTTTGGAGTACAATGTCCAAGCAGTGGGCTCTTGCAAGAATTGAAAACTTTGCTTTCCAAAGTAACTTCTTTTTATGAATGATCTTTTTTTTCCTATATATTAAATAAAACACTATTTTACTAATATGTTATTTTATTTATATAAAATATAATAAGCAAGAGCTTCTTGACATACTGTTATTACAACAGTTGAGGAGAACAGCTGATGATGATTATCTATTTATAATGATAGAATCTAAGACAAATTTCATATTAATGTGATTCTCTCGTGTTTTCTGCATCCTATAGGCGACATTTTGTCTATTTTGTTGGACAAGTTTCATTTCTATATAAATCAGTATTAAAGCAAACAAATATAACATCCACATTTTTCGGCATGTGAGCAATGTCCAAATTTGATATTAATGTGGTCTCTTGTTTTTCTGTATGCTATTTGTGCCATTTTGTCTATTTTGCTCGACAAGTTTCATTTTTTGTCTATGTCAGTATTAAAACAAACAAATATATCGTTCACATTTTTCGGCTTGTGAGGAATTTCTTCTTTTTTGTTGGTATTTCATCTACCACTCCTTGAGTTTACCATTTTCTTTGTGCAACTGCTACCATAACAATTTGCGTTGGATTGACTCTGAAATTATATTTTGAACTATATTTTCTTCATTTGTTTCGATACTTATACGTAATTTTATATGTGATACAGAGAGATGACCCAAATGGTTTTTAATTGTGTTCGCCTTTGAACAATAAGATAATTCCATCATTATGATCTTGTTTTTTTTCTCCAACGATTGAACAAAAGCTTTTCAAGTCGTTAATGTATGGAAGAAAATTATTTACAAACTTTCATTGAATTTTCATGTATGTCTCCTCAATATATGTTGGGTTCATCAATTGGAAGAGCTTTCTAAGAATTGTATCTAAATTACATTAGATCTGTCTGGTTCAAAAAGTACTGACGAAACAAGAAGAAAAATGTATGTCAAACGACTGACATTGAATAGCAAACACAACAGCTGAGTTGAGGTGAATAATGCGCATGCTTCTGACGTCTATGATGTTGTTTTACAAGAAAGTCATCTTTTCTCCAGACGGATTTGAAGAATTTCTGATATTTCTATACAAAACTCAAAATTTCATTGAACAAAACAAGTATGTATGTATTGACATAACCAACTTTTGTGAAAACGATGCCATTTGGTTGAATTTTTGGTGTGAAAAGGAGATGCATCATTTCACCACCAAGTTTGAAAAATATCAAATTATTTGAGATGTGAAGAGGTGATTAAAACTGATTCTAATGCTTTATAGAATATGTTATTTAAACAATAAAGAAAATTGAATGAAACACGAGTTATTTTTTGCATGGATTCAAAGATGTATCCATCAGAAATATTTTTCGAAACAACAAATAACATTCAATCTTATATTACGAAAATCAATTGGAATTTTAAAAAGTTATTAAAAATACGACTCAACAGATGGATCAAAAACGTTGATAAGAAGGAACAAATCACAACCACGATGCATGTGCCAGCATTATTTTACAAGGTTATTAATAAATTATATTGGGTGGTGGTCTTCTTTTTCAACGTTTCTTGTCATCAATTTTTGATTTTTTCTTTGTTCTGACAAAATTAGCAATTGTCCTCGCATAGATGAAAAACGTTGAAAGTTAAACAATGTGTATAATGAGCGACACAATTTACATGTTTTCATATTGCTTTTCATTTTCATACTTCCAGACTGCTTTTTTGTTAATACTATGTTGACATTAAATGACTTACTTCTTAATAAATTCTATTGGATGTCTCTCCCAGACTTGTGGTTGAAAGATTTTGCACTTCAACTGATATGTAATTTACATTATATTCTACATGTATTTGTTTTTGAAATATAAAATTTCATTGTTCAGTCTTGTCTATATACCAAAAATTTCAGAGTTTTTCTATGAAGTTTGAAAGTATTTCGCTCTTCTTTCACCGGTTTTCCTTGATTTGTGTAACGTTTTTTTTCAATATCTTTTCATTTGTTTCTTCCCAACGCATTTGTAATTATGGTAACTTGGATTTTTGATATATGTGCTTCTTTACGAGCTCTCATTTTTTTAATGTGACATACTTTGTTTCTTGAGAAACCTTCAATTCCACCTTCATTTTCATGTAAAGTCTGAGGGAATCATTGAAAATATTTTGAAACTCTTCCTGCTCTTCCATTCATCACGCATTTGCAGCCATGTTTAATTCTCGCTCTTATCTTTCAAACGGATCTCCCCGCTTGTAGTGCGTTCTCACTTTCCTCGTTTCTTCTGTTCCTGTCTACGACGCTCGGCCACTTAATAAAATATTTTCTTTTCACGTTTTGAATTCAGTTGTTTGATTTTTTTTTAAGTTCTAATTTTTCAGATATACTCTTCATTATTTCCAACTATATGACTAAAAAAGTTTGATTTTCTCTACGCCATCATTTAATCATAGCAACATTTTTTCCAATATGTTACATCGTTTTATCAACTGAACGGTCAGCTTGAGATATTTTTAATTTATCAATAAATTTGCAAACATTAATGATTCCCCCATCTTGATACCGTTTAGAAAATGGGAAATTCACATGTTGCCTGCTCTCACTACAGGAGCCACCAACGAAATTTGGTCGGTGAAAACTTCATCATTTTTAGAAAGTCCTCGCTATGTCATCGTTTGTTTCCAGAGCAACCACGAAAAGAACCAAGTGAATAACGATCCTACGAAATTTAATTTTGCAAACATTATGAATATCACCTTGACGCTGAACGGAGACAGCTATCCAAAGGAGAAGATGCATTTGGACTTTGAAAAGGGGGATTTTACCGAAGCTTACTTCAACTACACTCAATTTGGAAAAAGCTACAAACACTCTTATCTACATACGTCGCTCCTAAGTTACTCTGAATTTGCAAATAAACCTCTATTTGTCATCGATTGTTCTCACCGAGATGAAAGCGTGAAAAGTTCAAGTGTTGATGTTAAGCTTGAAATAGAAGTGTCGAAAGGTTTTCCAGCAAATACTTGTGTCTATTGCATCATCATTCACGATAACATAATTGAACAACATCCTCTCAGTGAAATTATAAAGAGGTGGAACTAGGATGACAAGACCTCTGTCCTCAGTTTAAGTTCAACCATCGTCGAGGAGAGATGAGAATAGCTTTCGTAGACATTCAAGACTTCAATGTGGAGTGCCAATTCCACCCCAAAGAAATTGCCTTAAGGATTGGACGTCGATGTAGTAATTATTTGCTATTACCACCAATACCGTTCTCATCGCTAAGCAAAGCAGATCGATGTGGCGTTTGTTATTTGGAGAAGAATGTACATAACCTCAAATATTCTTCCGGCTTTATACCATATGAAGCGCTAGATGATATTCTAAAGGAAAATCTCAACCAAATTGATATCATCTATGTGCGAGGACATCAGAAGAAGCAATTTTTGGATGATAAACTTCAATCTTTTTACGGCGAGCAAACTAGTAGAGTCGAGAATTTGGAGGAATTTGATGACTCATGGCACACAGTTCCAGCATTCAAAAATAGTGGATTTACATCATGTATGCACCACACATATAGCAACAGTCAATTCTATTATTGTAGTCTTAGAAATGTTGATGAATTGTATAAATGGTTTTATAATACTTTACCTTTATGAGCAATAGAGAGATTTAAAAAAATGTTTTTTATTGGGGGAGACAAGAAACAATTTTTTTTTGTCTGACAGCAGTTTCAGTCTGAGAGTCATAGAGTTACGATGATGTTGAAAGAAAGGTTGGAGCAACACATTCGACGTTTGGAAGAATTAAAAAATATTCTAAACTTTTTTGAGGAAAAACAAAAGGTGTTTACATTGTTCAATGATATGACTATCAATACTACCACCCAATTCAGTGAAAACGATTGGAATGAGAAGGTCTTCAAAAATCCTACACGTGTTCGTCAACGCAATGAGATGCCATCAAGAAGAATCACTCCGTACTCTATTTAAAAATTTTGTTTGATAAAATCATTTATTAAATAAAACAAATGTTAAGTATAATGTTGTTTTATTCAGAAAATCTCTTTTGATAAATAAAATATTAAACATAACACATTTTCTTTCACTCCTGATTTCTTGTTTAAGCACGTTTAATGATGCTGTTGTGTCGAATAAGCATAATTTGCAATTCAACTCGTATATATTCTACACGAAAATCAAATCTTCGCTTTTTCTTGGCCGATTTAAACGAATCAAAAACTAAATCGCCATCAAATTTTCGCCAGAAGACGATTTTGGGAGTCGTTTGCTTGAAACGATGAGGGCTGTCCGAGCGCACAGACCCAAACGGCTTATCGCCCATGCTTACGTCGAAGCGGTGCCGACATCGATGTTAACACATCGACAGCATTTTAATTTATGAGCTCGCGTCTTATCTGATGTAAGTACGCACGCGCCGCCATCCAACATACATTCTTTTATTTCTCACATTCACACAGGTATAAAGCAAATTATAAGTATAATGTTTTATTCAGAAAATCTTTTTTGATAAATACAATATTAAACATAACACATTTTCTTTCATTCCTGATTTCTTGTTTAAGCACTTTTAATGATGCTGTTGTGTCGAATAAGCATAATTTGCAATTTAACTCGTATATTCTATACGAAAATCAAATCTTGGCCGATTTAAACGAATCAAAAACTGAATCGCCATCAAATTTTCGGCAGAAGACGATTTTGGGAGTCGTTTGCTTGAAACGATGAGGGTTGTCCGAGCGCACAGACCCAAACGGCTTATCGTCCTTTCTTAGGTCGAAGCGGTGCCGACATCGATGTTAACACATCGACAACATTTCAATTTATGAGCTGGCGTCTTATCTAATGTAAGTGCGCACGCGCCGCCATGCAAAATATATTGCTTGATTTCTCGCATTCACAAGGGTAACCGAGATGGCAAGCTTGGAAAACGCCTAGCTTGTTAACGTGTTGGTGTGTGAGGTTGTGGGTTCGATCCCGCGCAATTGTGAACTTTTTTCCTCAGCTTTAAAATAATTAAATTAATTAAATAATCCCTCTCCGCTAAATGGCGCTCATGAAAAGTGGGAATCTAAATGCCGTTACTTATCCCCTCTCCGCTAGATGGCGTCATGAAAAGTAGGAATCTAACATCTGAAACCCCACCTGGCATCTATAAAAAATTGTTGATAAAATTTATGTATTTGAGAGTAATTGAGTAATTGAGAAATTTGAAATAACAGACCTTTCCTTAAAATAAATTGAGGTTTCTGTTTATTAATTGTCTATAAAATTCAACTAATGTTTTTTCAGTTTTTCACTGCAATCACGAAAACCGTGCTCAAACACTTCTGAAACTTTAAAATTACTTTACACGACCGGTGTAATACAGAGAAAAAATTGGTAAAAGCCTTTACCTATGACTTCCCTCGACAAACCACCCCGCTTCGAGATGGAAAGAACCTCGTCGCTTCTACCATTCTTATATTGACACTTAATATTCTGGACACCCTGTATATATGATAAACGAAGACCCTCACATTAAGTCGCCGGTAGTCCTTCAATATGCATACCAAAATTCGTTGTCCTAGGTCAAGCCGTTATTAAGCTACAACGCGAACAGACTACAGACAGACAGACCGACGGACTTGAGATACCATGATTTTCGTGATCTAGGAACCCCAAAACGTAAATATCAGCAAAAATCTCGAGGTCGATTTTTTACGTGAATACAATACCTCCTTATTGAGGGAAGTAAAAACGGTGGAAGAATTGTTTTAAGAAAAAGTCCAAACAAGAAACTTGAAAAGCCTTCACACAAATGGGAACAACAAACCATCCGGCAAACAGATGACGTAATCTATCTATCCTTAATCTCTTTCTCTCTCGGAGTTTTCAGGCGACCTCCTTTTTCTTTTGTAACCTTGCTCCTTCCCTATCTTCTATCGTCCTTGAGTTATAAAGTGAAGCCACGCGGAATGTAGGCGACTTGTCAGCTTTTTTGCTTGCTATAAAGAAGAAAAGTCACAAAAAAGTCACAGCGTTTATTGTATCGTCGTTTAGAGTACCTACAATCTTATAATATACATTTTATAGACGATGCTTATAAAATTAATTACCTACTACCTAAATCCGCAAAAAATAAACTCACATGATTGTACAATATAAACAACACATTAATGTCCTTCAAAATACAATAATGTCCTTAACTAACTTATTTTAAAACTGCCTCCTAGTTTCAGATATATCTATAATATTTATTGCAATAAAATGAAATCTTATATCTACATATTTTGCCGTAATTGTCTTTATTAACGAAAATAAATGATTATCTAAGGGAGATTGGTCGAAGACAAGACCTAACGTATGAACTTACCATTTATAAAGCAGATTGTAACATCAGCGGAAAAATGAAGCAAACCATCTCATTTTTCACGTGCAGCATGCATTCGCGAGTATGATGTTCATACTTCTCAGGTTGCCTATACGCCAGGTAGCTTCACTGCGCCCAGAGAATATATACCTACACTGCGCCGCTTTGCACTAAACTCTAAACCAATGGTCACGTCAGTAATATCACAGTAGTCCAATTCTAGGCGGAACCTTTGACTTTTTTGATTCAAGGTCAAGAGCCGGCAGCCATATTTTAATCTTAAAAAGTCAGGTCTGTACTGGAAGTTGACATGAAGTGTGCCAGGACCGTAATTAAAACTTATCGATACAAAACTAATTCATTGAACTGATATAATAGATATTATAAATTAGTCCATAAAATAATTTCGTCACTATGTGTTTTTAATTTGAAATATCTGTTTATAGTCTTCAGAGTATAACACAATGCAACCCAGATAATTAATTTCAATTACATTAGAAGAAAATAGTAAAAAATCACGAGGATCTATAAAATCTCAAGTTGTATTTGTTTTGACGCTTTATTTATCGTTCGCTAAGTATAATAATAATAAAATCTTGTGGATGTTTAAAATTGCAAGTTGTAATCAGAGCCGTTGTGAAAAATTGAAAGGGTAGTAACAGGTCTGTAATTAAAACATAGACATACAGTCGAATTGTATACCTCCTCCGTTAGTCTGTTAGGGTTTGTCGGTCAAAAATCATCGAATTTACTAATCAGTGTTATAAACTTATCATCAGGAATCATTAAACCCCCAAAGCAACTGGTGAAACTTAAGAAAGAAACAAATTATGTCTAATTAGTTCAGAAACCTTTATATTTCAATAAACACAATGGTAACAACAAATAAATGTAAATTTAAGATTTTACCTGTTCTTATCTTTGGGGAAACCAAAAAAACTGGAGTCACACTTGTAGCTTTTGTTGATACAATTCTTCGCAACACATACATTTCCACCTTTCGACATTCTGTAAAAACAAATTTTACTTATTATAAAATACAATTGAGATGATAATATAGTCAATTAGTATACAAAAGAGAGTTAAGGACGTCACTGAACTAGTTGGTAGCGTAGCAGCAGAAATACTCCTCTTAAGCATCTGAATTTTCAAGGTTTTACGATTAAAACATGGCCATGTATTTCTTTATACTGTGGTAAATATTTTATATTCGTAAAGATAACAAACAAAAAAAGCTAGAAAAAAAATAAATTGACCGGAAAGAAGTTGGCTCGGATATTTTCTTTTTCTCAATATCATTGCAAACTGTAGTTTGCAGAGGTGAGAGCGGTATCTCTCACTTCTGCCTACAGAAGCATTATTTACAAAAAAATGTTGGATTTTCAAGGTCACGTAATGGTTTTCCCCGATTAATTTAAAAATATGGCTTGAAATTAATGAGATATTGTATATAATACAATATTACAATGATAAGTAATCATTTGAGAAGTTTTCAACTCGTAAACGGCTGTAATATTTATATTATCAATATGTGTAAAACCAAGTAGACGGATTTCACAATTTATTATTTTCACGACTCTTCGGTGTTGCCGGTGCAAAAAATTTTACCTGTTTATAAAGACCTGAGTCATATATAAATGTCGGATAAATACTTAAGTGAAACCAATAATGTAATAATGAACGTGATAGTAAATTCATTCTTCACTTAAAAAGCATGCAATCGACTTCGCTTTTATTCGAAAATGGTACGCATTAATAATATTCGTCAAACGTATAACTAACGTATCCCTAACTAAACGGCAACACGGTAGCAGTATTTCTCTCCCAACTAACAAATATCAGTCACAATAACAATGCAAGTGACGATGGATGTGTTCTGGGAGCCGCTATCTGCACAATCAATGCCCGTGTCTGTCTTTGTTTCATGACGCATACAGAGGGAAGAGTTTATATTTACGCATAGTTCAAATTGAAATTTATTACAATTCTTATTGCCCTCTAAAAATAGGTCATTTATTATAGTACATTCTAATTCTAAATTTTAGGTCATTTAATTTGTCACTTTCATGTTTTAGGCCTATAGGCGAATATCTATCTAATTTTGTACTAGGTATAAGGTATATAAGCTGCTGTCTGTGATCGTAAAAAGGTTCTTGCTCTAAAATATTTTTCATTGGTTAATATTTTTAAGGTTTCACCTACAATTTTGAAATATACATTTTTCATTAATAAGGAATCTTTATATAAACGCAGTATTCTTTCTGAATGATGACAAATTAGATTGACATCATTTGATGCAAAGTTTAACTTTTCTAACCATTTTGTAAATTCTAATTTATCGGAATTATCTAAAGCCAACAAAGTTAAACATTGCTCACAGTGAATTATTTTCCTTAATGTATAAACTATAAATTCAGCGATATATTTTATGATGTCGTCAAGATATTCTGACTGTTCCGGTATGTTAAAACTACTTTGAAGCATGTCATCGAATAACAAATAATATATGTTTTATTTTGTTATTTTCGGCAGAAGTCGTTACCGGAAGTTTGAGATCTTGAAGTGCGTAATAGACGAATTGCATCAATGGATTCAATTCTCTACATGCGCGAATTATCGGTCATAGAATACCTCTTTCAAGCTTATCTAGAAGCATTATTCTCTGGTACATGTCATAGAACATAAGGAAATTGATAGACGCACTCACAGAGAGCCATTAGCATGGAATTATTTGGACATAGGTATAGTACATTCTGTTCAAAAGAGTGACATTTCAAATGAAAGTGGCCGCTGCATAGAATTAGTACTCCTAGAAGGCTGATAGATTGAGAAGTCCCTCGTGAAGAAAGAGAAACAGTAATAGGATTTCGGATGACATACGCTTGCGCAAAAGTCTATCTTATAAAGGGTGTTCGAGCAGGATTTCAAACCAAACTCAAACCGTCAGAGGCATGCGCATTTTAATTTTAAGAAGACGGAAATTAATATGCGCATGCTTCACAATCACGGAACACAGTTGGAAACTGGTCCAAACTACTGCTCGAACACCCTTATATATTCGTTTATGTACTTTTCTTGTCTTATTGTCTTGTCAAACTTTCGAATATTGAATAATTGAAAAAACTAATTTTGAATCTTGAAGACCTATCATACTGAAATCATTCATTAATTTCCTGAAGTGTTTAAAATACCATTATTGATAGAAAACTTAGCATAATAAACTACGAGTATTTCAATACAATATACATATTATAAGAACGAAACATTAGATATTAAAATATTAATATGTATATAAATAAATAAATTCAACATTTTTATTTGCTGGTAGTTACATCACCTTAATATTATATAACAAATGCCTAGAATAAAAGTACAATTCCTTGAATAATTGAAAATAGAAAATATTCTCCGTTATTGTCCAGTTCAAAAGCAAGTAAGAATAAAATCGACATTACCAGAAACATTGAAGGAAATTTGAGTGAATAATGTAACATTAACATTAATACCTTTTCTTCATACTATAGGTATTTATAGTCTTATTTAATATTGTATTTTACTATTGTAATTTTAACTACCTATTCATAAATATACCACTTTTGACCGACGAACCCCGAACGGAGGAGGTATACGCTTCGACTGTGCTTTATTTTTTTTGGTTCGTGCGCGCCTTTTATATATGATATGATGATGATTTTGGATTCATTTGAAAGGGGAGGCTTGAGAAATGGTCCCATATTCATAAAAACGCAAATCCGAAATCTCCTTCCCTCCGAAAACCTTCCCGAAGGGGTCGTGGGTGTGAATTTTCTCGAAAATCGAAAATCTGAATTGGTATAATTAAAGGTAGAACAATATCCGGAAACGTTTAAACATTTTTTCAAAAGGGTTACGGTTTTTGAGATAGACGCATGTTTTATCAAATGTGAATCACATTTTGTCGAAACAATTGTCCTGTATTCATGTATTTAATATATAAGTGGAAATATATTAATATTTTGTTTCAATTTATCATGGATTTCCATCAAGTATCAGCCAATACAATTTTGTTTTTTTACTACCTAATAAGTTTGTCCTAGATTTCTATTATATACCTACTCTCACTTTTTTATTATGAGTAACTTGGTAGTTATACACGTAGACGAAATATCCCAGTTAACAAATAATAAATTGACAAATACAGTTAACTCTTTTATTTCTTATCAAAATAGTATGCAAAATGCTCCGACGTATAAAAACAATATACAATGGATATCACTTTGAACAGCAATAGAGCTTTTCCACCGACGTCACAAATATGGCCGCAAACAGCTGTTCTGGAGGTCAACAAAGCCACTTTGCCATAAGACACCATTGTAAGTTTTGTTAGTTTTCAAGAAAATTTTGAAGATTTTACTGCTAGATATTTTCAACAAAACATTAAAATTGTTAATTCAAGTAATCCTGAAGGTAAACATTTAAAATTTGAGTAGAAATAATTAAGATTAAGCATTTTATTTTGCGAATTATAATTTGTTGCATTTACAAAACTTGGTTGCATTTCTATCTTGAAACACCTTTAAATACAGAATAATCATTTGAAATGGCAATATAGATTCTGTTTATAATTAAAAACAGATTATTTTTTGTTTTATTGACAAAATATAATAAAATTATAAACCTTTGTAAGATAAGAATACTTTTAAAAAATATTTCTCTTTCAGATGTCTAATGGAAGTAGATACTTTGAAAGACTGGATTTTGAAGACAAAAGAAGATATCTTCAGAAAATATGAAAATAATAATAATATATTAACCCAACGTCAGATGAAAATATGGAGATTGCAAAGCTAATTAAGCTCCAAAGCTAACTACCCCTTGCACCTTGATTATATACAAATAAAAATACAATTGCATTCGGTTTGTATGAATCCGTGCATTAATCCTAGGAAACAAAAAGGGAATTCTTTTTGTGTATAATGAAAAATAAATATAATATAAATTGAATCTTAGAACTATCTTCCTTCATTTTTACACTTTCATTTGCCCTAGTATACCTCTCTCTCTGGCTACTTTATATAAGTAATGGTAGCAACTAACTATATTTATTGAAATTGATTAAAATACATAAAACACATTATATATGCAATGAAAAATGCATATGAAGAAAAATTTACCTGAAATAAAATGGTCACTACAAATTATTAGCCATTTGATGTTACTTTCTGTTAAATCACCTCTATGTTCATCCAAGATTGCCGACGAGCTGCACGTTCTTGAATTAATTAATCTACCTCTACTATATTTTTCCGATGGTAATAGAAATAATTTCTTATCATCGTTTGCACAACTCCACAAAAATGTGGCAATTGAACATAAAAATTATGTTATTCAAGGGATTAAAACTTCGGTGAGTACCTACATTTAAAGTAATTACTTACAAACTCTAGTTTTCTCAAACATACATTCACTCTAAAACAATTCTATTAGTGTTAAAATACCTTATTATTAACCTGAGTGTTTTCAAACTGTACAAAAATAACTAAAATAAAGTAAAAAGTACGATTTTAGAATTCAATCTTATGATTTGTTGACCTCCAGAACAGCTGATTTTGACAGTAGATTAAATGGCGCTGACGTCACGTGGAAAAGCCTTATAGAACATCAATATCTTAAATCTTCCCGCTACCCCCAACCTAACCACAGAGTATCACCTAGAATCTAGGGAGAATTCACTTCTCACGAAAATCGAGAGAACCCAGCTCTCTTGGTAATTCCTATGAGAAACCGATATTCCTATGAGAAACTAATTCACGGTTCGCGAAAATTGATTGACAGTTTAGGTTAAGAGCGGTAAATTGTTTACCAAATATTAACGTTAATAAATAAATGTTGCATTTATATCTATACATAAAACACCCTTTTATTAAAAATAATATTTTTATTATTATTCTACATTAAATGATTTCAATCTCATGCCATATAATAACTTAATGTTGCATTTATATCGAAAAGTAAAACACCATTTTATTGAAAACAATATTTTTATTAATATCTACATCTACATATTTCTCACACAAAGTTGAGCTGCTTGATACATTTACGTCTTGCTGACAATGAATATTCAGGAAATTTTGAAATATGGGTAGTTCAAGTTTATAAATAGGAATAATGCATTCAAAATTTGGTCTCTGTTTTATGTTTATGTGAATGGCCTAGAAAAAATACAAAGTAGAAAGTTCCTTTGATTTATTGGTTATAAGCTCAGCATACCAATGGATAATTAAAACTATGAAAAAAATACAAAATTATAAAATTTGCCTAAATACCATAGAATAAACTACGGCCAAAATATTCCATCTGATAGATTATATAGGCTTGGTAATTCATTCACTAATGTGATTGCTTTTTTGACCGACGAACCCCGAACGGAGGAGGTATACAATTCGACTGTCTGCTTTATTTTTTTTTATTTTTTTTTTTTGGTTCGTGCGCCCCTTTTATATAGTAGACGATCTCCGATTTTGATGATTTTGGATTCATTTGAAAGAAGGGGATTGAGAAATGGTCCCATATTCATAAAAACGCAAATCCGAAATCTCCTTATAGCAGAGATGGTTATCTCTGGGTGTAGATCAACCGTTTAATTTTTAATTATCACTGATATAATTATTTACTTGTTTCACTTTCGAAAATAGTTATTCCGTTAATAAACTTTATTCTCTTTATAACCCTCAAGCTATACAACCCACGCATGAATAAAACAATGGGGCTGAAATAAAATTGAAAACAATCTGAAATGGATAATCTGGCGCCTAGTCTCTCATTGGCTCAGCCGTGCGGTAGCAGCGTTGCCATCATAACGCATAGGAATAAATCTCCACTCTCTTCTCTGACGGAAGGAGAATACGGCTTTATAGCTTTGTAGGAGAAAGACGTGTAATGTGAGTTAGCGGTTAGCGTTCTCGTATAGGAACGGGCTCACATCGTCTGAGTTCGAGAATAAGGCCCATATTTGTCTATGGAATAGTCGTATACAAGAATATATAATGGGAGGATGGCTAACTCTGTATCCTGTTCTATAAGCAGCAGTGGCTGAAATAACGTCCTGTGAAAAGTTGTCAATTTGGGGTGTTACGCAGAATTCCACTGAGTGTCTATTGTTGTATATAAGCTTCCTTCGCCCATACTAAATAAGGATGCGCTGCGAGATTTTGTGCAAAACCCCTAAATAATATACGATAACCTAAGGTTTCTTGTACTTTTCCCACTAGGTACTCGTGTTAGTCGTCCTCACTATATTTGTTGATGGTTGTACACTGTATCAGACCGTATCGATGTTGGCTGTGTTCAGAGAGTCACTATACTATGTAGCGCTATCATCTGTTCACAGAACTCAGTAGTAGTACTAGAGCACTGTATAGATGAGTATTATTGCCGCCCGCCATTGTGTGTCCTGACTGTCACGTGAATGGTATAGGTTATACACTACACACGTTAAGATACGAATACAATTAAGAGTTTACGTAGAGCGCTGTATTTTTACGTATGTTTACTTGTATAACCTATACCACTGACGTGACAGTCAGGACACACAATGGCGGGCGGTGATAATAGTCATCTATACAGCGCTCTAGTAGTACTACAAACGCTATCGTGACGTCATACATTTTTGTGTATCACGTCATAACTGAATGCTATCAACGCATTCTGAGGTAGTGTATGGATGGTGTTTGCTTTTGTAAGCTCCATGAACATGAATCGTGGAGGGAAAAATGACTGGAGGGGGCCTATCCATTTAGAAGGCTCATGTGCCGTGAGACCAGGTTGGCCATGTTTTGGCACCGTGAATGACTCATTCTGTTATGTGATTCCTTTACACGCAAGTGTACGCCTATGTCCTACATGGCTCTATCTCACAGCAAAATCGTCATTCATTAGAAATACCTCCATGTTTTGGCACCGTTTCGGTTCGAGGTCAAAGTAAATATGCTGCCTTCTCATTTTCTCCCTACGGGACAGGAATACTCGGGATATATATTTTACGCGGTGACTGCTACCCCATGCTCAGGGACGTATACTCCTGTCACTCCTGCCCCGTACGCACGAAATAAGAGCTGTGAGGGCAAGGGAAAGATATTTTTATAAGAAGGTTCAATTTATAGCAAGAGTAAAACTAGACTGCAAGATCACCAGAAAATCTCTTATGATCCGGCTAAAGTTTTGTGAAGTATGTGTGTGAAGTGTAGAAGGATAAGTCTCTACTTTATGGGATAAGTTAAATAAATAATTACAAAGGAATTTTTGCGCTATGAGCAAACTCAGATGCAATTTAACATTCAGCGGTCAAATCATATCTATTTATTCCATCCTGAATATTATTGGAATTATTTTCAATCTAGTTTTTGAGATCCGTATCTTGAAACTAATGTTTCGTAAATTTTACGAGTTTATCACAATATAATGAAATTAATCACAAATATTATTTATTTAAACTAAAATTTATTAAAACTGTTACAATCTAAGTGTCAATTTTTATTTAGAAACTTGATGCTCTACACATCTTGACGGCTGCACAAAAAAGTGATGGTTTTACTCATGGTACAATAAGACCAGTCTTCGCGCAGATATGAGTCTGGTGGGGGTATTCCTCGTCTTCCGAGAGTCATCCCAAAGCCGCCATATTTATTGTAATATTGTGTCTTGTGCAGAGAACACGAACACTCTTGTGCAGAGAACACTACCTCCAAGATAATGGTAACACCCAACATCTCTCTCTCTCTAAAAACATCTCAACAAGTAAACAATAGGATCGAAGACTCATAAAAAACGTTTATAAACTATTTCCCACTTTATAGTTTCTAAAAAATATCAATAAGGTTTTCATCAAGTTTTCATATCTATAACCAGAGAACAGAGTCTCTGTTCTCTGCTATAACATCATAGTTAACGTAAGTGATTTAAACCGTATAATAGAATAATATCTGGGCGACCGAGCTTTGCTCGGGTGTTGGGTAACACAGAATTTAGAGTAGGGCTTTAAGAGTTACTAAGGATATTTAAACTTATTAAAAAATGTGCATATCTCTGGTTAAAATGTATTGCGATCGGTAAATACTGCTTTTATTGTTCACATATTGGTAACTTATAGATTTCGAAATAAATGCGAATGATAAATATACCAAAACTCAGCTGTATCAACCCCCAAACACTATACATAGGTACTGAAACTTTTATCTACGGAGCCATTCTTGGAATAGCTTGTGTGGACCTCGAGGGTCACACCGATTAAATATAAAAGAATCGTCAATCGATTTCTCGACTCCGAAAACCCCGTTTTAATGGGTTCATATCGCTATCTGAAATATAATCTATAGAACTCTTGAAATGTGAATATTAATTTCTGAAAACGATTTTTCTTGTGAATGTGACTACAACCAATCGATTCAATATACTCTTTAACCCATACATACGAATTTTCGTCGAAATCGATAGACCAGATTCCGAGATAACATTTGCATGGGTCCAGACGATTTAATAGGGACAGTATTACTATTTCTTAAACGGTGAGAGATAGAAGGATGGTTAAATTGAAGAACAGTTGCGTGAATTACACCTCTTCAATATTCCGGTCTGCAAATTAAAAAAGACTCAAGGGTTCCTGAAATATTTTGAAAAAACTGAAAATCATCGATCAGGTTTTCATTCAATTTCTCAATTACTATTTGGAGAAGAAAGCTGGAATTTTGCGTATTTAAGTAATGCACTAAGACGAAGGTGATGGAATTAGAAATATTTTATCTTTTTTATTTTCAGAGATATGCTATACAAGTTTTGTTTTTCTAACGGGCGCCATATTTGTTTTTTATACCATTAAATGGAACAAAAAATCTCCTTTACAACAATGTATAACATTCGACATTTAAAGCCAGAGGGACAAAGAGAAACGGTAAAAATATTTTCGAATGCGGTAGGCCATGATGATAAGGAAACAAAATACAAATTGTAATCTCCATGACAACAGTATAAATTATTCTCTCTGCAGCAATGAATAAATCTAATTTATTGTTGAAAAATAACAAGTCTGCTATGTTAAATGGGGATTATCTATTGCATAAAAATGTTTGTTTCTTCTATTGAAAACCCCACTATTAGTAAATTATGTTTCATCTGTCCATAAAATAGTATCTTGAAATGATAATTGCTCTAACATGGTTTGGTACCAATTACAAAATTCAAGTCGACGCTCGGAATCTCCAGGATGTAACTTGTTGACAATTTTAAATTTATAATCATGGTATTTGTGCTTCTTAAGGATTTTCTGAACCCACGATGCGCTAATACCACACTCGTTGCCAATGGATTTTGAAGAAAGTTCGGGATTGATACTCACTTGTGCCAATACGTTAATTTCATGTTGTAAATTTGTGACACGATATTTTGTTCGCTTTTTCGAAACACATCCAAATTCTGACAAGTTTCTTGAAATTGAGTAAAGTGTTTTCCTTGTTGGCGCATTTCTTTCTGGATACAATCTAGCATATTCTTGCACTGCTATATCAACATTTCTATAGAATCTAATGTAAACGTCATACATATCCATTTTTTCACTGTTACTATAACGCACCATTTTCTATAATCTTTGTATTAAAACGGAACTTCATAATGTATTAACATTTAAATGTCAAAGAAGGACATATTGATATTGTTGCCATGGAGATTGAGATATTTGGTTTTCTTACCATGGCCTACCGCATTCGAAAATATTTTTACCGTTTCTCTTTGTCCCTCTGGCTTTAAATGTCGAATGTTATACATTGTTGTAAAGGAGATTTTTTGTTCCATTTAATGGTATAAAAAACAAATATGGCGCCCATTAGAAAAACAAAACTTGTATAGCATATTTCTGAAAATAAAAAAGATAAAATATTTCTAGCAATTCCATCACCTTTGTCTTAGTGCATTACTTAAATACGCAAAATTCCAGCTTTCTTCTCCAAATAGTAATTGAGAAACTGAATGAAAACCTAATCGATGATTTTCAGTTTTTTCAAAATATTTCAGGAACCTTTGATTCTTTTTTAATTTGCAGACTGGAATATTGAAGAGGTGTAATTCACGCAACTTTTCTTCAATTTAACCATGCTTCTATCTCTCACCGTTTAAGAAATAGTAATACTGTCCCTATTAAATCGTCTGGACCCTATATATATATATATATATATATATATATATATATATATATATATATATATATATATATATATATTTGTTTATGGTATATTAGTGAGCCCGCTACATAAACGGGACGTTCGTCCACCCGGCACTAAATTTATTTATTCACATGTATACTTTTCAGAATACTCTTTTTCAATGGTTTTTTAGTAATAGGCACATAAGAGGGGTAGAGTTTTCTAAGAAAACAATATTTCATATAATAATTAAGTAAACGTCGGCCCATGCTTCTGGTCAGCCCATTCTTATACAAATCTCTAAATATAACGCGTATTTGTCAGCCCAGCGGCGATGCCACATTTGAGGCTCACCTAGTAACGTATTGCATCGTATTGTAGTTGCAGTCATAGATATATGAGCATTTCAGTTATCATCACGATTATATGTGTATCGTGGTTTTCATCTCATATTTTAAGTGCACGTTATTTCAATTCAGAAGTAGTTATGTCGTTTAGAGGAAAACTTTGTGTTAGTTTGGCGAAGAATATGACATTATCACAGGAAGAAGATCAGGTAAGTATAAAATATATATTAATATCAATACTTAAGGAAGGTCATGTCCTTTTGGATTTGGCGCGAAAGCTAGGAAACATCATTTATGTGATATATATTCTAAATAATACAAATTTTCAGAGTAATAATCAGATAGAAAGCTTACCAGACTTTAATGTTTCACCATGCTCAGAACCTAATCCTGGTTATATAGAAGTTCCATTAGAATCTTTTTGGGAAAATTTTGAGAAAAGTCAAAATCTTGACTCACATAATAGCTCATCCATTTGCTCAAATACAACAGACAGTTACAGATCAGATAACCAGTCAGGTCTCGAAACGGTATAATAGCAGTACAACAATATTTTCAAATCCAAGAAAATGGATGTAACTTATTTATTTGTTTTTAGTCTCTTCCTTCTAAGACTGTTGAGAAATTCTCAAGTTTCGAGAGCGAAGAAATCTTACCTGTGCCTAAGATATATTATCAAGATCAAAAGTCACCCTCAGAATATGAAATATCTGAAGACAACAGAGATCATAATGTAAATTTATCATCAACTAATAAAGATGAAAAAAATATACCTATAGATGCTGCCGTTAGAACTTATACGTATCTAGAAAACTTAATCGAGGTAAAATATTAATATTCATAGACAATCCGGATTAAATTCCTATTTAATTAATTTTTGAGTCAGGTTCTCTCTAAAATATTAAGTAAAAGTACTGGGCGATAAAAGAGTTTCATTATGTTTTTAAGTAAAAACTATGATTTTCTTTATTGAATGTGCACCAAAAATAGGTATTAAGGGTTTTCTGAAATGTGATCTGTCCGCATTGGTTGTAAATGAAAATTTACTTTAGCCTTTCACCATATACAGTGTGATTTATGTATGGCGACCATTAGATGTTTTCCAACTTACATTTGGATTAGAAACGTGAAATTAGGTTTGCATTCATTTGCAGTGATGAACGTTGTTTGTAAAATATTTTTAGTCCTGCAGCTTTTCAGGGTGTATTAGAAGTTGGAACCAACTTTCTTATTTCAAATAAAAACCCACTATTAATTAAATATTTATAACAGCTTTTGACATATGTAAAAAATGCGTTTATAGTACATTACAAACTTGTTTCTAGCAAACGGCCCAAAATTACCGAATAAGCAAATTATATTTCGTAAAATTATAAATGACTGGGACTTATTAAACCAAATAAATTCATGTTGGGCAAGTATGAAGCTATTTTCCAGCGAACTGACCATCACTTCAATTCACAATATGTAGACTTGCCAAGAATGTCGCGAGGAAACTTTTCAAGATCGAGATAGGTATAATTTTGCCATAATAAAAGTTATTGGAGACATTATATTGTTGGTAATCAAATTTTTTCTATGATTTTTATTGAATATCTGGATTTAATGTTCAGTTTAAATGGGGAATGCATAGGGAACACATATTCAAATGCAATTTTGCATCGAACGATTTCAAAAAATAAATATTGCAAATTTAGAAAAATGAGTTTTATACAATTTGTCTAAAAATTTGAAGATGCCTGCGCTTATATAGCTAGCTTAAGCAGCTGATAAACTCTTACGAGTATATTTAAATTTTCAATTCGGAAGAGTTTCTGTGATACAAGCCTTTTTACAAAGTACTACGACAGTATATTCTAAGGGATTTTTTGGATTTTTTCATTTTATGTCAAAAAAAAATTGGGGTTGCGTCAACTTATAGTTCGACTATTTAAATACACATTTCTATTTGAAATGAGAAAGTTGCTACTTAGTTATGGCCCACCCAGTGTGACAGCACATTACATTTTGAGTCTCCAATCCGACTTAGAGATGAAAAAGTTTTATTGGACTGTGCACGTGGATAAATCAACATATATGTAACCATAAAATGTGGGAAGATTGCAACCAATTCTCACAGTTAATCTGCTACAGGTTTCGAATTTACAATGTCATCGTCAGGCAATGGAATTTAACACGTAGTTGTACACAAAACTAGAATTAAAACCATAGATAAGAACATAAAATTGTATACATAAAATAGTTGTACGGTTGTGAATAAAATTGTTAATGATTTAAACTAAAACTAATGTCGGACAAATCACTGGCACATACCAAACTATAAACACCCGGCTATGCTATTATTCAGTGCAGATCCCATACATGGTAAAAAAATATGTTTTTATTTTAAAAACATTTTCTGTGACACTTTCTCCTTTTTGAAAAATGGGAATATTATACCGATGAAGCTTTTTTGATACTTAATATTACATTTGTTTTCTAATTGGTATTGTATCCGAATTCTTGTTATTATCATTATTTTAGAAAAACTATAGATACTTATATATATATATTTTAGTCGCAACAATCGAATAGTACAGTTTCAGCTAAAAAAGAAACTGATACGCGTATCATGGAGCATAGAAGAATCTCAAATGGAGGACCAAATTTCACCTCCGAATATATAGATCACAAAAGTAAAAATATAATATCGGATACCACCCAGGTATAATTTTCATTTTTTTATCTATTGTTATTGATGTAATATATTTTTGCAATTCATTTTCATAGGTCACTGAGATGGTACAAAAAATGCGTGAAGAACGTGTTGTCCCTTTTAAAAATAGGAATAGAAATACTGATAGAGTTCTTCATAATTTCGGAGCGATAACTGAGGTGAGATGAATTAAATATATATATTTTCTCTCTCACATTATTGGATCCTTTTCAGAAACAACCAGAATTCAAGTTAGACATAATAGATAATTATAGAAGGTGGACCAAGAAAAGTAGTTGCCCGTACTGCTATATTGAAGTTACTCACTTTCCTCGACATTTAGAACGAAACCATGCAAATGAAGGTGCTGTGAGAGATATTTTAGCAAGGTCCAAAAAAGATCCTCAAAGAAAAATGATATTGGATAGTCTACGTAGACAGGGAAACTATGTACTAAACAGCCAACTGGAGAAAATACGCCCTGTGAGAAGACCAAGAAACGAAGTTTCTTCTGAAAATTATTTGCCATGTAATTGGTGTTTGGGATTCTTCAAAAAGCGCTATTTAGGTAGACATAAAAATAAATGTAAGATGAATAAAACTCCTGCAAATATAAGAAATAACCATCTATCAGAATCACAGGCTTTCTATATTTGTGAAGGTCAAAATAAAGAGTTTTATGATTCGCTCAGGTTAAAAACCGAGGTTCTGAATAAGATGCGTGTCGACGAGATATCAAAAACAGTTATGGAAGATATTTTGATATGTAGCTATGGAGAGGCCCAGTTAAGGAGACACAAACGGGTACAATTGGCTACAATGGTATCTAACAAAATGAGAGAGCTTGGACGGCTACTAATTGTTTTGAAACAGACTATTGGTATTCAGTATCTCATTGATGCCCTCAAACCAGAGTACTTCGATAACATTGTAACTGCTACGAAGATAATTAGTGGGTATAACGAAGAGACAAGAAATTTTAAATCTCCTAGTTTGGCGCTTCACATGAGCACAAGAATAATTCAAGTATGCGATATAGCTACGAAATTAATTATCAAAAAAAGTAGATTTATCCATTGTGAAAACCCCGAATATACGCTCAAAGAAATAAAACGTATGAAAGAATTAATATCCTGCCATTTTAATTCAGAAATTTCCAGCTTAGCCTTGAAGGATCTCAACGAGAAGCAATGGGAGAATCCTAAAATGTTCCCTCTTACATCAGAACTTCAACAATTTCAAAAATACGTCATGAATGTAGCAAATGATGCATCCAAGCATATTAAAGCCAATGAAGATTTGCAAGTCTACTTTCGAAAACTAACAGAGTGTGTTATGGCCTTGACTTTACTAATTAACAGAAAACGCATAGGCGAGGTTCAGTTCTTGAAAGTTCATACATACACAAATAATAAAACACAGTCAAATCACGCTGAAGAATTTCGTGAATGTTTAACGGAAAGTGAAAACATGTTAACAAAACACTTTAAAAGGGTTATTACTGGTGGTAAAGGTAGCAAGCCAGTAGCGATTTTGTTCCCTAAATCAATTCAATCGCTCATTGATGTTATGTTATCTGTTAGATCACGATGTGTGCCCAAATCAAATGAGTACTTATTCGCTAATCCAAGAACACCCAATAGATGGCTCAGTGGTTATCATATGTTGAAAAAATTGGCAGATCTATCAGGTGTGAAAAATAAGGATTTGTTCACATCAACAAGGCTTCGGAAACAAATCGCAACTGTTCTTCAGGTCATGAACGTCACAGAAACTGAAATGGAACAATTTGCTAATTTCATGGGTCACACTAAAAAGACCCACGAGGAATATTATAGGTAGGTATATATTATATATTCTCTATATCAGAATAGATCAGGTAACTATATTATTAAATGATACTCAATTTAATTTCCATGTTACAGTTTATTTTGAATTAAATACTTTTTTAAGCAATTATGATTCTCTCCGATATCACATTTACATATTTGTGAAAAATGAGCTTATAACAAATAAAAAGTAGGGAAAAATAAAATGATCTTATATTTTCCCATATATTGTCATCTTAATCATTCAGGTTACCTCAGGATATTTTTCAAACAGCAAAGGTATCAAAAATCCTGATTGCTATAAACAAAGGCCGAGGGGCGCAATATAAAGGAAAAAACCTGGATGAGATAAATCTGAGTGATATAGATTCAGATTCAGATGATTCAGACCGAGAAGTTATTGATAATATCAAATCAGAAGTTAAGAAAGCTTACACACAGAACCATGAAGTTCAGGACATAAAAATAAGCCAGCCAGCGGCAAGCAAGACACAGGTTCCGAAAATTATCCAGAATAAGGATGAAAGCGAGTCCGATCTTGAGTCTTCAGTCACGAAGAAAACATCTAGAAAATTAGAAACCGACGACGAAGATGACCCCCATCCAAGCAGTATGATTAAAGGTATTAACAGAAAGTTTTATCTGTCTCAAAACCTCAATTTTTAATTTATTTATTAAAATAATCATATTACGAAAGATCTTGATTTGATTTGAATGTCTGGTTTTAGATCATCGTACACGACCAAAATCAACAAATAGAAAACCTTCTCAAAGACAATCTTGGTCGAATGAACAAATTAGAACTGCACGGAAGTTTTTCAAAAAACATATAGAGAATAAAATTGCTCCAAAAAAGCATGAAGTAGAAGAATTCATGAAAAAATATCCCTCTCTATTTAAAAATAGGAGTTGGCAAATAATCAAAGCATATATATATAATTGCTATAGAAGTAGATAAGATTTAACAGTTCTTCTTAAGTTCGATTCTTTTCCATTGTTTCATAAGTTAATAAGATTTTACTGTTTTTTAAGTTAAACTCCTTCTTATTTCCATTGTTCTATGTTGTTTTAGTTTTTGTGAATTGGATTGTTCTTATTTCTGTTATTTTATATATTTAAAATTTGCATTCTAAAGATGGTGCATATAAAAATGTTTTCTTTTTCAATAAAATTTTTATTTTCATATTCACGATTATGACCTTTTTAATCCACATATGCCTTTACTTCCGCCCTCAAACAAATTTCATCGAATATAAAAAATGTCTGATGATGTCGTTAAACTACTAAAATTTTCAGCGTTCCAAGATAAATAACAGTTTTCCCTGTATTTTTTCCTCTGGGATACGCCTTAAAGCAGTTGGTAAAAGTCTTCAAGCTATCTTTCATCCTAATCTTTTGAGCCTTTTTCGCATAACACGAGAATTACAACGTTGTCAGAATGTGGGCTAACCAAAATGATTATCATGTAAGGAGTACGTATAAACTTGGGCTTACAAATGACCTGATAACCTAAGGAGTATAAGATGGTTGCAAAGTGACCTCTGACGGTGTTCTTCTGAGATAGGTGGCATATAAGCCATGTAAATTTTGTGTAATAGTCGGCCCAAACTAAAATTTAAGAGAAGTATATTTACACGTTTCTAAGTCAATATAACGCTATATACACAGGGATACCTTGGTGAGCCCGAAACCGGGCCGACCGACGTTTGTATGGGCTGACCAGAGTGCAGAATATGTATTATACGGGCTCACAAATGACTCTCTACATATCTATATATATATATATATATATATATATATATATATATATATATATATATATATTTGATTCTGAATTCTTGACTGGTTTATTATTTGATAAAATAGATTTTTGTTGGGGATGCAGTCATTTAATAAATAAAATTCTTTGGATTATGCCAAGCTTTCGAGAATGTTTATTCTCTTCGTCGGGGCAAACTAAAAATCGTTACAAATTTTCTTAACCACATAATAGAATATTAATTAAAGTACTTACATTCGTGAATTTACATAAAATTAACCACAAACAGGAAACATTTCATAGTCATCAATCAGAAATGTCATTAGTTATTTATAAATGTCATGGTAACGGCATATCTAGAGTTGAAAGTGTCTAGATTCAAGTTTTCTTAGAAAAGATCATGTAGGAGTTATCTTTGTGTTTGTAGCTCTTTTTCAACAAGTCACACATTAAACTTGAAAATATTGAGGCAGATATAAGTTTAGTAAAAAGAAAAAGTTATTATTCAATTATTAAAAAAAATATTTATAACAGACTTAGAAACACATAATATAAATAAATATATACCCGTACACAGACTAGACTATCTGAATTCGTAGGTATTGCAGTATAAATTCAAGTTTATTATGTCAATAATATTATTTACTATTTGTTAGGCATTCAGATTATTTGTTAATTATATATAATCATATTCTCTCACAATACGACATACATAACTTTAAAATGAAATAATGGAAAGCGTCAATTACATAAAAAAAAAACAAAAAAAAAACAAGTCAATCTCTCTCACAAATTAACCTGACAAATTTATTAAAATAGCAGATATATCTAACAGAGAAATATTAACATATATCATCTTCATCGTATTCTCTCACAATACGATAGATACACAATATGAAATATCCTGAAAAGCATCCATTCATTCAATGAAGCTAATAATAATAAAATATGATAAGAATATTTTAAACATTGTCCATGTTATTTAATATATTTTAAATAGTGATATCAAAAAAGCAAATGGCGAAACACAAGGAAGGAAAAAAAAGCATAGTATTTATTATATCTCACTATAACCTATAGTGAGATATAATACTATGCTTTTTTTTAATTTTTAATGTAATTGAAGATGTTGTATGGCGCATTCGATATTTGTAATTATGTTGTGTATCGGTATATCCTTTTGTTTTTCTATTGGCATGGCAAAATTAGGTCCAAGTTCGAGAATGTTAGTTGCATATTTAGGTAGCACTGTGTCTGATATATTTTCTATCCATGAGTTTGGTATGTTTATAGCTGTGTTTTGTTTTGATTGGTGTTTGAGGTTATTGATCTTTTTAATGTTGTTAGACTTTATTTTGTTGAAATGTGTATAAAATTTTTGATTTTGATGTTCTATATATAAGTTAAGTATGTTTAACGGTATTATTACTCTTAGTTTTTCTATTTGGGCAGTGATTTCTTTCGTGAGGAAGTTAATATATTTGATTGTGTCAGATATAAGAGAATTTAATAAGCTTACCTTAAAAGAGTATAATATTTGGTTTTCAAATTTCTGTCTTAGGTTTAGAGAGTAAAATTGTATATGATTTAGGTTGATGTTAAGGAATTTAGGAAAAATTTTCTCACTACGGCATCTTAAAAGGAAATTTCTTCTATTTTTATAGTTGCACATCTTCATGTATAGTTTTGTTGTGTTCTTCATGTGGTAGACTGCTTGGTAACCGTAGTTTCTGTAAATGATGTTGAAATCGAAAGGTATATTTTCACCCATGCTTGGGTATACGAAATATCTGAATTGTTTTTAAGGTATGTTTCTCCCAATCTATAATATAAATTAACTGAAAATCTACATGAATATATTTCTAGTTACAATTATCTATTAATATTACACATAAAAGGATGAGAAAGAAGAGTTATTTTGATTTCATTGTTGACTAATAGAATAAAAAAAATACTGGTTTCCGAATGCATGTCGTAGGTATGTATCCTTAAATATTAATCATTACCCAAGAAATTATATCAATAATCTTTTTTTCTAAACTCATAATTGAAAAAGACCACAAAGTGGATCGAAACGTGAAATTTTGTTTAATTCTTTTATTTTTTAATTATTACTAATGACATGAAATAAATGTGCTATTATTTAACAGGAATAAATTACACAAGGCTCAAGAACTCCTATAATATATATATATATATATATATATATATATATATATATATATATATATATATATATATATATATAAGCATTGCTCGTTTAATATAATTATATACTGTCAATTTTAATTGGAAACATAAATTTAATCATTTCTGCTTCTGATACGTAGTATGAGAGAGTAAATGAAAAGCATGAATATAAAAAGATTAGTTGATGATATACACAAAAATCGTAGCAAAATGATATTCTAATTTGAATTGGAAATCGGGATAAAACAAATATGGCGAATTTCGGACGAGGTGCGCTAACTGAACGAGAACGCGTCCATCAATGGAACATACCTGGACTTATTGTGCCATGGTTTTACTCAAACAATTATAAGGATAAACCAGATATTTAGGCAAAGATCTCTGCGTAGGTTTGAAATTGAAAGTCTGTTATGGCAAACAGATATGCTAGTAGATTTAGATTTAAGAGGGCGTTACATTGCACTGCGACCATAAGGTCTATTGTGCCCCCTACCTGAGTTGCACTCGCCTATACGCGGTCTACAACTCGCCTTCCAGTTCCAGAGTTCTAATGAACTCCAGTATCTGGGTTGGCTTCAAGGAGGATACTTCCTCACTACTGCAGGTTGCTAGTCCAAGGCACTGTTTGAGTTGGCTAGCAATGGCGAGGTATTCCGTCACCAGGTGATCCGGAGTTTCCTCCTCTTCCCCGCAGAATCTGCACTCGTCATCCTCTGCTCGACCTAATCTCATTGAGGCGACAGTGCCCTGTAAGAAATCCAGTGAGTAGGTGTAGCTTGTTCTTGCTGAGATCCAAATACCTTTTGGATCTTGCAGTATCAAAGTTTTTTAGAAACTTTTTGGAATGATCCAATCCAGGGGTATCCCACAAGAGTGTTTCTCTTACGGTTTTTTCCTTCTCCAGAAACTCCATCTTGTAGGTGCTTTTATCTGTGCCACAGAAGGTTTCTGGGCCAGTAAATGGAGTTTGTGCTCCTTTCCTGGCAAGTGTGTTGGCCTCCTCGTTGCCTTTGATTCCCGAGTGGCCGGGAACCCAGACTAAGTAGACCCTGATGTTCTTGCCTAGCTCATTGAGCTTCCTTCGGCACTCCCATACCATTTTAGATTCAATGGTATGAGAGTTCAGTGCTTTACTTGCAGCTTGACTATCAGAATGTATTGCAATGTCACATTTCTGATAGTTTCTTTCAAGGTTCACCTCCACGCATCTATCAATTGCAAGCAATTCTGCTTGAAAGACACTTGGGCAGCGGCCTAGCGCAAGTGAGCATTTGGTGCGATTCCCAAACACTCCAGCGCCTGTCCCCGTCGTGGTCTTAGAACCATCAGTGTACCATTTAATGGTATTCTTTTTGAGAGCTTGGGTTGTGAGCCCCCTGTCCCAATCTTCTCTGTTACTTAGCACCGTGGTGAAAGTTCTCTCGATGCTAATTTTCTTTGTCATTACATCACTGGGAAGGTTTGCTGATGGGATGTGTTTGGACAGAGAGGACCAAGCTCTCTGATTCCGAATTCCCACAATGTCTGAACCTTCCCTAGATAGTCTTAGAATGGCCTCATGGGCCAATCTATCTAGCACTAGATGGAGAGGTGTGAGATCTGTGATGATCTCTAGTGCCCTGGTCGGGCAAGTTCTCATGGCTCCAGTGATACAGACACAGGCTAGTTTTTGTATTCTATCGAGGGTTTTCCTCGTATTGCTCTGACTTGCCTTGCCATGCCAGGCTATTGACCCATATGATATTATCGGTCTTACAATCATGACGTACATCCATCGCAGTATTTTTGGGTTACATCCCCAAGTCTTACCAGTCAGATTTCTGCACGCCATTAAGGCCTTTATTGCTTTGCTAGCAGTAGCCTCAATATGCTTGTTCCACAGAAGCTTGCTATCTAGTGTTAATCCCAGATATTTGACTTCAGCCTTCCAGCTTATTATGTCTCCACTCAAAGTGAGAGGTTTCATAGCTGGAAGTTTCCTTTTCCTAGTAAATGGAATAATTCTGGTCTTGGATGGGTTTATGCTAAGCCCCACTGACAAGCACCATTGCTCAATAGTTCTGAGGCCCTCCTGCAATAATTCGCATAGGGTGTTTGCGAATTTTCCTCGGACTATTAGGACTATGTCGTCGGCATAGCCCATACATGTGAAGCCAAGCTCCGTGAGTTTGTGGAGTAACTCGTCTACTACTAAGCTCCATAGGAGGGGAGATATTACTCCTCCTTGAGGTGTTCCACGAGTAGCTTTAACAGAGGTGGTGTGATCACCTACTTGGGCCTCAGCTATTCTCGTCTTCAACATCTCATACATCCATTTGATAATGGTCTTGTTCACTCCTCGCCGTGTGAGTGCCTCCCTGATTGACACATGTGTGGTGTTGTCAAAAGCCCCAGATATGTCCAGGAAGGCACACATTGCGATTTCTTTATTGCTCAGAGAACTCTGAATGACCTCAGTTAGCTGATACAGCGTGGTTTCTGTTGAACGCCCCGCCCTGTATGCATGCTGACATTTATGAAGTGGTTTGTCCTTTAGAATCTCTGTTCTTATGTAGTTATCCACTACTTTCTCCATCGTTTTCAGTAAAAACGATGTTAAACAAATAGGTCGGAAAGATCGAGGATCAGTCCCATTTTTCTTCCCTGTTTTCGGTATGAAGATTACTTTGGCTCTTTGCCATATGCTAGGTATAAAGCCCCGTGCTAGGCAGCTTCTTGTAATCTTCAGGAGATGGGGAAGGATCTCCTCCATTCCTTCCTGTAGGAGTATTGGGAATATGCCATCTTCTCCCGGTGATTTATAAGGTTGAAAGGTGTTCACTGCCCATTCCAACCTTTGTCTTGTGTAAATCTTCTTAGCAATACTCCAATCTTCCTTGCGAGGATTCTTGGTTTGGATTGCTACGTCAATACTACTGAGGGGTTCACTTCCTGGGAAGTGTGTTTTGAGAAGTAGAGCAGATCGCTCCTCTTCTCCCTCAGTGTATGACCCGTCTGGCTTCTTGAGCGACATTAAGGGGCTGATTGCCCATGACTTTTTGCAATCTGGAGTAGGAGTCGAAGTGATCTTTTCACAAAAAGCTTGAAAGTGAAGCCTCTTGGCCTTCCTGATCTCCTTATTGTATTGTGTGAGCTTCTCGGTGTAGCCCTGCCAATTATCGTCTCTTTTGGCCCTGTTGAATAGCCGACGGACCTCTAATCTGAGGTTTGACAGGTTTTTGTTTCACCAAGGTGCTTCCTTGCTTGGTCGAGCTTTTGAGAGTCGGGTCCTTCCCAAGACCTCAAGGCCGGCACTACTCCAATGAGCCAGTCCGGCGAATCCTGAGAACCGCAGTCCACCAGCATCAATCCACAGCGGAAATGTATACCGGTGAAGTGCATTCCATTCACCTCTCCACTGCACATCTCTTCCACTAGAGTATCCTCCAGTGTTGAGAGCCACTGTGGTTCAAGGATTACTCTAGGGTAATCCTTGGGTATGATACCCACACGACTAGCCTTTACGGCCTTGGCAGCTGCAGCGTATGCAGTGGCATGCCCGGTTTTTGCTGCAGTTGTTTTCGGCTTTTTAGGCTGAGGCCTTTCCGGAGGAGTGATATGCTCCGCGCCTCTCTTTCCTGTCCCTTTTCCCGTCGGTGTTACCTTCGGGGTCGGGACAGTAGGTGGTATGGAGTGTTGAAGAGCCTGTTTTCTGGCCTCCTCAGGTGCAAGTCCCTGATGGAGGAGTCGCAGGTACTTCCGCACTCCTGCTCCACTGAGACCCTTTCTCAGTGGATCGCCGGGTTGGCACTTCACTCCTCCCAGATGCTGATTGACAACATCCGGACCGATATGCTAGTACTAAAGTGGTTTCAATTTGTACTTTTTACAGCTTTGAGAATGCGAATATAAGAACCATCTTCGCTATTATGTACTTCAACCCAATTTTTTTTCATGTATTGAAAAGCATTTTCAATTAGTAATATTTCTCAGACAAGTCTCATAGACAAAAAATAAGTCAATTTACTCAACTCATTATTATTTATTGTACCTTGATCTCAATATGACAGGAAAGGCCAGAATGTGAACGCAAACGCACAATAGCGTTCATTGAGCTTGCGCTTGCTATTACTATCATGGAGATTTTAAGCCACAACTTAAGCATCATACGTTAAATCCCTTTATCCGCTAATAAAGTAAATACAGTACGCTTATAACGTAGTTCAAAAATGTGTTTTTAAGCCATCCCATTCTGCCGCTATTTACGTGATAAGTGACTAAAGCCCGCTGCAGACGGAGTATGTTTTGCTGCATGTTTTCTTGATGGGAGCTAGGCTTGGTGCTGTGCATGTTTCCGTGTAAGAAAATTACATCGCGTGCACGGTTGGTTGCTTGAACTCGTGCATGATTTGATGATAGAACCGGTGCTATTTTCGGTGATTGTTTTCTTGTATCGTTCCTTGTCGGAGCACTCGGAACTAGTCGAGTAGTACTCAAAAGTTATTTTGCACATGATAACTGTTATTTTTGATTGTTGGGACATTTTCTCTGTTGTAACAATGATTAGAAATAGAGCTTGATTAGAATGTTCAATATTTTGTATCATTTGTCACAGTCATATTTCTCTGTACTGTCATTTTACATACATGATGGCCTGCATCGTGTGAAGCCAACACAAGCAAGGGAGCCATCAACACACCATGCGCGGCAACATTTATCGGACCGTGCAGCAAAACAATCAAGCAATCATAATACATAAAAAAAACAACTTGCCATTTAACAAACAAAAAACGAACGCACAACCAAAAAGCAAGACTTAAATGTGACGGACGCAGAGAACACTATTTCCATGACGGATGGTAGCCATATGCCATATCTGATGTTGCCATAGCATTTAATTTTATAAAATGTTTTCATTTCAAATTCAAAAAATAGTGATAGAAATGGTGCAAAATAAAGATTTACTGAAATCTTCTTAATTTTACATGTATTTATCATAGACTTTGGAGTTTACGATAAAACTTAAATATAAACTTTCTACTGGTGGCATCATGGCAAAATCAATTTCCTTTATTAAGGGAACGTTATTTCAACTTTAATAATGCAAAGCAATATCGGTTAATTAGGATTTTTTCGCGAGTTCCCGGTGAGCTAGCGGGAACCGAATTGTACTTCCCGGTGCGTTTCCGCGACATAAACGGTAATAGGGGAATATTTTCTGACGTCACTAATCTTATAAAACGGGAACTGATTTGGTTCCCGTTCTCTTGAGCATGGTAACTGGCGGTTATAGATGTCAAAAGTTCCAAAGCTGTCAAAAAATTAAATTTGGCTGCCTATCTTTTTGTATTTGATGAGTTTTGGGTTAAAATTATTCATATTTCATTTATTTTATCGCATCATTTTGTTGATCATAATGAAAGAAGAAATAATTGAAATTGAATTAAATAACGTTCATTCTGATAAGGTGAAAGAATACTCCTTTTTATATCTGGTAATTTAGTCTGAGTGGAAATTAAAACTTATCAATCAAAACCACACGTAAACAAAACTACAACATATTTGTCAAAAAACTAAACGTCATTGATAATTTGATAACCGGGCCATTTTCGCGATAAACATAACCGAGAATAACCTTCAAGTCTATTTTAAGGTGCGGGTATAACCGCTCTATTACCGACAGCTAATCACCGAGAACTCGCGAAAAAATCCTAAATATCGTTTTCCGTTATCAGTATAAAGTATATTGCTGTTCAAATAGGTGGCTTAAGGCTCCATGAATAGCATTGGTAGTTACGCTCCGTGAGCACAGCCACAGACAATCTATTGGAATAGATTGTCTGTGGCACAGCTTAGGCATTCAAACAAGTAGTTCGAAAATTCACAGAGTAGTTCTAAGGTATTATATATTTATTTTGTTGGCAGTTGGCATATTATTCAAGAGTGAATAGAAAGTAGAAGCTTATGCTAATGATATTTTTAATTGTATATATGTCTTGATTACCCTTGCCATTGATATTTTTGAATGGATTGACAGATAGATTAAGGGATATTTTTTGTAAGAAATATCAGTTTGTTAATGATGTATAAATAACAGTATGTTTTTGCATTGTTAAACCGAGCATAATAATATATCAAACTATTACCGTAGATTCATTTATTCACAATGGAGATTGAGGCAGACACTAAATCTGAGGAGAAATCTGGCGAACATGTAACAGTAAACTCAGATCAACCGTTGTTGGAGACATTGGATTCTTTGGATCAGCCCCTTCTAGGATCAGTGACGACTTTTAGCAATGCGGAGGGTTCAGAAGCGAAAGTACAGCAAATAAGATCAAGTGCTCGTGTTTTTAAAAAAATGAAACTCGATCTCTCTGCTCCTTTAGTTCTAGAGAAGAATGAGAAGAAAGAGGAAAGCAAACCTGATATTAAAAAATGTTGCAGGCCTCTCTGGGGATCTAACGATAAGAACATATTTTTTGAAGCTTTATGTGAATATGGAAAGGATTTTGAGAACATTCAGCTATACATTAATAATAAATTGAAGAAGAAAGGTGTCCCTGATCATTTAGTCAAAACTAAGGATCAGGTAAGACATTTTTACTATCGCAGTTGGCACAAGATCTTTAAATACCTGAAATTCGCTGATGGTGTTAAAAAAGTGGTGCAAGAGTTATATGGACTTATAAATTATGGAGAATTAAGAAAAAAGTTAGGTTCAGTAAGTGAAAAATCACTTCAAAAATTGAACGAGCTAGTATACTTAGGCTCTACTGTTCTTCGGTTAAAAGGGAAAACGGTAAGAGTGAAGACGCCCATGTGTAAAGCGCTGAGACATTTGAATCAACTTGATGAAAAGTATGATGAAGTTAAATTACCTTATAAGGTTACAGTTGAATTTCATCCGAAAAATATGTCTTCATTTCTTAAAGTGCAAAGTATGGCTCAAAATCCGAGATTAATTGCGACGATGCCTCTTCAAAAAAGAGTGAGCAACGTAATAGATTATTTGAGCAATAAATGGAAGACATATGAAGCTAGAACCTACGAGAAAGCTTTGATATCATCAAGTATCATTACAAACAGTTGTCTTCCTCCAGAAAAAGTTTGTGAAGCAACTATGATAAAACTTAACCCTCCTTTACGGCTTACTCCTCCTGAGAGCAGCCGTATTGAGTTGCCATCAATTAATATTAGCGAGTATTTGACGAGACAAAATATTTGTCTTAACTATTATGAAAACCGAATCGGAATCTTCAACTCAAATTCTGCTAGTTTGGCCAACTGCAACAACTTCAAAGTAGCGACCAAGAATAGTTCTAGAAAGAATAACCGACCTAGGACTGGAAGCATGAGCGATAGATCTGAAAAGTGGCAACAGAAAAATATTGTCAAAGACGTCGAAGAAATTGAATTATGTGATAGAAACTGTGATAATGTCGACGGGGAGTTAGTGTTGGAAGAAAAATGTAACGAAACTAAGCTTGAGAATCAAGAGACTGAGATTCACAAATTGAAGTTGGAGAAAGCTGATGATATAGAAAATGATGACAAGCAGAAACAGGCCAGGATCGAAACTATAAGAAGAGGATGGACAGTTCAAAATTGTGATAGCTTAACAGTTGGTGAATTGTACCTTATGTTTGGATCTGATTCAAGGTTGGTGTTGGAGTACAGTTGGGATATGTTACAGAATGAGGACCAAAGTAAAATCTCTGAATCTATTGATAAAACGGAAGTATCCGAAATTAACAAGAATTTTTCTGAAGATGAATCAGACCTTAAGAGTCACAAAGATTCCGAACTCAGTCATGCTTTATCCCGTTTGTTATCTATCGCTAAACTTCATTATAGAAAAAATATTATAAAGTGTGCATGTGGACATGTTTGTGGTACTAAAAATGAAGCACAACTGAAACGTGCAGTTCATTCTAAAATTATGAAGATGTTCACTACTATGGATAAATGTAGCGATGATGGAGAGTTGAAGATAGCATCAGAGGATAATTTATTTGATAGCGAACGTTTTCTCAAGCCCTCAGTGTACATCAAGCCTAAAATTCATCCAATATCCCCATCTCCTTTCTATCAAACCAACAATATAGGTTATGTTACTTCACAAATAAATTCAATTCAAGGATTAAAACCAAGGTATTGTAATAGAAAAGGTAGAAAGCCTAAATCCAAACAAGTTGTAGTTGAAAGAAAACTACCTTTGCTACCTAACAATGTCGAGAGCGGACATCAAATTGTGAGGATGAATATTATTTCCCAGGACGATTCTCAGGGTGCATCAAGCTCTTCAAATGAATTACTGCTAGATAAAGTTATCCTTCCTGAAGCCCAACCTCCTGTTACATTCCAAAATTCTTCTGACCCAGTATTTCTCCCAGATTCAACCGACCAAGTTTATAAAAATAGTAACGATTCTCTGATTCTGATGAACGAAAACACGGTTCTATCAACGGCACCACCGAGCCCTGCCACAATTCTGAAACAGGATAATCAAGAGTGGATCGAATCTGAGGTGGCTGACTACTCCTTAAGTAGCTTGCTGGGTCATTTGGAATCACCTATTAAGGGGGAAGGTTCTGCTTCTAATATGAGCTCATATGACTCCAGACTGTCACAAGATGTTGATGCTCAACTGCGATCTCTGTTGACAGAAAACAGCATTGATTTTTCAGCTAACTTTGCTGACCTTGCTGAACAAGTGACTAATGAGATCAAGAATGATACACAGTGAACTTCGAGATTCAGAATTGTATCTACTTTTTGTTGAACTTTTTGAAATAATTTTTATACTATATTTAAATATATGCTTAATGATAAATATTGTTTGATCCTCTGTTTGCTTTATTTCTAAGACAAGGAAGCCCTGGATATTTTCATATCCGTTTCTAGTTTTCTAAGAGATTAATATGTTGTAAAGATATTATTGATTTTTATGTTACGATTGAGAGAAGTATTGCTAATGACTAACATATCTTTGAAGTATCGTATTTATTCACCCAAGACTTCCACATTAACATATTTATTATATATTTATGCATATAAGTTGAATAACCGAAAATGAAATCGACAGTGCGTCATGAAGCAAATTGGGTAAGTATTGCCCTTTTAAAGCATCGGTCAATGTATTTTGAACTATATCTGTCGCTATATTGTATAAAGAGTGAACTTTCCTGAACTATGTATTTAGTAAAAATTAGTATATATTGATTATTCCCTGGATGAAAACAACTAAGTATATGGATAGGTGTATGTTTACTAAAAACATTTTGCGACAAAAAAGGTAGAAAATTAAATTTGATAGAAAATTTTATATTCCGAAATTTTTACGTCCCAGAAAGTTATTTATTCTGTAAGACAACGGTTAAAGACTATTGGACGCTCTAATTTTATGCTTTTAAGATAAATTGCTATTCTGTAAGCTTAAACTTTAACGTAACCGATGAAATCTAATATTTTAAGGCATCCGACAAATCTCTCAGGCCGAGGTGGCCCGGAACACGCTGTTTTGTGTTGAATGTGTTCATAATGGTCTGGTCTTGTGTTGATTTTAAGGTTTTGTTGAAATAATCTGTGGCTACAATCTGCTCTTTGTGACCAAATTCAAAGGAACGAGGAGGTGTACAATTTGATTGTATGTTTGGTTTTTTATGTAGGATGGCTGTTCGCTTGTTTCGCATAGTAAACCAGCTCTGATTTTGATGATTATTCATTTCAAAGAAGAGAGTTGAGAAATGGTTCCGTATTTAGATGAACTTAAATCCGAAACCTCCTTCCCCCGAAAGACCAACATCGAGGGGCCAATTTTTTCAAAAATCGAAAATCTGAGACGGCAGAATTAAAGATAAGACTATATCCGGAAACGTTTAAATTGAACACATTTGTTTGAGTTACAGCAATGGTAAAGACTGAAATATGTGTAAGTATTTTCCCTATGTCGAGGGGGCAATTTTTGCGAAATTGAAAATATGAGAAGGTCAAATTAAAGAAGAGAGTATATGTAGCGACATTTAAACTGGACATTTTTCAAAAAAAGCTTCAGTTTTTGAGTTACAGTAGTGGTAAAGTCAGAAGTATGTATATTTTCGCGGCGATGTTTTGAGATCTCTGAATAATAACATGTTCAAGGAAAGAATATATATGGGTAATAGGATAAGTAGGTATACATACTATCTTCTTTGGTATTGGTGAACATTCAACGATTTTCATGACTAATGTTACCCTCAAACCTGTGAAATAAATATTTTTTACCAAAAATTGGACTGACTTTATTAGTTGGTACACTGAAAAATACAAAATTACATTAATATTTTTCCCGTGTATAATACACTATTTTTTTCTGTGACGAGGAAAACGATGATTTAATATTGAAAAAATATTACAATATATTAATGTCAGAAGATTATCGAAGTAAAATTTAAAGTTAGTAGTAGCAGAGACAAAGAACTTTGGCAATATATAACTACAGACTGTCTTGATATCTTAATGATATTTTTATTCTGCTCTATCGCTTGATCTAAAAGGAAAATTAACACAACACACCTTTTGCGATGTTATCAAAGTTTTCATATTCGATTGGGACAAAAAGAGTGCTTGTATAGGCTCTAATTTATTTTCCAAAAAGATTTCACTATAAGAATTTTAATTTTTATAGAGGCAAGATCTTTGTTATTCATCGTTTTCAATAAGATTAATTAACTTAGATGTACATATATGAAAAGCTGGAATATAGTTATTGTGCATGTGAAAAGAGAGGCATGTGCGTTGTACAATGTTAGAAAATTGATACAATAATGACTTTCATTACATATTTTATTTTAAAAATATCGCTACATTGCACTTATTTTCAATTTGAAGCCTTGTAGAAAAGGTGCCTGGCTCTTGTAACTCAATGGATCTGAAAATCAAGAATTAAATTCAAATTTTAAGGCTGAGAAAGCTTATTCTACGAAATTTACCAGAACTAACTTGGTATATCCCCTTGAGACTTCATGAAGGAATCAGTATGCCTCTTGAACTTGAAAATGTTCAAGATTGGAGATTCCTAGAAATGAAACATTAATGTTATTATATACATAAACAATGTACATTATTATCTAGATCGTTAATGTAGTTTCTAGTAATTTATGTAAATGTTTAGAACATTTTTATTCATGGATAATTAGTTGATCATAAAACATGTATTGAGATATAATGAGTATCATGTTCAAGATCCTACAGAACGTAATTTTAAAGATATTTATTATCAATTTATCATATGACACCTACCTACCTTATATTACACAAATGTTTGTTACTGAAATGAATTCCCTTGCTCTTTACATTTTCATGTCCTTTTTGAACTATAACTAACGATTTGGTGGATCAAACAGAATTGTTAAATGATTATTTTCAAAAATTGAGGGGGAAGCATCAAATGAACTATTGGCAATGCTCATCTTGTTGTTTCGAGAGTTCCAATCATTTTCCAGGCTAAAACAAATAGCGTACTTACGGTTTCATTCAGTTACTATCTATTAGTACGATTGTGCAAAAACTATACTGAACAGTAACCATTCAATTTCATTATTACTCTTAACTTGTTTCGTCTTGTTCATCAGAATACAAAACAGCACAGGATTTTCAACAAACCGTACTTCCATCGTCCAAAAAGTACCTGTAAATTCCAGAATTTATATTTTTTAAAGTAAAATAGAGAACTTACCTTCATAAATTTCCACGACTATCTGAACAATATTGCTGCCTGAATAAGTTAAATAAATATTATGCCTTCAGCTTATAGTATAGATTTTTGAAACGTTTGTGAGATATACCTCTTGATAGTAACCAGCCTTTGTTGGTTTCTAAGTTGGATCCAGTATTTTCCTGAGCATAAAATTAATATTAAAAGTAAAAGTATAGTTTCAGAACAAAGCAGGATGACAAAATCACGAACTACAAAACTTAATCCGAACTAGGTACTGGATAACAATATAACTTGAAAATAACACTAAATTTTAAAGAACATAACTAACATAAGAAATATACCTTTCATGATGAATAAGTCTTCTTGAATAATTTATAACATTAATCAGATTCTTGATCAGACATAACCATAATTATGTATATGGATGGACATAACCCATAACCGCCATACATTTAAATTTTTGATTGGATTTTTCGTGAAGTGTCAAAATTCGTCAGCGCTCGGTATTGATAGTAAACGTTTGTGAATAAGCGCCTGTTGCGCCACCTACAACTTATTGCCTTCTAAAATCTGAAACAAAGAAAAGGATAGCAAATGACCATTTGTGTGCGCAAATAAGAATGGAGCTATAGCAACATTTGTTTGTGAGACGACCACTTTTTCCCATTGAGTTGACTGCAGGTGGTGGTAACGCTTATGGGAAAATTTTGATCAAATGTTGCAAGTAGCACCCGTTAGAGCGCCAGTGTCGCTATTCCGAAGAATGTCGGGAACCGTTGAATCGTTGCCACCGAGATATAAGGCCTGCGGGCTGCTACGTCACGTATTCGTTAGTGGTCAGGCGGTGGCAACTGTTATGAGAAATTTTTGACCGTTTGTTGCCAATGTTCCCATTCACGGGGCTAGTATCGTTCATCAAATTGTGGCGGGAACCGCAGAATTTGAATGAAAATGTCATATTTAAAATGGCTGCATCCGGCTCCGGCAATCCCATCGTCTAACCTCAATTCTCTTTTCTAACGATGTGTTTGTTTACTTTATATTATTTTTACTAGTTAGATGTAATTGGAAAACTATTTAAACGATCCCCTACCAGAAATATTTCTCTTTTACCATCAGCTGACCAATATGTAGTCACCGGGCACGAACAACCATACTCGGACATGTGACCGGACGTAGAATTTCGTTTCTTATTTTTATTTTTTATTTTTAGAATGTGACTTTATTTAATATTTTTAATTTTTTAATTTCATTTTCATAACGGGATAAGTTATTTCTTTTATTTTCAAATATTTTTGGGGATCGTTTACATAACGTTTTTCTTCTCTTAATTTTCATAATTTCATAGCCATGTGAGTATTCTATTCACCATTTTGCATTTTAACTACATAATTTTCCTTTTAATTTGTTACAGAATTTCTATATTTCGATTGAAAATGAGATTGTACAATCTCGAAACATGTCTCAGTAATTAATTAATCCTTAATAATAAACTGTGGAGAAGACTTCGAGTTTTTTTGTTGATCTTACCATATCACTCCACTTCGAGAATGGACTTCTACAACCATTATTTTTAATTAATATAAGTAACTTTGCTGAGTGTTAATGTTTATCTATATTAAATTTGAATTGATTTTTTCATTTTCACAAGAAACTTACTGTTTGTCTGTTGTTAAGATTGAATGATTATCATTCTTTCTTGGTACGTATTTAGTATCTTGTTCCTTTAATTCTGGTGTTATTTTTATCTCAATTATAGGAGAATGCCACCGAGTACATATGGAAACGCCAACAGGAATGTCTGTAAGGCGAAGAAGGATATTTCAAGTTGTAAAAACGAAGGAAGAATGAGAAGAGCCACCCTTTTATACAACGTTTTGAAAAAAGTTCATCCTGATTGTGGAGTATCAAGTAAAGCTACGAGAATCATTAAAAGCCTAATCAATAATATACTTAGAACTTACAGCTGTTCTTCTATCCGGCGTATAATTAAGCAAACTGTAAGTAAAGATATAATGCTATCACGAAATATATAAGTCCTTGTCAATGCTTTCGGGAAACTAGATATACCTACAAGTACAAGGCACAGCCATCACAAAAATGCCTATAAGGATTGCCTCAGTTAGCATCTGGAATCGATTGGCAACCTTAATATAATTTGATTATTAGTCTAACCTTTCTTTCCATATGTAAATTTAGCATGCTATCAAATCTCAGATTTGTAATGAAGTTTTTTTATTGCAGTGAAGTGGTGGTCCACTAGAAGGAATCGAATGTTTCGAATCGAAAAATGGAAGGACGAAACTAATGTGAAATGAATTTGAAGTGCCTTACTTTCTACATATCGGTTACTATTGGGGTAATGATAGAACTCATTGACTGTGTCAGTATATAGCTTCTGTGAGTATAGTTGAATATTCATATTTTAATTTGAGTTTACTTGCTTGGATTATACATGAGATAGTACGTTGAATGTAGTACATACGAATATTTATTGTAAATTATTGAGAATGCCGGCTTGTATTTTATATATTTTACTGATCTTAGTTTCCTTTTATTTTTATGTCTAAATGAGGAACAACTGAAGAAGGCTGAAGCGACAATGAAACATCTGTTATTCGTTTGCGGATTGTGTGTGTAATTAGTGTTAGTGAACCGGGGTATTTGATATATTTTGGATTATACATTAACATATGTAGGTGACTACTGCATTGTCTACTCACAAAATAGTTTACTTGTTCTACTCAAAACTATAGATGTAAGAATAGGCCTCCATTTTCTACCTATCTTTTTCGTCATTATATTTTTTGTGATGAGCAGATTTTAGCTAATCAAAATTTGCCCTAATTATTGTTTGTTTCAAAGAGTTATTTAGACAATGCACTAGTTACTTCCATAAATTAATATAATAATTTGTTTACTTACAAAAAAACATATTTAAGAAGTTATTCAGTGGATTTTTGATTAGCTTATTTATTCTTTCTATGTTATAATTTTGCAATAATAAAAAATGAACTAAAAATATTTACAGTTTTTATATTCTTATTTACCCCTCATAGATCAGAACTATTGAGGAAACAATAAAAATCTTCAGAAATTTTTGGAGTAATTTTTCGAAAAAAAACTTTCAGCATTCATATTACATTTCTGATGACTATCATGAAAAGTAAAATGAATAATCTAGAAAGTTATTCTCTAAAAATTTCTGAAGATTTTCATTCTTTTTTCTATAAGCTACAATAATACTTTTATTAAACTTTGAATCTGCCGCCATAAGCAAGTTAGTTTGCGAGTAAACATCTTCAGCGCTAGTTGTACTTCAAGGTCAAAACATAGTCAATGAAATTAACATGGAAATTACCATTCTCTTGGAGGTAGGTGTTCTCTGTTAGTGGTCATGAATTCACTCGCAGCGCTGACGCGTATATATGCTAACTGCTGTTGCAACGTTATTCAACAGTATAAATTTAATTATCTAATGAGGGATTCCTGTTCAAACGGGGCTGCCAGTCGTGAACTGATCCCTCAGTCGCACCCCATTCGATTTTTTTGAGAAATGGAAAACGAAATTTCAAAGCAAACCATTGGAACATATATTAAAAATCCTATTTTTTCGACACGGTTTCTATTTTTCTTTTTTTATTTTTGCCCTTGCTGTCGTTTGATTTTCAGCAATAATTCTTTAATAAAGTATTCCCTGTAATTTTAATTACTAATTTCAAAATAGTTTCTATTTCATGATGTTGACAAGTAACGAATCTATAATTATCTGACTCATATCGCTGCCAGTAATTGAAAATATAATTTAGAAGAAAGTTTCTTTTATTTTGTATATCCAAAAAATCGTCTTCATAATTAGAAATAATTTTATTGAACAAAATGTATGTAATTACAACTATTTGAACTATAACAGCTTTAGGATAGAGAAGACCACCGCGAGTGAGGTTATTAATTAAGTTGTAGTTCTCTTCTACAATGAGTTGTTCATCGAATACTCACTCCAATTTACAAAATTCACACTTAATTTTCCTTAAAATTATATAACAACAATATCCGGCTAAATATGTTTTAGATGGCATTTCGTTTTCTACTCCTTGGAAATCGCTAACTTCGATAGAAATTTTAGGTTGGAAGGAATTATCAACCCATGTTTGGTCCTCATATAAATTGTATTATATAAGTAATAGACTCCTGATATGCAGCAAAAGTTTTTTCGCTTTCTTTGATAGCTTTGAGTAAATTGGCATTATTGATTTCATGAATTTTCTCTTCCTTACTTTTTCGAACATGAGAAGCTGAGGATTTTGAAAGATATTTTGGTCAATTTGGAAATATACTTGGTATAGCGCTATCTTTTAAACGATAGCGGTTTAATGGAACAGTAATATGTTCTCCAGTTTTTCTATCTAATTTTGATATATCGCAGATAATGTCATCAGTATGAAAATGTAACTAACAAACTTTGCTGGAATTCGATGGGATGAAACCTGCTCGGGGAATGCCGCGCAACCATTGTTTTTTCATCTCATCGTTCTTTGGAAATGAAAACAATCTCACAGTCGGAACACTATTATACCCGTAATTTCCTTTACACGATGGAACACTGCACTTGTGAGGCATTTTGAAAAAACTAGAATTCCCGAATCACGACAATACCACTGCACGTGAATCAAACAGTTTTAACTATGTTTATGTTAATTAACAAATTAAAGTTTTGATCAAACAAAGCACAATCACTACGTAATGTATTCACTACGTAATTATATTGATACTTCGTTTTTTCAATGTAAATAAAGTGCAAAGAGAAAATAGACAAATCAGTCGATAGCGTCTCGTCTACTGAATTTGCTACAATTACTACGCACTACGTTTGGTTTGTTATGACCACTAAGCGTGAGGGGAATCTTCTGTGACGTCAGAGCGGTTAGGCCTTATATCTCGGTGGCAACGGTTGAATACGAATTAAAAATGGCGTTCATTCTAGTTCTGTGTCTATCTGAGAACTGATTGTTTTGCTTGTCACGATAACACAGACTTGAATTGAATTGTGATTTATATTGAGAGTGAAACTCTATCGCTTTTTAATCACGATTTGTACCAATTAATGTTTGAATTTCCATCCAGAGACTCACCTGCAACTTCCATTTCCCGGAGTGAACCTATAAGAGAGTGACATTTATACTATTTACTAGAGATATCTCAAGCATTAGAGCCTGAGAATTGATTGGAGCATTCATCAGATACGGCTCAACTGTGCCAGTGATGAGAATGCGGGAGTAAGTTTTCACCGCTTTCCAAGACCCGGAAAAATAAATGTTAATAGGTGACTATACTAACAAATGCTTATTCCTAATGTTACTTAGTATTGCTTGAATGTTGTAAACTATCCGAGCTCCGCCTATCACAGCATTTAAGTGCCTTTTCAAATCAGGTATTACCCTTACGTATTTGTGTGCCAAGATTGATGTCGATAAGTCACTATAGTGTTTGCTGGTAGACGTAGATAGACAAACACAAATGAAAATCAATCACATAGAGGTATTATTTGTAAATCAGTTAAGTATTTTCCGAGTTATAGTGTTTACAAACAGACAGACAGGACTTCGTCTATGAAATTAGTGTTCCAGAGTACCTTAACCACAACTACGAACGACAGTTTCTCACCTTGGATTATAGTTTTTTGTCATATTACTTTGAAGCAACATGAAATTAACGTGTCTATTTGTCACTTTATTGTCTGAAATTACTTCAGACTATGTGAATTTAAATTGCTTTCCGATAAAATTCTTATCTGTAGGGTGTATTCTTTCTAAAACTAATACCGCTTTTTTTAATTACAGGTGCAGATTATGGGCTAAATTCTGTCAGCCATGTACCGATTGGTCCGACGAAAAAGCTCTAATGAAGCTCTTCACCACACATAAATATATATGTAGTAGGCATTCTAAAACAGATGCCTACAGTGAAATATTTCCTTCAAAATGGACTGTGTTTTGTGATAAAAATAAATCATTCAACATATTCAATGGTACTTTACTATTGTATTGCCACTCAAAACTGTTAAATATGTTTGTTTTCAAAACAAGAACCGACTGCATTAGATAATGCACTAAAAAATTGAAACTAATATTAAATAATATAAGTCTTCTATCTACCTTTATAAATACACACCTTCAAAATTACCAGTATGAATAGAATTGATATTATTTTCTAACTTTTAATGCATTATCTAATGAAGTCGGTTTTAGTTTTTGTAAGACAATAATTATAATTTTGATCGAACATGTGAATTACTAATAATTCTTTATTCTTCTATTTCCCAGATCGCAGACCAAGCTCTTGTATTTATGGTGCAAGGATTTGGACGGTCTGTGAAGCAATCAGTTGCTTATTATTTTAGCTCTTCGCGCAAACATCCAGTGATCGCCTTGTAGTATTTTTGCGCGACGTTATCCGGGCGTGTGAAGAAGCTGGGTTAAGAGCGATCTCAACTGTATGCGACATGGGCTTCAACAATGTGAGAGCATTGAAAAATCTCGGAGCAACTGAAGCAGCCCCATACTTTTTTTTTGATGGTCGCCGAATATACACGGTCTGTGACCCTTGTCATCTCCTCAAGTGTACGCGGAACAACTGGATGAAAAAGCCTCTTCAGCTAGAAGGGGCTGTGGGACAACATATAATAAAAGGTTTGTGCATTCAGATTAATTTGTTTGTAATTAAGTATACTTTTCACGATTTTATTCTTCTTATTGATATAATACTTACATACTGTCTTCATCTGTGGCGTAGGGGTAGCTAAATGGGAACATTACAAAACGCTGTTGCTGGTGATATTTCAAGGATTGAGTTATATCACAGATGAACACTTGAATCCAAAAGGGAAATCACTAATGAAGGTTAAACTTGCTGCTCAGGCTTTCAGCCTTACAATAGCTAGACAAATTGAGAGTGAATATAAGCATGGTAAATAAATTATCACAGTTTTCTGCTCCATTTTTTTCATCCGTGTACGAGGTAAGTCGAAAAATATGAATTTTGCTCAAAAGTATATTACCTTTATTTTAGAAAATATTGAAAGTTTTTATTAAAAAAAGTTAATCATAATTGAAAACTATTGTCAGATACCCAATATTATTCATCCGCCTTGAAAAAAACATATTTTATTATTTTTATTAACTTCTGTGTATTAGCATTGAAAATTTACGTCTACCGATAAACATTTAATCTAGGATGCACTAGCTTGTCAAATCTTCCTATTTCACAGGTTGCCTGAAAGGTGATGAATCTGCTATGGTCACGTCGTTCCTGGTAGAGTTTATGGACAAGTTGTTCGATGCAACGAACGCGAAAGGTGATATTCCCTATAGAGGCAATGTACTGAGAACACGAGTGACTTCTTCAAGTTCGCATCTTCATTTTTTTGAAATAGCCGCAGATGTTATCAGGACCTGGTCTTATGCAGGGCACACAGTCCAATTCCCCTATTTCACAAACTGGTTGGCTGTTCACCCTCCGTGCCATTCACCATATCTGGGTGGATCTTCAAAAAGAAGGTTTCTCCTATCTAGAAACCAGAGCACTCAACCACGACGCCCTCAAGAACTTCAACGGTGTAGTACGATCCAATTGCGTTGGAAATAGCAACCCAACTTGCACTTCAAACGTATTTGAAATATCTAATTACTGGTTCCTGGTGGCATCATGAGAGAGCACAATGAATGTGTAAGTATATATCTACCGTGAATATAGTAGAATATCTATTGTATATTCATATTTGTGTTTTCTTGCTTATATTATATTTTTAAAATTTGTTCTTTAGACCCCAGAACCCGATGCATAACTAACTATTCCAATCAACACCGCATAAGTCATACAAAATAAGTGGGATCACTGAAAATCATTCTCCCAACTATCTACCGGCTACCTCATCCACTATCTCCGTGGACTATACATAGATCAACCTTAAAATAGCCCAACACTGCAAAGCGACAACACCCCCCTCAACCTGGAAATTATTTACGGAAGGGAGCAATAAATATAAAGAGATAGAGAGAGCATATCAGTACTGGGAACTTATCCCAAGGTAAAGATTAAATACACCAATCTTTGCCCAAGCGGGATGTCAGTTGTTAATTATGAGTTATATGATATACTCCAAGCTGTACGATATTTACCTACAACAACAACAAGATACCAAGTGGACTATTTGTTCCGCACTCACTCTCAGCTCTGTTATCACTTAAATATCATTGAATTGATAACGTATTAGTACAGAGGATCTAGCATTTCGTCTTCAACCTCAAACTCTAGGATTAGGAAATACATATGCTGTGGATTCCAACAGATCAGGGTATTCCAGAAAATGAGAGGGCAGATACAATATCCAAATTAACTACAGCTGCCACTTATATAGAATCAGATATCCCATTTCAGAAAGTACCTGCAAGAAAAAAACGGTTGAATACTGGAACCAAAAGTCGACAAAGTTAAAACTCAAAGCTTCATAGTGCAAGAAAAAATATTTATGAATGCTAAACTATAATCGTATCAAGCAGAAGACACCACTGTTTAATAACAATAATACTGTAATGTTACCCCGACCCCCCCTTACATTGAGACATTGAGCTAAACATTACTTTGAGGAAGAGCCGCAGCCAAGCTGACTGCTCAAATTTCAAAATTTTATGTATTTTCGTGACTTTCAAACCATTTGTCAAACATTGTTTCAAATTTCTATAGTGTATAACATATTCTTTTTTATTATAAAGAGTTGTCATTAATTTTGGTAATTTTGAAACGGGTGGTATGCGGTGTTCGGCAGCGAATGGAAAATCTTTATGCTGACGGTGTAAGTTGTGAGGATATTCCAGATCCACTTGTAGCATATATCCCTCATGTTTGAATCAACAAATCCATATCAATTACATTCATTTTTATTTTCGATTTAAAATATATACATAATATAGATGAATTGGAAGTATCTAATTTTGGTGATTTAATTTTGGAATTCTCTTCGATCCTGCTGCTGCTCTCAAACGAGGCTGAGGATTCATCTTCGTCACCATCGTCGTAGGATATATTTCTTTTGGTAGTTTCTTCTGATGGTAGATGAAATACTCCAGTATCTCCCCAAGTTCTATTTGGGTAGAACACGAGTCGAATTTTAAACTTGTTTTCTCGCTCTGGAATTTCGGTAGAGAATACATGCATCTGTCCATCGTTCACGGTTATTATTCTCATTGCTATACATTGTTGATCGTTGAAACAAATGCCTGCTTCGATTACATTTGGTGGTATATCTACGTACAACATGTTTCCTATTATATTGTATAAAAGTATAAACGATGCCTTCAATTTAGCCATCTTCTACGTGTTTCTTTTCTATTACGTGGACATCAAATGAAAGCCATTAGACATCGCATCATCTTATATTTTTCTCTCGATTGGCAATTACACATGCAGTAGGGGTATGTTTTACGAGCAGGTTTATGCAACTCGTTGACAATTTGAACCTTTTCTTTCGAAGCCATCACTGAGTATGATTGTGTAAAAATCTTAATTTTTCTTTTTGATGAGTTGCTCCAAATTTGTTATGGATGCTTGGATTTTTTTTATGCTTATATTCAAATTAAATCACGTGACATCATTGTGTTATCTTAATTTTTCTTTTGATGAGTTGCTCTAAATTTGTTATGGATGCTTGGATTTTTTTATGCTTATATTCAAGTTTGTAATATCTAGTCCTAATTCAGATATTTGGTAAACGACATTCGTTCGAAACTGATTCAACTCTCTTTCCACATTTTTGGTTAAGGTGTGTGCTTCAGTCACATTTTCAAATTTTTTGTTGATGGCATTAGTGAGTTGTTTCAAATTGTTTGTGTAAGCACGCTCCACATCTGATATGAGCAAGTTCACTTTAAAGAATTGTGTTTTAACATCTTTCTGCAAGTGATTAAGCTTTTTAGCCAGAATGTCGTCGAAAGTCTGTTTGTATTCAACGTCTTTTGCAGATAGCTCGCTAATTCGATTACGAAAGTCACCGAATGTTTCGGTAACAATTTCAATTTTTTTTTCGAATTGTTTCACAATCTCGGTGAGATCCTCAATAGTTTTCGTAAGCACGTCAGCCCTATGTTGGTAGCATCCATAGGATTAGTTGGCATTTTTACGTTACACAGCTTAAATTTTTTAAATCAATATTACCGTCAGGAGTATGTGCTAAACCATCACCAAATTCAATCATCGGTCGCCGCAATCGTTTTCTCGAAGAACTACGTCCGAACTTGTCTTTGGTCATCTTGGAAATGATGTCTATTGAATGATATTGGCCTCTTTCAATTCTTCGATTATGGATATAATTTCATTGTCAAGTGAAGTGTTTCCAGCATTTTTGGACGCTAACAATCGTAAACGCTCATACAATTCGTTCGGATCATCCCAATAAATGTATTCCATAGGTTTAGAATTGTAAGACATTAAGCCCCGTCCCTACGCCATTCGCAACGACTTTCGAATAAACATTGGTTTGATGATTTCCATATATTTGCGTCTATTAGTTCCTTTCAATGCATTATTTGCTTTTTTATGTATATTCGATTGAAAATTGAAATTTTCTGGATCATCGTAGAATATCAGTTCATATAGCCCAGGTGTTCCTTTCACTTGCTGTCCAGCAACTTTGATGTGCTGCTTATCAAAATCGATTTCTTTTGAACCAAGCCGCCATTTTGAAGTTGTAAAATCATATATGGGTCCGTATACTTTGTCTATCTTCTCATCATTGCTCCAATATTGTGTTAAGAATTTATGACTCATTGGTGGATACTGATCGATATATGCTTGAATGACTTGAGGAGCAATTGTATCTTCGTCAAATGTTCCGTCTTCTTCATCATCGAACACTTCATCATCATCATCTCCATCAGTACTGGCAATAGGTTCAAGTTTCTGGAATGGTGGTAGAATTTCAGCATTGCTGACCGATGCATCCTCTGTCTTCACTTCTTTTTTTGGTACAGTGGTGGTATGTTCATTTCTGAGCGAATTTTTAGCTACTGCCAGCTGCTTTTTCAGTGGAACCGATATGGGTTTGAAATATTTTTGTAATGCCTCATCCTCTTCTGATTTACCCAATTTCAATGATAAGTATTTCTTTTTTATGATTCTAGCGATTTCATTGATTTTCGTTTTGCGAACTATGTCAACCTCTTTGCTGGGTGGCTTCATGTTGACGAATATACTTTATCATGATTAGTTCATGGTTTTATAAACTTATCGAAGCTATATCGATAGCGACCTGCATTCAGATCACACTCCTTTACGATCACCATTGTACCGAATTTTTCATTCCAACAATCAGCACACATACGTTTGAAATCGTTGAATGACACATCAGGTGAAACGTGTTCATCATACACATGCTTTAAATTTATTTCATCTTGCTTGAACAACACAATTAGATTGCAATTGTCTCGCAACATTTGCTTTGGAGCCTTACTATACGTTTGCCCAATGTACATAACATCTATACCTCGATGTCCACACATGGAATAATATTCTTGGATTTTCTGCCGTTTATCACAAGATATGTCATCAAAAATGAATATGGAATTTGGTTTAGCCTCGTTGGGTCTTATAATTTCCTCGTTCTCTTTGAATTGAAAATATCCGATTCCTTTGACTTTTTTCAACAGCTCTTCGAGTAACTGATACTTAGGTTGATACAATGACTTTGAATACACGTAAACGTTTTCAAATTTAGCACCATTCGGGTGGAAGAGCAGTGAAAGTGCTGCATTTGTTTTCCCACATCCACTCGGTCCACATATGATTGCACGAAATGAATGTGGTAGCAATGTACCATGCTTACTGCTGGTAGATCCTCATGTTGTGCACGATACCATGAAATGTTTAGGATTTTGTATAAATGTTCATGTCTTTCAATATTGACATCATTTTCAGTGTTGATTCATCACGGTAAGGGTGTGGTTAATAAGCTCATCAATAACCTACCATTTGAACTACATCTGCCAGGCTATTCATATTGTGGACCGGGAACTAAATTGAAAGAACGCTTAGAACGTGGAGATAGAGGTATAAATCCGTTGGACGAAGCTTGCAGGGAACACGACATTGCATACTCTCAAAACAAATCATTGGAAGAACGTCATAAAGCCGATCAAGTGTTGGAACATAGAGCTTGGGAACGAGTCAAATCGAAAGACGCAAAATTTGGTGAAAAATCTGCTGCTTGGTTCATTACCAACGCTATGAAGGCGAAACGTAAACTCGGTATGGGTATGAAGAATCGGCGACAGCATGGATTCTCCCAAATTGCAAAGAAGATTCATCAAGCTATGGAAAAGTCTCCTCATCACGAAGGTGGCAGTTTGAAAAAGTCATCTGCTGCTGCTTTGAAAGCAGCTCGATTAGCCTTAAAAAAATGTGGAGATCGAAAACGTATTCAAGTACCTAGAATTATACCATTGCCAAAAAGTGGCGGTTTTCTACCGCTAATTCCATTGTTTGGCGGTCTCTCGGCTCTAGGGTCGCTGGCTGGAGGAGCGAGCGCCATCGCAAAGACCATGATCGACACGAAAAATGCAAAGAAAAAGATGGAAGAAGACGCACGACATAATAAAGCTATGGAACACTTGGGATCCGGCTTGTTTCTACGAAAAACGCGTAACAGATTCGGTCTGTTCTTGAAGAAACAGCATAAAGGAGGAGAAGGATTGTACTTTAAGAAACAAAAACACTACTAGCTCAGCTACCCAACAGAGCTTTGTACGATGGGGAGATTATGGAATGTGCGAAAAAGCTGAAAATTACACATTTTCGCGGTGTTTTTATGCGAGACACTCTTCCTCATCATCCTAGATATCGTGAATGTGCCGTAGTGAATTTAGATTCCTCCATCAATCTAGGTACACATTGGGTAGCTTACAGAAAGGATGATAACACTGTAAAATATTTCGTTTTGGAAATTTGAAGCCACCAAAGGAATTGGTTGATTATTTTGGAAAGCAGCAGTGCGTCAAGATATTTTATAATTATGATGTATATCAAACATATGATCAAAACAATTGTGGACACTTGTGTTTAGCATTTCTATGTCAATAAAAGATACTGTCACAACTACTTGTGTATCAGTCATGTCGATGAAACGAAGTGATACAATACTGACTTTGAAGAGTCATTCTTCGATTCTCTCAATTGATCTATCACCGCCGCGTGACAGTGAATATGGCTTAGCTCTTCTAAGTTTTCATTCGTACAACAGTATGCTGGCGCTTTCATGTTCCAATCCATTAGTTACGAACAAAATGGCAAAGAGTTGGAATCAGTGCGTGACGTTGGAATTGTGAGTACCGTTCGAGGGTTTTTATGCTATAGCGAAGAAGAGTCTAAACCCTTGAGTATAGCGACGTGGAGTCCAGATAAAGATGTTGGTATCATCAAGGCAGATGCGGATACTTTGTCATTTAGTATGCTCATTCCGTTGAAACATTTGTTGAATATTTTCAATGACTACGAATATGTCGTATATGGAAAACATACCATTTGATTGGTGCTTGCTCAAAATGACAATCAATGCTTTACCATCGCCAATCCTACAACAACTGAAGTACAATTGGAAATTGAAAATATCGAGCTCAAAGTGGAAAGATTGCATCCAAACGATCAAATTAAATTGCAACTTTTAAAAGCAATCAAAGCTGACACTCCCATCTTGATACCGTTTAAAAAATGGGAAATTCACATGTTGCCTGCTCTCACTACAGGAGCCACCTCATCATTTTTAGAAAGTCCTCGCTATGTCATCGTTTGTTTCCAGAGCAACCACAAAAAGAACCAAGTGAATAACGATCCTACGAAATTTAATTATGCAAACATTATGAATATCACCTTGACGCTGAACGGAGCCAGCTATCCAAAGGAGAAGATGCATTTGGACTTTGAAAAGGGGTATTTTACCGAAGCTTACTTCAACTACACTCAATTTGGAAAAAGCTACAAACACTCTTATCTACATATGCCGCTCCTAAGTTACTCTGAATTTGCAAATAAACCTCTATTTGTCATCGATTGTTCTCACGGAGATGAAAGCGTGAAAAGTTCAAGTGTTGATGTCAAGCTTGAAATAGAAGCGTCGTCTAAAGGTTTTCCAGTAAATACTTGTGTCTATTGCATCATCATTCACGATAACATAATTGAACAACATCCTCTCAGTGAAATTATAAAGAGATGGAACTAGGATGACAAGACCTCTGTCCTCAGTTTAAGTTCAACCATCGTCCAGGAGAGATGAGAATAGCTTTCGTAGACATTCAAGGCTTCAATGTGGAGTGCCGATTCCACCCCAAAGAAATTGCCTTAAGGATTGGACGTCGATGTAGTAATTATTTGCTATTACCACCAATAACGTTCTCATCGCTAAGCAAAGCAGATCGATGTGGCGTTTGTTATTTGGAGAAGAATGTATACATAACCTCAAATATTCTTCCGGCTTTATACCATACGAATCGCTAGATGATATTCTAAAGGAAAATCTCAACGAAATTGATATCATCTATGTGCGAGGACATCAGAAGAAGCAGTTTTTGGATGATAAACTTCAATCTTTCTACGGAGAGCAAGCTGGTAGAGTCGTGAATTTGGAGGAATTTGATAACTCATGGCACACTGTTCCAACATTCAAAAATAGTGGATTTTCATCATGTATGCACCACACATATAGCAACAGTCAATTCTATAATTTTAGTCTTAGAAATGTTGATGAATTGTATAAATGGTTTTGTAATACTTTACCTTTATGAGCAATAGAGAGATTTAAAAAAAAATGTTTTTTTAATTTTTTTTGGAGGGGGTGGGGTGCAGACAAGAAAGAAGTTTTTTTTGTCTGACAGCAGTTTCAGTCTGAGAGTCATAGAGTTACGATGATGTTGAAAGAAAGGTTGGAGCAACACATTCGACGTTTGGAAGAATTAAAAAATATTCTAAACTTTTTTGAGGAAAAACGGAAGGTATTTACATTGTTCCATGATATGACTATCAATCCTACCACCCAATTCAGTGAAAAAGATTGGAATGAGAAGGTTTTCAAAAATCCTACACGTTTTTGTCAACGCAACAAACCCGATGAGATGCCATCAAGAAGAAACACTCCGTACTCTATTTAAAAATTTTGTTTGATAAAATCATTTATTAAATAAAGCAAATAGCAAATAGCAAGTATAATGTTGTTTTATTCAGAAAATCATTTTTGATAAATACAATATTAAACATAATACATTTTCTTCCGCTCATGACTCCTGATTTGAAATATGGCGTCGACTAGCGAGTCACGTTTGAGAGCAGCATCGGAAAATACCGGAAATATCGAGGAAAATAACGACTGTTTAATAAGTGAAAGTAACGAAAAAGTGTTTTGGACAATAACAAAGTAATTTGCTGTGAAACTACGAATCAGAAAGCTGACAAGGATGAAAATTATACAAGTTTTAAAGTAGATATCATATATCTCAAAAAATTAATAGCTGAAATGGAAGACAAAAACTCTATTTTGAAGGAAAATAATTATATACTATCAGAAAAGGTAAATTGGTTACAGCAAAGAACTAAACCACGACATAAAATGGGATCACAAGGTCAGTTGACTGAAAATCCAGCACATGTTGAGTTGGAAGGAAAAATGAAATCTAAACAACGAGATAGAAATTCTTCTTCTCCTCTCTACCATATGCAGATGGCCTCTGCCACAAATTCTCAAGAAGGGGACAGAACAACTGAAATAGTAGATCAAATTATTCAAAATAATGTACCTGTCGGTCCTGACATGAACGATGTAGTAGATCAAATTGCACAAAATAATGTGCGCATGTCAGAAATACAAGAAAATGGAAGAACTATCAATGCAAACTGTAGTTTGCAGAGGTGAGAGCGGTATCTCTCACTTCTGCGTACAGAAGCATTATTTACAGAAAAATGTTGGATTATCAAGGTCACGTAATGGTTTTTCCCGATTAATTTAAATATATGGCTTGAAATTAACGAGATGTTGTATTTAATACAATCCTTCAATGATAAGTAATCATTTGAAAATGTTTTCAACTTGTAAAAGGCAGTAATAATTATATTATCAATATATGTAAAACCAAATAGACGGATTTCACAATTTATTATTTTCAAGACTCTACGGTGTTGCCGGTGCTAAGATTTTACCTGTTTTTAAATACCTAACTGATATAGATATCGGATAAATACCTAAGTGAATCTGACAAATTAATTATGATCATGATTGTAAAATCATTTATTATTTAAAAAGCATGCATACTATTTCGCTCTTATTCGAAATTGGTACATTTTTAAGGCACTAATAATATTTGTCAAACGTATACTACTACTATACTATACTAAATGGCAACAATGAGGTAGATGTAGCAATAGCAGAGAACAGAGACGTATATAGAACTGCAATCCTTAATGTTAATACATCTATTTACTAAGAGATGGCAGAGCGATTAGACGTTTTCGTTATTCTATTTATTAGTCTATGGTGTTCGTACTCTGTGGGTTATTAATTAATTAATTAATATTTGATACCTAGTTATATTTCTTCTAACATTGCCTACTCGTGCATACATTTTTTTGGTTTTAGCTTTTGGTTCAGATCACACGATATAGCTTTTTTTATAATTAGACGTGGCCCGCTGTTGATAAATATCTAAGTACATTTCAAGTTATGAAATACAAGGTGGGAGATTAGGAGTGCGTAGGTATTCGGACGATTACGGGGTTATTGTAAAGATTAAGAGAAAATGTCTATAACTAACCCAATCGTATCTTAAACATTCTACAACATAAAAATATTTTCAATTATACAATAGTTGGAACTCTACACAACTTTGTTTTTTCTTATGGAATGTTTATAATTTTAATTTATTTTTCAGATCAAAATGGAAAAACAATGTCAGTTTATTAATATGACTTTATGTTTATAGCTAATATTTTATGAGATATTAATTAGGATAAGAGAGTCAGTATGTAGTTATTCGCGAATTTTTTTTAGTATATCTATATTCATGTCCCCAACAATAATGGTAATGTGACTACCATTATCAGTGTTGTGCTAATATGCTTCAAGATCTGTAACATTACATTTAATTTCTTGGCAAGCGCTGAAAAGAAAAGGTCAGCGAGGTAGGATAATAGGGAAACCGTAAACCCTACGACTTCTGGAAAAAAATAAACCGGTTAAAAGAAATTCAGCTAAACTATTTTCAAGTTTCTAAAAGGGCCGCTAGGTGTCGTAATTACCGAGGTATAAATTAAAATTAAATTTTTCTAAAAAAATCGAAATATTAACGTATTGTTTTAGTACCGGAAATGAAAAGTTCATTACATTCTGCGTAATTTTGGTCCTCACACTTTTTCCGTATTTTTGATTATATGGGTGGGGGGAGTACTTTATTAAACCGCTGTAATCTCCTTGACGCGTTATCCAAATCTAATAAGTTTAGTCATGTTTTAAAGATAACTCGACGCTTATTTTAAAAATAGTGTCGGATGTGTTCGCAAGTTCACAACTTTACTCCTAGAGTGCACTGATAAACCAATATTCAGTTTTCATATTTTTTTGTTAAAAAATTAAATGACACGATACATTTATTAATCACTGGTTTTAAGAGCCACATAATTAGCTACATTTTGGCGAAAACCCCGACTTGATATCTTTACTCGTTTTTGAGTTAATGTAAAATTGATATTTTTGTTTTATTAAGAAAGTAATAATCATTTTCACTCCCTATTTAAAGATATAAGTTACTTATTGCTTATTCAGTTAGGTTAGGTTAGGTTACCACTGAGTAAAAAAAAACTATTTCTTTAGGTACTTTAATCATAATATCCCTAAATATGTTGATAGCTGCGCAATTTTACTTTGCCAATAGACCATTGGATTATTTTTATTCGTTCTTAAGTTAGCGTAAAATTAATTTTTGATGAAAAAATAATTGGGGCCATAGAACCAAATGGTTTTTTGATCGACGAAAAAACGAGAAAAAAAACATGATTATCTATTTAAGCAATATTGGTGGATTAATAACAACGTAAAGTAAAACATAGAAATAATTATTTGAGTGAATTAATAATTTTAATAATACGAACATGGACACAAAACTACCGTCAGCTTCGGCTGTTGGGGAGAACATTGAAAACGTTGGACAATTAAGTAAAAAGAGTGTTTGTAAATGTGTACTGTATGTGCTTCTCTTACTTAAGATTCCACCGCACGCCACTGCTCATAACAACAAGTAATGATAAAAACTATGTGCTAATTACGTTTCTATGAACCGAACTTTAGTTTTTAAAAACAATATTTATTTGGAGGAAGTGAAATACATAGTTACAGAATGATAACTAATACAACATCTATGTCTAATGTCTATCAGAATCTAAGTCTCTCTACAGTGTTACACATATTTATAAAGAAATAGTTGCTGATGAAGAAGTTCTCGGGAATCATCCTGTCAGCTATTTAGAAGTGGAAGGTTTGATCCTAACTTCTCCATCCCCTAGGGAAGTTTTGTGAGGGACGAACAAAACGGAAGCCTCTGGTATAGGTGTGGTTGATGAGGTTGGTCTGGGTAGTTGTATTTGAAGATGCTTTCGGAGTTTGTATCCCAAAAATGCAATTGCTCCTGCAATTAGGATAAAGGTGGGTGTTGTCCAAAAATGGGTGGTGTCCATTGAAATTTCTTCGATTGGCATGAGTGGGATTGGACCTTGGTGAATTTTATGTAATTCATCTAGTGGAATTTGTTCAAGATGAATTGGATTGGTTTTGATTTTCATTTTTTTCGAGTTCAAAACCATTCGAACCTGTGGAAGTGGTAAGGGTTGCTCATATGTTACATCGTGTGAGTTAATGTAACGTCCAGTGGTTGTCTGAAAAGCACATCCTGGGGGTAGTTGTATCAGGAAGGTTCCATGTAATACGGCTATAGTGGGTGTAGTACATTGTGTAGAAATTTTGGTTGGCTTTGGAAAAATAACTATATAATGAGCATTAGTTATTTCCTCTATAAGGGTAGTATTCAAGGAAACAGGAACGGGGTTGCATCGAGCGTCTTCTTGCGTTAACCTCAGAATTGGCAAAATACAGGTATCGGAATCAATTCTTCTAGTGATTTTTTCACACAGAAAACCAGGATTAATCTTTCTGCATGGCTCTTCGGAGTACTGATGAAATTCTCTGCTTAATGTCAGATAAGGTGCAGGTGGGATAAGGGTAGTAAAATTTATTGTAGGTATTGAATACAAATGATAATGTGAAAATTTTTCGGGAGAAAGTAATGGGAAATGCAAGATAAATACTATCATTGTATCTGAATAATAAGCATCTACGGTAATTATCTCGTAAAATTTAAGTAATTCAGTATCATCAGTATATAAAAGTTGCTCTTTCGTATGATAGCGTTGTAAAGAATTGACCAACAATTTCAATTTTTCAGGTGGCAAAATGTTGTTATATAGAATATTTGATTTAGCAAAAGTAATTGCAATATCAAAATCAGTGAGAAGCTCTGATAAAATTTGTAAGGATAAACTCAATTGGTCTAAAATGTTCCTTATTCTGAAAAAATATTCAAAATTATAGATTGTCTTGTCCAATTTAATTTTTACCGTATTGATTTCCTTGGAAATAATTTCCTGATTGTGAGTAATTAATGAAATTGTTTTATTATAATTTTCAATTAAAGCCGTAGTTAATGAGATATGTTGGTTCAACCTTTGAATAACATTTACTCGACTATTTCGTAATTGTTCTATGGCTTTATCATATTTTTCAGCGTCTTCTTGATCTAAGTTTCCTGAAATGGCTTTAATAATACTGCCAATGCCATTTATAAGTCCTCGTTTTGTTCTATAATTTGGATGTATAGTATTAAATTTTTGGCGTACAATTTGAAGTTGGTATTTAAGTGCTTGTAAAAAATTTGTTAAGCCTTTCAAATACGGGTTACTACTGTTTGATGTTAACACTGTATAGATATCATAATAATGACTATGTATATTATCTATTTCAAAACCTATAGGCGTGAGATTATAATAGTGGATGAAATCATGATTGCTTATTCTAATTCTGGCTTCTCCCAGCCGGAGGGGTAGAATCCCTGGATTGTCTTTCAGGTTTTGTATGCGGACTTTCTCTGCAGATATGAGGGTCCACCTGTAATACAGATTGGGATTTATGTTTTATATTCTTCTTGTGACAAGAGGTGTTGGGTAATGTCACTGTTACATCTTTGTTGTCTGTTACTTCTTTCTTTGAAAAGCGAGGGAGTAACTTGTTTCTCACACCAGTATTTTTGGTAAAAATTATATCTTGGGGTTTATACTGTACTGGTTGTTGTCGAGTCTCGTTTCTTTTTGAAATTACTTGAGTTTTTAGGCGATTACTAAGTTCATTAATTTCCTTATAAATTACTTTAGTTTTATCCCTATGTTGTTGGATATAATTGTTCATTAAATTTCGTTGAATGTCAAGATCAAATGGGTCTCTGGTATTAAAATGACCGTTTAATACTTCAATTGGTTTTTGTTTTGTGGTGGAATGGATGCTATTATTGTACCCTAGTAATGCATATGGCATTTGTTCTTTGACGTTAAAGTGGGTTTTGTGTCCTCGTAAGATTCTTAAGTGTTCAATTAATGTTGAATGAAATCTTTCGATCATTCCATTCGATTGAGGATTCTCTGGTGTTGTATAATGTATAAGAACTTTATGGGTATATAAAAATTCTTGAAGTAATGTATTTTTGAATTCAGGTCCATTATCAGAGATTATCATTTCTGGTAAACCATGATGAGTTATGAACATAAGGAGTGCTCGTACGATGTTAATACCATTAGCTCCTTCTATCGGGTATGCTTGACCATATTTCGAAAATGAATCTATTATTGTTAAGAATTTTTGACCACTTGCTTGAAATGTGTCGATGTGAATTATTTCAAGGGGTTTTGTTGGAGTTGGCGTTATCATGAATTTTGGTTTAGCTGGATGCCTATCATATTTTATTGTTTGACAGAGTTCACAATTATTTAGAAAATCTTCAATATCTTTTTTTAAAGAGGGCCAATAGTACTTTCTTTTAATCTGTTGTTCCGTTTCATTTATTCCGCGGTGATTGGTTTTTCCTTCATGGTAATTACGGATTATTTCTTTTTGTCTTTCCTCACAATTTACGTCTTCCAAAATGTTAGTACATTTGACAAGATCGTAAGCAGTATTTTTAAACATTTTTTGAATTATAACGGATGTTGGCTCATATTGGGATTCAGGTTCAAATTTTATAGCGAATTTTGTTTTTGGTAGAACGAATTCTTTAAAGAAATTTACAATATCTTTTTCCATAGTAGTAAGGCTTATTTGCGCATGAATTTGTTTTTTATTCTGAAATATGTGTTCAATTTTTGGAGATGCGGCGTTATAATGAACAAAAACTAATCTGATTTGATTATTATAATAATTTAATGGTTTTTCTGAAATAGGTATATTCATGATTGGATCTTCTTCTGCCGTATGTATCGTATTATTACTATTTTCTTGTTGTTCTGGTAAGTTTTCCATTGTTTCATCAGCTGTGTCAGTTGCGGAATCATCGTCGCTAACATTATAATATATTTCATCAGCCGATTGTGTTGACATTGAACTAGATTCATGTTCTTGCTGATTTTCATGATGAGAGCTGGCATTGTTGTACATAGATGCATTTTCAAGCTCTTTATAAAAATTTTCCATATAGTCGTTTAAACTGAATGTTTCCTTTGTATTTAATTCTATGCGTGATAGAGCGTCAACATTTTTATTTGCTTTACCCGATTTGAAAACAACTTCATAATCAAATTCTTCTAGCTTTAATCTCCATCTAATTAACTATGAATTAGGGTCTTTCAATGAGAAAAACCATTGTAATGGACGGTGGTCGGATAAAATTTTAAATTTTCGTCCAAAAAGATACGGTCTAAAGTATTTAGTAGCCCATACGATAGCTAACATTTCTTTTTCTATAGTTGAATAATTTTTCTCGCTGTCGTTTAAAGTACGAGACGCATATGCTATTGGCTTATCTGTGCCAACGGGGCCTTGGGATAAAATTGCTCCTATAGCGAAATCACTAGCATCTGTAGTTAAATTAAACGGCATAGTAAAGTCGGGATATTGTAGAATTGGTGCATTTGTTAACAAATTCTTACAAATTTCAAAGCATTCTATAAAGTCAGGTGTTATTTTAATTTTGGCATCTTTTTTCAAACATGAAGTGAAAGGTTTCGTGATTTTTGAAAAATCTTTGATAAATTTCCGATAGTAACCTAAAAGTCCTAAGAAAGCTTTAATTTATTTCCGCGTTCTTGGTAGCGGGTATCTCAAAATAGTTTTGATCTTGTCCGGGTTTGGTTTTATTCCGGTTGGGGTGATGACATGTCCTAAGAAAGCTACTTCTTTCCGTAGGAATTCTGACTTATCCAATTGTACTTTAAGATTTGTCTCTCGTAATCTCTCGAATACTTTTTTCAAATTTTGGAGGTGTTCTTGAAGAGAGGTCGAATATACGATAATATCGTCCATATATGTGACATATGTTTCCTTGTAAATCTCTTAGTACATTGTCAATGACTCTTTGAAATGTTGCTGGTGCATTTTTGAGTCCAAAAGGCATTCTGAGATATTCATAGTGCCCTTGCTCTACGGAGAAAGCTGTTTTTTGGACGTCTTCCTCAGCCATTTCGATCTGGTGGAATCCACTCGCCAAATCTAATGTTGAAAAGTACTGACATCGTCCAAGTTTGTCCAAAACATCATTGATGTTTGGTATAGGATATTTGTCATCAATTGTTTTGTCATTTACCTTCCGGTAGTCTACAACGATTCTCCATTTAACCTTTCCAGATGCGTCCGGTTTCTTGGGTACTATCCAGATGGGTGATGACCATGGAGATTCACTGGGTCGAATTATACCTTGATTGAGCATTGATTTTATCTGTTTTTCAACTTCAGGTTTATGTATGTGGGGGTACCTGTATGATTTCGTAAAGACAGGATACTCATCCTTTGTTTTTATGTGATGTTTAATTTTATTTGTAAATGTTAAAGGGGTATTGGGAATATAAAAAATGTCCGAAAATGTTTTACAAAGTTTTAAAATTTGATGACGTTCTTCATTATTCATATGTTGCGTTCGAATATTTTCTTTAATATTAGAGAATTTTCTTTTATCCGATGGTTTGAGTTCAGCGTTAAAAAAGTGGTAATTATTCATATTTAGGACAGCTGATTTAACTGGGTCAGTCAATGCTATTTGCATCTCAGTGTCTCTATTGTTTATTAACTCTGCCCACGCAAGATTGTTACAGGCTATTGTTAACGTTTCGCGTAATCTCGCGCCTTGCACGTTTTGCTGAGGTAGCAAGATGGTGCCGTCTGCTTCTGTTACTGGTAATCTTACCCGTGCGACCGAATGTGGTTCAAGGTGAATTGAATAAAATTGTTTCTGGTCTGTTTCGTAATAAAAAATAGGAAGAGTTGCAAATGCTGTAATTAATCTGGCATTAATAAAATCTAACTGTGCACTCATTAATTTTAAATTATCTAATCCTATTAATCCATCGAATGTTTTATGAAAACGAAATAGAAAAAAATTTAAGTTTGAGCTGCTGTTAAATTCGTCGAAACTGGGAATTTCAGCACTATAATCTTGGGAATAATTTTGAAAAATAGAACTAACAACAAATGGTTCATGAGTTATATATTTCCTATACAATTTAAAGGCAATTTCGGGATTTAAAAATGATTTTGTTGATCCTGTATCGATTAAAAGTTTAAGCGGGGGTTTTAAAATTTTGATATAAGGGAGTTCTTTCTTATCCGAGAATGTATTAAGTTCGACTATTTTTCGGGTGGTGGATGGGTGTCTTCCGGAAAATTTTGTTCATAATCATGTTCCAGAGATGGTTGATCTTCACCTGAATAAATTTCTTGATCATTATCGGGATAATAATCGTAATCTTGCTCATCATTGTGATCATATGGATTATATTGATCACTTTCCATATTGAATAATTCTTCAACAGTATATTTTTGCTGTTGAGGAATTGGAAGTCTATTGAAATTTCTATTTGGTTTATGGGTATTTCGCGTAGAGATACTCATTGGCGTCGGTTTAGGTAGGTTAGATGGTCCGGGAGTATTCTTCGGTGCCCATACATTAGTATTTGATTTTCTGAATGTTGGTTGCGGTGGTGGAAACCGATGAGGTGTTACATTCCATTGTGGTTGTTGAGTGAATGTATTAGGTGTAAATGATTGATTTTGAAATACTGGTTGGGAAAAATTTTTCTGAAATTGTGGCGGAATTTGTTGCAATTTTTTATTCGGTTGTACATTTTGAGTAAATGATTTTTGTAAATATCTAATATTATTTTCCTCCTGAATAAACTCAATAGCTTTGGCTAATGAGTCGGGTCTCATTGCGCGTATGGTAGATCCTAATGGTTCTTTTAATCCGGCTAAGAATGTTGTTAAAGCTTGTTGCCTAAAGAACATCTTTTTGCTATTGCGAATGGCTTCGTTTTCATTATGGAGTTCAATATAATTTGAAATCGTACTTAAAATTTTGATACATTTTTCATAAAATTGAAGCGGTGTTTCAAACTATGATTGCCGTAAATTAACAAGATCTCGAGTTAGCGCGTTTTCGTCTCTTTGATCTCCAAAATGTTGAATCAAGACATCTTTTATGGTATTCCAATTATGGCAACCATAAACTGATATGACTTCTTTTGCTTTACCAGTCAATTTTCCAACGATACCAAACAATAACAATTTATTTTGAAGACATGCAGCGTTTTCTGGATTTATATCGAAATAGTGATTTAAAATTTCTGCTGATATATTCAAAAATGAATGCAAATCATTTGGATTTCCATCAAAAGAAGGAACAATACTCAAAGTTTTGAGGTCAAATACTGGGACTGCCATTTTATTTCAATAAAATATATGTATATATACAGGTAAAAATATGTAAGTATAATAAGAAAAAAAAATAGATAATTTACAAAATATTGTAAATTGATAACTTATAAACAAAAATAAAATAAATTCAATGTTTTTTAATAAGTAAATATTGAGTTTTCCCTAGAAATTTTAACTAATAGGAGGTCTCAATTATTAAATAGTTTTTCAATTAAATATTCTTAATTATATTGAGTTTTCCCTAGAATTTGATCTAATAGGAGGTCTCAATTGATTGAAAACAGATTATCCCTAGAAATACTTTCTAATAGGATTTCTGCTTAATTTAATCAAGTTTTCCCTAGAATTAATCTAATAGGAATTCAATTGATTATTTTACTAAATTTTTGCCCTTTAATTTGCGCCTGCGTTGCAAGTCAATCTTTCAATACTGTTTCATACAAAAGAAAGGTATCAAAAATATCTACAATTACTCTGAACTAGGATCACTTAAGGACTTGGAACAGAGGAGATCTGACAATTAAACATAGAAAAACAAGAAGTACTCACAAGATAATGATGATGACACGATGCATTTCAATATCTGTTTGGCTTCTGGGTTGTATTGGCTTCTACTTCTTCTTCTGTAGGAAGAATTCTGGTTCTGGATTTTCACAACACTCACGTAGACTCAGGATAGTGAATAAACGATTAAAATCGAAGATGATCACGATTGATTTCTTTCACTATCCTACTGACTGCGCCAATTACGTTTCTATGAACCGAACTTTAGTTTTTAAAAACAATATTTATTTGGAGGAAGTGAAATACAGAGTTACAGAATGATAACTAATACAACATCTATGTCTAATGTCTATCAGAATCTAAGTCTCTCTACAGTGTTACACATATTTATAAAGAAATAGTTGCTGATGAAGAAGTTCTCGGGAATCATCCTGTCAGCTATTTAGAAGTGGAAGGTTTGATCCTAACTTGCTGGTTTCGCATTTGCTATTTTCTAACTAAAGCAGAAAAACATCTTTATTTATTTTCTTTGTAATCAGTCTATCAGTATTTTTGTTACGTTTGAGATTACATTTTACAATAATTCAAAAACGAGTAAAGCTATCGCGTCGCTAAACTGTGGCTATTTATATGGCTTTTAATACCAGTAAGAAAAAAATGTATCGTGCTATTTAATTTTTTACAAAAAACGATGAAAAGTGAATATTGGTTATTCAGTGCCCTCTAGGAGTAAAAGTGTGCGTGTGCGTACACATCCGACATTATCTTTCAGACAAGACTAAAGTCGTTAAATTCGGATAACGCGTCCAGGAGATTACAGCGATTTAAGAAAGTACTGTCTCCCAGCTCCCCCCACCCTTATAATCAAAAATACGGAAAAGTATGCAGACCAAAATTACGCAAAATTTCATGAACTTTCCATTTCCGGTACTAGAACAATACGTTAATGCATCGATTTTTTGAGAAAAAGTTAAATTTAATTCATACCATGGTAATTACGCAACCTAGTGGCCATTTTAGAAATGTGAAAATATCTTAGCTGAATTTCTTTTAGCCGATTTACTTATGAATTTTTTTTCCCGAAGTCGTAGGGTTCACGGTTTCCCTATTATCCTACCTCGCTGACCTTAATGGGACACACCCGGTATATATATAGGGTGGCTCATGGTCGATGGTTAGTAGGTCATCGAGATAATGTTTATGGATTCTGCATAGAGAAATTTGTCCTGCGTTATACAGGGTCGTTCAAAATGTGTGATTTTACTGCTAGATACAAAAATAATTAAAAATGCGTTTTTTAAATGGAACACCCTGTAAAATGTCCTGAAAGATACCTAAATTTCCTTTGATTTGATGTATCATGTTCCTATACCTAAGTAGCTTTCAAAAAAAATCAAATTATATTTCTCATATTCATCTAGGTTGCTATTAAAAAATGTCATCATAGTACATGACATAATGAAAATTTGACAATTAGTGCATTATTAATTATATCTTTAAGTATTTTTCAACGTAAGTGATTTGAAATGAATGAAATAACAATTTAAACGAAGTTCTATTAAAATTTTTTATTCTTCATGGAAAATGTGTGGAAACTATCGCAACGATAGTTCATCGTAAATAAGAAAACTTATTCGGTGATCCTTTTTAAGGTAAAATACGTTGAAACTAAACTTCTCCTGAAATCCAATTTCCTTGACAATATTTGGATTTTGATCAGCCCAGAAATGCCCGTTCCTTCTATAAAAATTCCTTCTCTGGAAAATTTTCATTCGTCTGTCTAAATATTTTTTTTAAGAGTTCAGGATCTTCTTGGATGCGAAATAGGATTGTTTTGCAAAAGTGAACCCTACTTTGATGATCTTCTGGTTTTAGAGCTAGAACTTTAGTAAACTTGTACGGGCGCATTATGGATGGATAGTCAACTGCATTGAAGAACTAGATGCCAGTGAAATAAGGAGGGCTACCACTATATCTACAAATAAACGGACATCGAAATGTTTGGAAGCCAATCGTCGGCATTTTGAAAACTAATTATGAACCTTTTAAATTTTAACAGATAATTAATGAAATTATTTTGTGATCGTACAAACTTCCTCTTGTTCATTGGATGTAAATCAAAGTACGTTTCATTTAATTATCTGCACGTTGTTGCGATAGTTTCCACACATTTTCCATGAAGAATAAACAATTTTATTAGAACGTTTGAATTGTTATTTCATTCATTTCAAATCACTTACGTTGAGAAATACTCAAAGGTATTATTAATTTTCATTATGTCATTTAATAGGAACCTAGATAAATATGAGCAATATAATTTGATTTTTTTAGACAATTGCTCTTATCTCGGAATTCTGGCTACTATAGGAACATGATACATCAAATCGAAGGAAATTTAGGTATCTTTCAGGATATTTTATAATATACAGAATGTTCCATTTAAAAAAAACGCATTTTTAAACATTTTTGTATCTAGCAGTAAAATCACACAATTGAAATAACGCAGAAATAAATATTTAATTCGAGCTATGTTTTGGATAAAAAATATGGAAAATAATATCTCGAGAACCGTTAGAGATAGGTGTAAGTAAATGTGGCAAAAATATTAAGAAAGTGAGGACAAATGCAAAACGCAGTAATATATAGGGTGTTCTATTTCAAAAAACAAAGATGCTGTTATCTTTTGGTATAAGCGACAACGCTGCATCGATGAAAATATTTTAGATCGATAGATTAGGAGCAATTACTTGAACAACCAAATTTACAGAACGATCCCGTTCTCCGTAAACGTCTAAGGTACCATCGACCGTGAGCCAACATATATATATATTTGTATTTACAATCAATATGATTATTGAAAATTAAAGTTAGTCCGTGACAGTTAAGCGACTTCCAAAAAAAATCCGTATCCCCAAAAAACATTCCCAATGTTAGACTTTTGGAGGTGAGAGCTATATTCTGCAAAACTCGACAAAAAAAATCTCAAATCTTTCGCATACGCTCAGTAAGAGCTCCACACCCATACAACTTTTTATGTCTCTTTGTATACAAATTTTGCTTTAATGGTACATTTTCATCAAGTGATTCTATCGCTTCTCACCGCCCCCAATATTCCTTCCATGACGTTGAAACATAAGTTGTTCATTTTTTTTCAACTCATAATAAGTTTTATACATACTCCACGCCTTTCTAAGTCTCCTTAATACGATGTTAGCAATTATTTTCATTAGTTTTAAATATACAGGATGTTTCATAATATATGCGCAGGGCTTGAGGAAGTGATAGCTCGTCCAAAAAAATGAAAAAAAAATCACTTATCCTCTAGAATATCGTTGCGTGTTTTTCTCCCCATTTCTTATGCCAATGGAAAAATTACAGTTTTGAGATGCCCATTTGAACCGCCAATGTTTTCTACAAAAAAAACTATTGGTCCTGAGCTCTGAATTCGACCGTTTTCGTGAAAAATCAATTTTATAATTTATATATACCTTTATGGTGTAGAAAACATTGGCGGTTCAAATGGGCATCTCAAAACCGTACTTTTTCCATTAGCGTAGAAATTTTGGAGAAAAACACCGACTACTCCTTCAAAATCTTCCCCATTTATGACAAAAATGTTGTTCTGACTCAATAAACGATAAACGATAAACGGTTCAGGAGATAGTAACAAAAAACGATTTTTTTTTATTTCAACGCCCTGTAGGTATCTCGAAAATGACGCATTTTAAACTGTAAGTTAATATAAACTTTTTTTTCATATTTTTGGACGAACTATCACATCGTCAAGTCCTGTGAATATATTTGAAACACCCTGTATATTAAGAAATAGATCGTATTGCACTTTTGTATTTTTGATGTGTGTAAAAATATTGCAGATCACTAACAAAGTTGATTTTTTCTCCCAATAGAACTCTTTAGAACTTGACCATATAGTTAAATATACACATGAAGTTCGTAAAAACGAATATAAGTTCAAATGCCATATTAATTCTGTTTTATTTCATCTTCTTTTCCAAGACGAAATATAGTGCATTCATTTCAAGTATGTATTTTTATTTTTATTTTATTTTATCATTTAAAGTGAGCAGGTGACTGGAAATGCTAGTCCATATTTAGTGGGGTTATGAATATAATACGTCAAGTTGTAGTTTCATGGAAGGAATTTTGGGGGCGGTGAGAAGCGATAGAATCACTTGATGAAAATGTACCATTAAAGCAAAATTTGTATACAAAGAAACATAAAAAGTTGTATAGGTGTGGAGCTCTTACTGAGCGTATGCGAAAGATTTGAGATTTTTTTTGTCGAGTTTTGCAGAATATAGCTCTCACCTCCAAAAGTCTACATTGGGAATGTTTTTTGGGGATATTAAATGAAGCAGAAATGACCGAAGTATTTTTAAACAGTGAAGAAATTTTAGCGAACCAGCAAAAAGATGTACCTACTGAACACTGGAAATTAGTTGAAAAAAGAAGCCTAGTAAAGAAAAAACCGATCTAATACAAGATGGGTCTCAGATGGGAAAAAATAATTGCCCAGAGCGTCCTGCCCTGAGTTGGGAGTACTTGAAGATGAAACTGAACTTATGATGGCCAGCAAGGAAAGATATGACTGGTTATTCATATCAGGCTTCGCAACCGATACGTCTCCACACGACATAGTGAAGTATCTAAGTAAGAAGGGAATAAAACAGTTCTGTGCTTGCTTTAAAATGAGAACTAAAACAGACTTTTTCAGGAGTTCCTTCAAACTCGGGGTCCCAATTTCAGTTGTGACGGACATAAAGTCGGGGAGTCTTTGGCCCAAGGGTACAGTCATCAATCATTTTCAGAACATACAGAACCGTCAAAAATCATAACTAACAAGGAAGAAACGGACGGTGTAGCTGAAATAAGCATATTTCACCAAAATGTACGGTCAGTGGGAAACTGCATCGATTTGATACAGAGTGAAATATCAAAACATAACGAATGTATTGCAGTCTGTCTTAGCGAACACTGGAAGTCATCAGAACAACTTAAGCAGTATAATCTTGACGGCTTTAAGTTAACATCAGCCTATTGTAGAAATGAAGGAGAACATGGTGGAACAGCAATATATATATAAGACAAGACGTGAAAGCAAAAAACGAGAAGATATAGAGCATCAGTCCAAAAAGAAAGTGATGGAATGCTCGGCAGTTGAGCTTCATGTTGGAAGCAATAGGATTCTAATCCTGTGTGTATATCGAACTCCATTATCGGCAGTGGGAGACTTCCTGGCCGTTTTTGAGAAGCTATTAACACATATTTCAAATGATGTGGACCTCCTTTTTATAACAGGGGACTTCAACATAGATTTAAGATCAAATAAGAATTACATGTTTGATTTCTTATCATTACTGAATACTTTTAATATCCATCCCTCTGTACTTGATTATACACACATACTCGGGTTATCCAAGTCTTGCATTGACAACATTTTCACAAACTGTACTTCTTATAGAATGAAACAGCTAAACACTCATGTATCATATCACCTAGCTCAATTAATATCTTTTGAAATTAAAAATGGTTCATCACAAATGGCAAATAAAAAGCGCCGGGTCTTTAGCTTGAAAAATAAAGATAACTTAAAAAATGCGTTGACTGAACAGAGCTGGGAGTTTTTGTACTTAGTCCCAATTGGGAATGTCGATGAGCAATAGGAGGTATTCATGAGGATTATATCACCAATGTTTAGACATTGTTTTCCAGAAATAAATGTCCGGTTAAATAGAAATCTAGGAGTGAATTTTGACACTCCAGAATTAAAAACCTGCAAAGATCGTCTAGATCTCTTGCTGGTTTTGAGAGAGATAGATGAAAACTTAAATGAAAAGTATAAGCATACCGAACGTAAATATAATAAATTACTAAGCGACACACGTAAGTCACAGTACAGCAATCGAATTCAAAGCAGTGATAATAAATCTAAATGCTTATGGCAAATTGTAAATGAGATCAAAGGAACAAGACCAATAGTTAATGAGGTAAAGGTAGTGGGAGATCCTGTAGAAGTAAGCAATAATTTTAATGAATATTTTCGAAATGCGGCACCAAATCTTCTGAAGGAGCTTCCAAAAAAAGAACATATTTGCAATATACCCCAAAACAAAAATTCACTTTTTTAACACCAGTAACAATAGACGAAGTTATAAAACTATTCTAAAGGTTAAAAAATAAATATAGTGCAGGTAATGACGAAATACCGGTTAACGTAATAAAACATTGTAAATTTGAATTGGCAGTACCATTATGTCACATTACAAACAACTCATTCTTGCATGGTATCTTCCCGGACAGATTAAAACAGGCCTTTATTAAACCACTTTATAAAAAGGGCGACCCCACACTTCTAGAAAACCACCGACCCATAAGTTTGTTACCGTCTTTCTCTAAAGTTATAGAGTTGGCGATGTCTGTTAGACTTCTAAGTTTCTTCTATTCTGAAAGACTATTCAGTCATTCACAACATGGTTATCTGAAGGGAAGAAGTATCGAAACAGCAATTTATGATTTTGTTACAAAAATTATTAACGGGTATGAAAAGAGAGAGATATCTATGGGCATTTTTCTTGACTTATCGAAAGCTTTCGATAGTCTGAACCATAAAATCTTGTTGAATAAATTGGAAAAGTATGGTATTAGAGGTCCAGCGCATAACAGGATACACTCATATCTGGCAGAGCGTAAGCAAACAGCATTAATAGAGCGAGATGGATATAAATATCAATCAAGAGAGGAAACTGTAGAGGTGGGTATTCCGCAGGGTAGCATAATGGGTCCTTTATTATTTGTTTTTTACATAAATGACTTAGCATTGTACATCGTAAATGGCCAAAATGTGCATCTCATAAACTTCGCTGATGATACAAATCTACTAGTTATAGGGAACTCTTTAAATGATCTCTTAGAAATATCAAATAATGATCTGAAAAAAGCTAAGAATTGGTTTGCTATGAATAAACTTTTTCTAAATCAAGAAAAATCTAATTATATTTGTTTCTCAACAAAAGCAAAAAACGGTATCATCCCGGAGTCTGTTCAGATTCAGTCTCAACAGGTATCTCTGTCACATAGCACAAAATTTCTGGGTATACGCATTGATCAGAACTTAGATTTTGGAGAGCACATAGTCGAGGTAAGCAAAAAGTTGGCTACAATCTGCTATTCATTCAGAGTAGTATCAAAGTATTTGAACGAAAATGCGAGACGCAGCAGTTATTTTGCCAATTTTCATTCAGTGATGCGTTTTGGAATTGTACTCTGGGGAGGTTGTAGCAGGGTAGAAAATATATTTTTATTACAGAAACGAGCGATCAGAATTTTGTTAGATCTTAAATATAGGCAATCATGCAAAGGTAAATGTAAAGACATGAAAATAATGACATTTGCAGGCACGTATATATATGAGTGTTTGCTATTTTTTTGCAAAAATCGTGAAAATTTCGACAAGCACAGAATACAGCATAGTTATAATTTTCCGCAGCACAGACTTTCAAGCACTGAAAAGAATCCTGAATATGCGTGTTTAAGATTCTATAATAAATTGCCCTTGTATATAAGACAAGAAAGTAATATCAAAAAACAGAAGAAATATATATCAGACTTATTAATAAATCTAGAACCATACACTGTAAAAGATTATCTACAGGAAAACATGAAATGATGATATATTGTTGAGGTCACCTGTTGTTAGAAGGACATGAGTTTTTTTACTCTTTTATTTTTATTCTTAAATGTTTTGTGTGTGTATATAAACTTTATAGAAATTTTAAACTTTGTGTAAATTGACGCCATTTCACTTTAATAAACTGTGATGGATACTTGTCATGTGTCACATGTAGATTCCAGTGAATAAAAGCATATTGACTGATTGATTGATTTCTTGTTTAAGCACTTTTAATAATGCTGTTGACATTGTGTCGAATAAGCATAATTTGCAATTTCACTCGTATATTCTATACGAAAATCAAATCTTCGCTGTTTATTGGCCGATTTAAACGAATCAAAAACTGAATCGCCATCAAATTTTCGGCAGAATACGATTCTGGGAGTCGTTTGCTTGAAACGATAAGGGCTGTCCGAGCACACAGACTCAAACGTCTTATCGTCCTTTCTTACGTCGAAGCGGTGTTGACATCGATGTTAACACATCGACCGCATTTCAATTTATGAGCTCCCGTCATATCTGATGTAAGTACGCACGCGCCGCCGCTAATCATATATTCTTTGATTTCTTGCATTCAAACGGGTATAACGCAAATTTTAAGTATAATGTTGGTTTTTCAGAAAATCTTTTTTGATAAATACAATATTAAACATAACATATTTTCTTTCACTCATGACTCCTGATTTCTTGTTTAAGCACTTTTAATGATGCTGTTGAAATTGTGTCGAATAAGCATAATTTGCAATTTAACTCGTATATTCTATACGAAAATCAAATCTTCGCTTTTTCTTGGCCGATTTAAACGAATCAAAAACTGAATCACCATCAAATGTTCGGTAGAAGACGAATTTGGGAGTCGTTTGCTTGAAACGATAAGTACTGTCCGAGCGCACAGACTCAAACGGCTTATCGCCTTGCTTACGTCGAAGCGGTGTCGCCATCGATGTTAACACATCGACAACATTTCAATATATGAGCTCCCGTCTTATCTGATGTAAGTGCGCACGCGCCGCCGCTAATCATATATTATTTCATTGAGCTTGTTAGCGTGTTGAAGTGTGTGGTTGTGGGTTCGATCCCGTGCGATGGTGAACTTTTTTCCTCAGCTTTAAATTAATTAAATTAAATAATTAAATAATGCAGTTCCTTATCCCCTCTCCGCTAGATGGCGCTCATGAAAAGTAGGACTCTAACTAACATTTGAAACCCCTTTGGAAAAATATCCAGCACGCCCACTTCCCACACTCCATTATTACATTATTCGGGACCCCTTTGAAAAATATAGCATGTTTACTGCGACTTCCGCTCCAGAACTCTCCTAGTATATCTACTATCAACTGATAGATGCAATGCTTACTTATTAAGTTTCTAAGTTTAGTGCATAAAAATTATTACTTGTTAAATCTATATTAAAATCCCCTCATATAATGAAAACTGCATCCTGATTCACATTTTCCAAAAATCATCAAGCTTATCCAAAAACTCTGCATCACTTGCACTGGGTGAGTGATATAAGGAATACCCATAATATTTTTGTTTTTTATGTATATTATTGTGATTCATGTATGAGCACTCATAGACAGGCTAGTCACCGAGTTGTATCCGGTTATGACAATTTCTGTTGGGGTATAATCTTGAGTAACATGAGTTTGTGAGAGACACATTATAATTGTTTTTTTCTGATTTGCTATGCAAGTTAACTCTGTTTTATGTTTATTTAAACCCTGGATATTAAGGTATAAAATACACCAGTCTGATTGCCATATTTTGTTTTTATTTGCCCGGTATGTATCCAACTTTACAAGCAATTGCTCAACCATTCTTTTATATGTCGGACATTTTCTATCAAATGTCTTATGTTCGCACATCACACTTCACTCGAGTTACACTCTGTTGCTATTTGTGATCTTCAGCACATATTTGACATGTAAGAGTTTTTTTTGCTGCAGTCCTTCGCGAAGTGTCCATACTTCTAGCAGTTATAGCACTGTATAACATTTTACACTTTCTTTGAAACAACAATTTTTCCAACCTATATGCAGTTTTTCACTTTTTTCGATACACTCATATGTACGTATATCCATTTAATGCTTCAAAAAACTGTTCGAATTCTGATAATTTTGGTGGTATGTACGTGTTCAAAATATGCAAATAATTTGATACCAGCGTTATTCTTAAGATTACTTCGATGGACTTAATATTCGAAAATGAGTAATCAGCTAAGTTAATTCGATTGGAAATAATATCTTCGTGCACTCCAATAAGAACTCCACCACCGGTAGACAGGCCTGTTGATAAGCAGTCACGATCCTCCCTGTATATGTTGAAGTAATTCCGAGTTGCTAACTGAGGAATCAAGCCTCGTTTCTGTAAATGCAAATATTTCTGAATCACATTGTGCTAAGGAATTGAAAACAACAGCCGTTTTTGATTTGAGACCACGTGTGTTCTGGTAGAAAATTGGCTGCCCAGCCTGGCCAGGCTTAAATTAAGTCATCAGTCAATGTCATATTCCTATATAAAGTCCGTATATCTGTAAATTTTTAACCCTGGCCAGGATAATGGTTTGTATTTAGGAACATGCTGTATGAAGGTCAGTTCATTCAGAACAGACGGTAGAGTCTGTGACAGTTTAGATTGTCAAAGTGACAAGCCATGTTCTGACAGTTGTACCACTACAGAAGGTCGGTTACAAGGTGTTGGGAATAAACATTTTAGAAGAAATCTACGAACTTTGGAATATTACGCAAGTTAAATCACCCCACAATTTTTAGAACAGGGTTAAATGTTACAATGTTCTAGACCTTGTCAAACTGACAATACTGTGACAAACTTTTCACATATAGTTTCTGGAAGGTTTGAGAATCTTCCAATTCTAGAACTAATTAATAAGCTACACATGAAAAAAAGAAACGAATAATAACCCTAAATCCTGTGTTACCCTAGCGAAGCTCGGTCGCCCAGATATTTTTTGATTATATATCCCAAATATTTTCCCGTGTCTTTTGCAAAGTTACATTTTGAAAATGTTAATCAAAATCCTTCCTATAATATTGCTTCTAATAACAAAAATATGTGTTTAACATAGTCTTCAAATGTCAGTACACCAATATGTCTTCGACAAAGTGAACATCAAATTCAGACAATTTATGCTTTCTTATATTACCGAGTATTCTTTGGAAAATAGCCGGATATATCTTTAAACGAAATGGTAAACAAGTCTTGATAGTTTCCCTCTTGGGTAACAAATGCTGACTTGTATCTGTCTGAAATCTTCAACGGGATAGATTAAAATGCAGAGTTAATGCCCAAAGTAGAAAAATATTTACCGTTTCCCGTTTTCACCAATAAGTTTTCAACTCGATCTTCAGTTAATGGGAAGGGTTGTGATTGTGGTACAATAATTTTGATTATATCACGAAAATCTATGCACAATCTTGACTGATTTTTTTTTACTTTCCTACGCTACTATAGTAGTAGTACTAGTATTGTAATCGTGTGAAATTTTCAGTATCGAGATTTTTGCAAATGTTGACGTTTCAGAGTTTTCTAATTCTAATAAACATATTTTCACCCATTGGTCTGTCTGTCTGTCCGTCTGTCCGTCCGTCTGTCTGTCTGTGACACCATTATCTCGGGAACGGATCGGTGTATTTTGTTGCTTTCTTTTTTTATTTTGTTTGGTACCAATATCACTCGCCGGTGGCACTGAATGAAAATCCTGTATACACTGGGTGTTGAGCTATAGCCAAAAAACTTGATTTGCTCAAGACTATAGCGCGAAAACAGCTCTAAGGATTTTGATTAAACTTGCCTAAAGTATTCTTCTGAGAGCCCTTTACCACCCACATATAGCGCCATTTCTGAGAAAAAGCACAAAAAAAGTTATGCTTGAATTGGCCAGCGAGGAGTCTAGATTTTATCCCGGTGGACTTTTTTGTGGGAAACATTGCAACGAGTTCTCGCGGCAATAAACTATCTGAATGAAACGTATTACGCCTCAAATGCCATATACCATTTAGAAATAGCATATACCATTTAGAAATATCATTTATAGTATTTTTCAAAACGGTGGACATATTAAAAAAATTAATTAATTAAATTAAACGTTTCCGGATATTGTCCTATCTTGAATTATACCACATGAGATTTCGATTTTCGAGAAAATTTGCCCCCTCCATCCCCTTCGGGGGCGGTTTTCGGAGGGAAGGAGATTTCGGATTTGCGATTTTATAAAATGGGACCAAATTTCAAGCCTCCTCTTTCAAATGAATCAAAAATCATCAAAATCGTAGTACGTTTACTATAAACTTTGTCTTTGTCTGCATATGTTTCGCAGAGGTTTCCATATAGACAATTTTGAGTGTATAGTATGTTTTATTAGCAAAGCATTCTATATTTCAAATAAACCAATAAAAACATATAATGTTCACCAAGTAAAGATTTCAGGGGATAATAAAGATAATTATGGTTACAGAGGACATGGAAACAAACATGAATATATTAAATAAACAAATATTTTAACGATTAGCAACAACTGAAAAAAATATAGTGAAATTTTAGAGAAAAAAAGCTAACTAGTTGTGTCTATTTATATTATCTAATAGCTTTAATAAATCAGTATATGACACATGATTACATTAATTATTGAGAATTATCAGCCCGAATTCGACATCCTTTGCACTTTTAATGATCTAAACCTTGGGGATGCCCCCGTAAACCTCTTCACAGTCACAGTGCCCCTGTCCACCAAATAATGTAATTGATATGTAACAGCTATTATTTTTCGTGTTATTATGGCAATTCCCTTATACATTGATGCATCTGAATAGCCCTTTCCAGATTCCAAAAGTATTTATATATGTTTCATATAAATGTTGGGATTGCGCTTATGCTCTGTCCCTTACAGAAATATTACCCGGCATCTATGATTCTAGTTAGAATCTCACATGACTATTGCTGAGAATCTTATTGAAATTATTGGAATTAATCATTTTATCAAACTATTTGGAAAATTCAATGCACTAAAATATTTTGCGAAAATACTACAGAATTGGGTGTGAAAATAGAATAATTAAAAAAAATGAAAACCCTCACTGGTTGAGGGTTGTTGATCAAACAGATCAGTTTATCACAACAAAAACGATGGGCACCTATTGTTTGTGGAGGAATTGTTGGATACCTATCACATTTTTTGACTTTTTCGGGAATGTGCTGAATTTTATATGGCCGCGCGATCGACATAACTTTTGTAGATTTCTTTCTTTTGAGGTAGGTACCTACATACGCATACGCAGATTATAGGAAAAATAAGATCACGGAAGCCTTCCGGGTAATTGATGGCAATGCTTCCTAGAGTTGATGGCTCTTTTACAAGAAGATAAGCAGCTTGTGTGTAACAAGATGGTCACCGATTTCAGCAAATGCGGGACCTACCTGATTTTTTTTCTTCAACAAACCATCGAAATTTATAGTTTTTCAAAAAGTTTGCGAAGTGAAAAAGCTATGCAATGAAGTATGGATTGATGCACTGAAAAAAAGCTGGTGTGTCCACTCACACGACTTTCCTACCACTCGCAGGCAAATTCCAGTGAATGCAAAATTTTACACCATTACAATACTCTCCTTACATAGCCACGATAATAGCGGTAGTGAAGTAAAAATCTTCTGGTCAAATCGTGCTACCACTCATTTTTTTCAGCATGTCATGACAAACAACAATGGTCATGTAACTTTTTTCGAAAGATGAAATGTTTAGCCAGAATCAGAAGAAGCATGTGGAAAATACGGAATTGTATTCAAGCAAGTTTTTTGGCTATAGCTCAACACCCAGTGTATGCAGGAAAAAGAAAGCAACAAAATACACCGATCCGTTCCCGAGATAATGCTGTCACAGACAGACAGACGGACAGACAGGCAGACGAATGCCTGAAAATATGTTTATTATACTTAGAAAACCCTGACACGTCAATATTTGCAAAGATCTCGATACCGAAAATTTCACACGATTACAATACTTTCCTTATACAGGAAAGTAAAAATTACTGCCATTAGTAATCCGATTTTTTTTTCGACGCAGCTCTTCTAAATTTCAAAAGATCTGCAAAAGCACAAGGAATTGACAGAAAAGAAAATGGTTTAGTTATCTTAAGAGGAAATGAAGTTGTGATGTTTTCTAAGAGTCTTTAAGGGGAGCTTTTTTGATTAATGAATTCTCAAATCTATTTCAGATAACTTTGAGAGTAACGGGTGCGTTATATCGACAATTTAGTGGCAAATTTGAAAATATAAAATAATGAGTATTGTAGGTATTGCATGACAAAGCCATATTGACTCTTGGTTGATACGTACGTACAAGTAAACATATTATTATAGAATTTATCGTTAGACATGATATTTCTTTCGGCGATATTGCGTGCCTAACCTAATCAAGAAGAAACAAAATCAATTTATCTATTCTCGCATATGTGAAAATGCGTTTTTAAGGAACTGATCAAAACTGGATACCGTTTTTTTCCATATTACTATAACCTCTTTAAATCAAGTAATACTTTTTTCAGCGCGTAAACAAAATAGAAAACATATTCTCCAAGATATCGAATTAGGTTGATAATCTTTGTAAACTAACAAAACACATGACAGCGGAGCAATACAAACACTATGCTTTATTCAAAGGCACCTGTCAATAACTCACTATCATATCTTATCACTTACCAATATATAAATATATGAACAGGACCCTCACACCTGGCAAACGGTGTAAAGGCATATCGTAATACCTTTCCGTACGCAATCACAATCTCTAAGTCATTTATTTCAGTTTGTTATTTGTTTAGTTAAATTAGTGCAGTGATCTCGGCTTAGGCTTAAGCTATCCTCGTTCTCTAAAGATACTGAGATGGCAGGATACGAAGAATGCTCTCAATACGAAAATTCCACTTGGCATATCATACCGCCAGATTATATCCACTTAGATGATGAGTACCGCTATCCGTAAGTATACCAATTTTAATGAATGCTACTCCACTAATAACTAATCTGGTTGAAATAATTTATGGAAAATCTTATTTTGATTAGTACCTATCTAAATATTGATGCAGAGAGGGATCAAACTCGGAGAATATTCAATTGTGGCATGGAATAACTCATATTATTAAATCATGTACCAACAAACACTTGATTTCAAAGTTAAAATGTTCAACTTGTAGAATTAGGCTTTATTACATTTCTTAAGACCAACTATCTAGAACTTATCTTCAAGATTCTTGTCATTATTTTGGGCTAACAATAAGAAAACATTAGTTTGATTTCTAAGAAATAGAATTAGAGCTAGCATCTCAATTTCTATAGTGAATATTAGATATTTCAATTTGATTTCATCACATATGTGGATATATCTCTACACTATCGAAAGATCTGTAAGTACCTACCAATAAATATTGTCTTCTCGAGTAAATTTGAATTTGATATCAACTTAGTTTACGTTTACCAGGTAACTTTTGAAGTCATACGCTGCATCTTTACTTTCCTACGCTACTATATAGTAGCTATATAAGGAAAGTACCTATTGTAATCGTGTGAAATTTTCGGTATCGAGATTTTTACAAATGTTGACGTTTCAGAGTTTTCTAAGTCTAATAAACATATTTTCAGCGATTGGTCTGTCTGTCTGTCCGTCTGTCTGTCTGTGACAGCATTATCTCGGGAACGGATCGGTTTATTTTGTTGCTTTCTTTTTTATTTTTTTTGGTACCAATAACACTCGCCGGTGGCACAGAATGAGAATCCTGTATGCACTGGGTGTTGAGCTATAGCCAAAAAACCTAATTTGCTCAAGACTATAGCGCGATAACAGTTCTAACGATTTTGATTAAACTTACCTAAAGTATTCTTATGATAGCCCTTTACCACCCATATATAGCGCCATCTCTGAGAAAAAGCACAAAAAAAGTTATGCTTGAATGAAATTCCGTATTTTCCACATGTTTCTTCAGATTCTGTTTAAACGTTTCATCTTGCTAAAAAATGTCACATGACTATTGTTATTTGTCTTAACCACAGTATAGATAAACACAGTAGTCCAACTCAAGCCATTCGTTGATGTGACCCGCCTTTGCCGCTGTGTCTCCCGTACCTTAAGGGGGAGACACGAAATCGCGGTGGCGTTTGACAAACAAACGACCGCAAAAAATGGTGCTCCGAAACTATCATCTAAGGCCGCCGCCGTGGACTACTGGCTATATTTATACTGTGGTCTTGACATGCTGAAAAAAATGAGTGGTAGCACGATTTGACCCGATGATTTTTACTTTACTACCGCTATTATCGTCGCTATGCAAGGAAGAGTATTCTAATAGTGTAAAATTTTTAATTCACTGGAATTTGCCTGCGAGCGGTAGGAAAGTCGTGTAAGTGGACACACCATATTTTTTTATTAAACATCATTCTGGATATGTTGGCCATTTATATTCAACATAAGTAATAGAATACTCAAAGCAAACGATTTGTTATGATCACAACTTTATATCGAAATTTGTCATAGGGCAAAAGTAAATTTTTATATTGTTTCTAGATATAATCAGAATTCAATTAACGTAGGATTAGCTAATTTTACTTGTATTTTCATGCGTTATTAAACTTTATAGTTCTCACAAATAACCAGCTTCTACATACATATACTTCGTAGATTGCTTGGCACTCATGCATTCGTTCAACGTTGTCGAATGGTTAAATCACAAATAATTATAAATCAGATGTTATTTTCATCTGTTAAAATAATATATACCTAAGACTAGAAGAAATAAGAAGAACAAAAAAACGAGTATTGCTCTGTTCAAGACCAAGTTAATGAGAAACTTTTGTTCTGTATTAATGATTATAAGAAAAACATATTAAAGTTCCAATAGACTTAATTCGTTCTCAAATTCGACGTTTGTAAAAGGCCACCAGACATTTCCTAGATCGTAATGGAGAATTTTATTGTTTTGTATATCCCTACCTATTTGTTAATTATTTGTACCTATATGTATATTTCTTTATTGAAGTATTACGTGGTAGTACCGTGACAGTAGTAGGATAATTTGAATTCACTATTCCTCACAGATTTTTCCACTTCAATAGCCTTTTCAGTTTTTATTTTAGTAGACACCCATATAAGTATATTTGTTTTAAAATTTATTACATAACAAGAATAACATATTGATAGGTATTTTAATTGATATACTCAAAATAAAGGTTTACCAGTTGTTACATACATATATTATGACTGCATGACTAGATTACCTACTCTAAAGAGAATATAATAGTGGAATTACGTTTCTTTTACCAGTTCCGTTCAAGTGTCGTTATTATTTTTAGAAGGTATATTATATTATTGTTGAGATGAATCAAGAAATCCAAACAAATAGATTTAAATTTGCAGTTAAGTAAATTACATTTAGATGGGTATACTGAACGATCCTCATCTACAGATTATCTGAATTGTTAACAATAAGTTAACTGGCATAGCGATAAGTATGTGGGAGGGAGTAAATTGTTACAAACTCTCAAGAATGAGAGAGTTTAACTCTTAAATAAAGTATTCATGAATGAAAGTAAGCTTACTACAGATTCTACTACGATAGAGCCCGGGTGGTCTTGAGTGGCGTCGTTCTGTCTGGTCAAGTTACCTGGCCTCAATGGTCTACACAGGTGTTCTTTCCTCTCGGCATCTTTTATTACAATTTATATTGTTATTAGCTTATGGCTTTCGAAGGGCATTGTAAAGATCGACGGTGTACGCGACATCATCTTTTCTAGACTGCAAAGAGTATTTTCTAGAACCGTGTTTCTTTAATGGAACTATAGAAATGCAATGAGATTCAAATGTACCTAAATTGTTATTTTATTTGGATGCAAGTTTCAATTTTTGATATATTCGAGGATGTTAATTAGAACAAGCTTTTTTATGTTAAATGCACTAACCTACTAATTGTTTAGTTATATTTAGATCGTCAGAAAATAAATATTTTTTAAATTTAAAATTCTCGCTATGTTACTAAAGATTAGGTAATCTACTCACGTTTATTTGTCAATTGAAAATTTCTCGCCAGTTCGATTGTAGTTTTTTATTCAAAAAAATCATTGACAAGTGCTTGAAGAATGCATCACGTCGTTGGGCGGCGGTACAGGTAGAGAGAAATGCATAAAAACTGAATTTATTGTCAATCGCCATCTGTTGAAAATTATGGGGTTTTCCATCTATTCAGAATAATATTTATTGAAAACAGGTAGGTATCGTTGGAAGATTGTCTTAGAGCTTCTATTAATCTTATTATCATTTAGTTAAATTTTGAGCCTTGAGAGATTAGCAGTATATTATCCTATTTAAATTAATTGTGGGTTTTTCTAAAGAGAGTCGGATACTCTTTGAGTACTTATTTAAAATTATATACGCTAAATTCATAGATTAGCTTTGGAATAAAACAATGATTAGACTGTTTCATATGTAGTTCATATATAGTTTTCATTTATTTTGTTTTGAACATGTTTCTATGAGTTAAAATTATATTTTACGCTTACAACTAAACATAATATGCTGGAAAAATAAATAAAAAATAAATAAAATATTGGATTCTTCCAAAAGATATTCTTATTAAATTGAAACAGATTTCTGTCATAGACTGACTGTTGCTGTAAGACCTCTTATGCTATATATAATCATGTTCGTTGAAAACCATTTTTGACCGACGGGGAAGGTATAAAAATCGACTGGTTGTCTGCTGTTTTATTTATGTTCGCACGGTTAGGATAGTGAAGGGCCTCCAATTTTGATGATTCGGTTTTCATTTAAAAGAAGATCGTTGAGAAGTGGTCCATCTCTCCAAAAACTGCCCCCAAAGGAGGTGGAGAGGAATAAAAAAATGATTTTTGTCTATTTGCGCGTTAAATCTGCTCCGATTTTGAAGATTATTTTTCATTTGAAGGAAGAATGTTGAGAGTTGGTCTCATAAAAATATAAATCCAACAAGTTCTTTCCACCAAAAATGTCCCCCAAAGGAGGTAGTGGGGGATTTTTTATCGAAAATTCTAGACAGCAAAATGAAAGAACATACCATATCCGGCAACGTTTGAATTGATGAGTTTTCGAAAACGGTTTCCGAGTTACAGCACTATGCATGTGGAAGATTGCTGCGTTAGGTATATAGGTACCTACCTAGTAAAATAGCAGGATATAAGTGAACGTTCAACAAATTCGATAGCTAATGTAACACTAAAAAATGTGAAATATATTTTTTTAAAGTTTGCTTTGGCACCAACTACAACTAGGTTGCTTCCGTTACTTCAGTTTTAGAAGTTTTATTCGAACACCTACATGTACTTCTTTAATGCGTTTGTATTTTGTTTACGTTTATGTATGTATCAAAAGCCAACGATTCAATCATAGCGAATATCTGCTTTGTTTTGGTTTTATAAAAATTTGGAGGATTTTCTTTCTGTAGTGATTTGAAAAACACTGCTCTCTTTTAAGATGTGTATGGCTGATTTGCTTATAATTTGAGGTTCACATTTCATATTAGCCAAAGGCTTCACTTAGGAAGGGACATTTCATTTTATATAAGTATGTATACATATATGTATATATATAATATTAATATTGACGACAACCAATAAGTGATTTTACTACCTACTTATAAACGAAAAAATGTTGATAATTATTATTTCTATAACATTTAGATTTGTACCTAGGTATAGGAGTTATAACAAAATTACTTCAAACTCAAGTCGGTTTTTCTTCTTAGAATTCACACTCAAACGTTCTTTTTGTCACTCATCGTAAAGGGTTAGCAATTTAGAACCTATCGATTGGCCATAAACTCATACGATTTGTGTAAATAGATTTTTACGTATGAAGCGAAATGTCCAAATTGTTTCAACTCCCCTCGGTCTCCCCTAGATAAGTACTTTCTGTGCAGCTTTTTGTTATTGTTTAATAGAAAATTACATAATTATCTGCTTAAATTTTTTTTGCAGGACTTAATAAATGAAAGTTTTATAAAACTATTCTACAAGGTTGGTATTTGTATTTTTTTAATGACGTAAACAAATAAGTTGAATACCAAAAAGTTTATTTGTTTTTAAACAAAAAGTGTCATTCCAACATAGCTCTGTCTCGCATGAAGGGAAGGCGAAAAGTGTAAAAGCGTTACAAAAGTATCAGTTGTGTACTAGTGAACTATTGTTGAGGATAAGTTGCACAAAAGGGATACAGAGACAAACTTCCGGCCTACCTGCTTAGATAAAAAGAAGCCGATTCGATACTCTGTGATCCACTTCCATTGGACCTATTCCGGTGTCGATTCTCACACTTGGATGATTTTTGTTTCGTTATTTATCATTTTAGTTGTAAGTACTAAAGTTACAACCTAACCTTACCTAACCAATCATTAGGAATAATAATTTCAGTTTCATTTCAAACTAGGTAGGTACATCTGGTATTAGTTATCAGTTGTTAGTAAAAGTAACTTCCAAGAAAAGGTACCTACCTACTATGTTATTGCATATTTTATATAATATATTATATAATATTATCGAATCATTTAAATATTTACTTCTTGCAAAAATCACACAATTTCTATGAAATAGACTGAATGGTAGAAGACACTCGCTCGACTTACAAACCGAACCAAAGGTAACTTCTGATAGTTGGATATGTTGTTCATCTTTAGCTATCAATAAATTTGATTATTATTATATCCACTGACAAGGTATGTGGCTGATGATAGGTATTCTTTGATACCTAGCAGTATAATATCTACCTTCCAAAAATGAATTAATAGTACCTTTCTTCTATTCATTTGAAGTTGCATTAGATACAGGGACAAAATTCGATTGTGCACAAAAAATATAATTTGGAGCTACTATTAATTTAATATGGAATGAATGAATCCTTCTTGGAATTCTCACTTCTTACGTTACCTATGCTAGCGAATCTTGGCATAAGTATATTATTTATCTACCTGTGAGGATATAGTTTAGCCCTAAAATCTTGGGGAATACCTAGTTTGATTACTTTATCTATTGTATCCAGTACGGATTCTTCCCCACTGGAGTATAGAAGTTACCTCTAATAATTGTTATTAGTAGCAAAGTGGACAGATATTGTTGCGTTGATTAGTTTACTCCTGGCTATGAGCGAAAATATATGGAAAGTGTTTCTGTTGGAATTTATAATACCTACCTACAACAAAATCAGATAAGAAAACTAAGTGCAACTGCATATTCGTGACTAGGTGAGTTTTTTAATGTGATTTTTTTTAACTACAACCTTTTGAGTATGCTATGGCATACTAAAGATCTTGTCGTTTTTAAGTCTGCGGAAGAATTGGTTTTAGGAAAACATTTCTTAGGTAATACAAACCCTGAGCGAAGAACTATTATAATATTTGAGAAAATTTAATTTTTAGCCTTCAACACAACCGGAAGACGTTGTATTATCTGTTATCTAATTATATTAAAACTTTACTGGGGTAGATAAATGCAATAACTGTTTCAGAACTGTAAGGAGTTTTCGTGGTGTAAATAAACTTAAGCAAATAATTAATTCCGGACAGTTCTGAAACCAGACGTTTTACGTTCGAGATTCAATTAGAATTATGCTTACCCACCATATTAAATTTATTGTAACGTCACATAACCTCTCACCAGCGGACGATCAAGACGCTTCCAACGCTACCTCATTTGTCATATTATGATAAGTAGTTTAGAAGTTATGAGAAAACAGATGAACATAAATACATAAAAGTCAAAATCATAACCCTCCTTTTTGCTTCTCCGTAGTCTGGTAAAAATAGTACAGGCGTATTCATAATCCAATCTTAGTTCGATATTAGCTAGTACCGTATTAAAATAAAAAAACAAAACACTATCCTACCATAACACTGACATAAGATTCATAAACCTAATTTAAGGTTAGACCTCCGCACTTAATTTAGTAGCGTACCTACTAAGTTTCGATTATGAATACGCCTGTTAATGTTTATAGCAGTAGATTATTCAAATATGCAGCGAGGGAAATGTTAATAATTATTGTTAGTTATCTCTTCAAATCATGGATTCAATATACATGCTATTATTTCACATTCGCTGACATATTGGCCGCTTAGAACTTAATCGAGTGCTACCAACCAGTGATTCGTGAGTAGCGGCGTCTTCAATTTAGGTTATTGTTTTCATTATACATTATTAAATACATTTTATGTAGCGAGAGCTCTTATTTTTAATATAATCGAGTGTGTATATGACATTGAAAGAGAAATAAATATTTATTAACAAAAACGGGTACCATGCAGCTATAAACAGATAGAAAACTTGCAACCAACTTCAAAAGTAGTCGAACATCTATAGACTGAATTATTCTGTACTTATTTGTCCTAGTTTTGTAAGAAATATTTAATTCACATTGTGTACCAACAGTCATCAAAATCGTTGAACGTTCACTTACTTATATAAAGAGATTTTTTTAACGCAGCGGTAACAATATTTCACACTTTCAGCAAATTCCTTGTGCTGCAACTCGATTTTTTTTTAAATGTATTCGAGAATGGTGTCTTCTTTAATTTTGTAGCCTCAAATAGTCGATTTTCAAAAAGAAATTCCCCTCCACCTCAATTTGGGGGAAATTTTTGTGGGGAAGGAAGTGTTGAATTTCAAGTTTGTTTGATGTGGGACCAACTTCAGCACTGTTTATAAAGAAAACAGATTCATCAATATCGAAATGCGTGAACACACAAAAACAGACGAGACAAACAATCGTGCTGTAGGTATAACTTTCCCGCCTGAAAAGTCTGTCAAAATATGAGAGAATTTACTGCTGAAACAAAAAAATAGTAGTCATATTTGAGTTTATAGATGAAAATTGTCATAGCTGTTAGACGGCTATCTTTATCATATGAGATTTTTATTGAAAAATAACCTATGGGCGGTTAAAGACCAGCTACATCAGATTCTTAAATTGAATAGGAGCTTTCAAATGACGGTACAATGTGAATGAAAAAAAACTAGAAGTGAGGGTGAAGTCATAGTTTATTTTATTATTTTTCATAGATATAGGGTTCTGTATAGACATCCCAATAAATTCTTAGGAAGCTTTTATTAGATTAGTTCAGACTTTTCGCTCTCTGTGTTACATGTTTTTATTTATTAAAATCATAAATTAATATTGAACATTAATAGTGGTATTCTGTAATATTGTGACAATGTAATAAATTACGTATTGCTCCAACAGTTGTTGACGTTATTCAAGGGCGGAAAGAGTGTTTGCCCTCGCAGTAGTTGTTGTCGGCACAGTTAGACGTATGTATTCATTTTAATCAACTAAATCTAGATAGTTTCAACCTTATTTTGTTTCCATAACGAATATGAATGCTGACATTTGTAACTGATGGCTATGAAATCGTTCATGTTTATAGCAAATTTATTCTAAACTTTTAAGTATTTTTATATTTAATAAGTAACTACTATTAATAATAATAATAAATAATTTTGTAGCCTGAAGAAGAGAATAAACATTCTCGAAAGATCGGCTTAACTCAATCAATCATCTTTTTATTGAATACAATATTATATATATATATATATATATAATAGGTACATACCTATGATTAATTTAAATTTCATTGCCTATATCTAAACGTTTCAAGCCAAGAAAAAATTGAGCTTAATTCTGTTTTTAACAATCTAACATCAACTGATCGATAGCATAACTAGAAAGTACCTACCTAATAATTTTGTAGGTATTCAAACAATTTTGGAATAGGGTGCGAAGTTTTTGAACATATCTACCTACTTATGAGTGAAACTTGTATAGCTTATATAATAAGACAATATATATTGAATCAACTTTCTGGAACACAATCACAAGTATCAGTGGATTTAACTGGCCATAAAAGTAAACTTCGACTAAAAGATAACATCCATAATACACATGTACATGTACAATTACGCGAGTGATTCTCTTAGTCACCACAAAGATTAAATGGGCCCCTGGTCGAAGAGAATCTGCCATTGGCCTGCTGTAGCTCCGCCTTTCGGCCCCGCCATGCCATTGGCCACTTAGAGAGGAGGTCTGGAGGGCCCTCGAGTGAAGGGCACCTCTTCAGTGGCTCTCCAGAAGCTCTTCAGCTATCGCGTGTCGGTCTCGAGTGCCGGTGTTGCTTTTACTTTAGCGAGTGTGTGCAGAGTTTTTGTGTGAGGTCAAAAGTGGCTGCCGAAGAGAAGGAGCCGACTCGCAGGATGCCGCCCGCAGCTTCCAGCGATTCAGAGTCAGGAAGCGGTGTACAGGCTGTCCCAGAAGCAATGCAATCCTCGGCATCTGCTGCCGCTGCCGCCTTCTTGGCCTGGCCGCCGCTATTGTTGCACCCCTGGGCCCCAGCGCTACTGCCAGGGGCCTGGTGCACCTCGGCCATTAGATCAGCTCTGCCAGGGTTAGTTATCGACTATTTTGAATCCATAGACAATTTTTCTAATTAATAACTGAACAACATTTTTTGATCAATAACACGTAAAACTATGCTATGAAACTCTGAATTTAGTTTAGTAACTAAATTTTTAAATTTTTAAATTTAATTAGTATTAAAACAATGTCTTGTAGAATGTTGATTTTATACCTAAAACTGAATTAGAAGCCTATAAAGCGTTACAAGCTTTTCTAAAGCATAGGTAGGTACTTACTTATCAAGTAAATAAAAATAAGTATAGTACCTACATACATAGGTATCTATAAGAATAACATTAAGTACGTACTTGGTTCAGAAGAAAATATATAACATATGATCGACTTTGTGCTTTTTTACTGTAGGTACCTAGGTACGTGATACAATTTTGATGTTTTCTTATTTGAAAGAGGAGTGTTGAGGAATGGTCCCATATCAATGAAATTTAAAATCCAACCAATCCTTTCCCAAAAACGAGGCAGTATTCTTCGAAAAGCGAAAATTTCCGATTACAAAATTACTTACCATATGAATGTATTTAAATTGAGCATTTAAAAAGTCAACAGTTTTCAATATTGCCTAAAATCTGAAATATGTGTGTCACCGCTACCTATGTATGAAATCTCTGAAATCTGTGAAATACTATATCAATTTAATATTAATTCTACTGGTGTTGGTACTTCTGAAGTTGGTGCCAAAAGACATCTACCTATATGTAACTGCACTACTTTACTAAGACCAGCAGAATTCATATTATTTTGTATTTTTCACTGCATTAGCTAATAAAGTAGGCTCGAGGTTAGACTGTTTTATTTTGATGCGTAACTATACCTAGATATATAATGTAACTAGAAGCGGAATCAGTTTTCATTAAAATATTTGAATAATTTTTTTGTTAGTCTAAATAAGGGATTGAATATGATCAATTAACTGTACTATCGTGAAAAACTTTGGTGAATATCACTGGTGTGAAGATCTAGGACAAGGTTCGTTGATAGAAATTATCTACCATGCACCTACCTACTTAGTTTCAGATTGGCGGCCGCCAAAACTGGTGTTTATTATTTGAATCTTAACAGAAATATCTTTGATAAATTGATATAACTTCGAGGGTAAATAGGTAATTTATGACATTCCACTTTTGCTGGCTACCAGCCGTCGGATTTTTTATTGACTAAGGTTGCAAATCTCACTCATATGTTAGGAATTTATTTTTCTTAACTATGTACTTACGTATTATTGATTTATTTTATCTATTATAAATTCTAAAGAGATAATGTGCATATTATAACAAAATAGATATTCAATTTATATACTAAAGGACTGTATCATTCTTTGAAGTTCTGCTTCTAATACCTTCGAAGATCAGATATAGATTTAGTATCACCTTTTGACAAGATTGTCTATTCATTCACAAAGTGCTAGGACGTTTCAACATCAAAAGGTAATAGAAACTCTTCAGGCAATTGGCCCTTCATGTGCCTGTTCATTGTGGACAAGGACACCTGTTTACTGCCTTCCGAATTGCTTGAACGTGACTTTCGATGTTTCCGCCGGATTTATCCCTTCGATTGTCATGTGAATTGCACTCAGCTCCGTGCACCATGCAGAATTTGTATTGAGATTGAATACCTATCAGTTTTCACAATTATTATTTAGGTACAGCAGTGAAATAAAGTAGAAGTAGAAGAAGTAAATAAATACGAAATATCTTCAATAAATAGGTGTCGATTTTATAAGCAGATATAAACCAACAAATGAGGTATATATATCTATATATTTTTTCTTGAATGATTTTACGGTTATGTTAATTAGAAAATAAAATAAATGTTTTCTTAGTATAATCAGCTTTTTCATTATAAATAAAAAAAGAAATAGCTATAAAGATACATTGAAAAACATGAACATCGGTTTACCTAAATCAGTTATCTATTCCTAGGTAAACATTTTACACTTTAGTCATCCCCGGTTTTTTCTTTCAGATTGCTAGATTCTATGAAAATGACTACCAATTCCCTGAGCAGCCAAAGGCAGCCAGCCAGCTTCGCTATAAGTGACATCCTGGAATTAGACAACAGACATAATAGACAACTGGATGATTCTCTTAATACAGACACATCTCTCTATACAACTCAGGATCTCTCCTACATTCCCAGGCATTGGCCGCAGATATCTGAAAGTGGTGAGTACCTACCTACCTTCATCAATTAAGTATCTAACGATAATTTAATTTACTTATATTATTATTCAATGATTACGATATAATTTAGTTTGGTCACGCTATTTTCCTTTGATTATATTTATGAATTATATACTTACCTACCTAAGTAATAAGTGTTATTTTATACTTTCAAGAGAGAGAGAGCGTAATAAATTATGATATTGAAGGTATCTCTATTGTATTATGAATTATGAAGCTTATACTGCATACATACATAATTTATTACTATGTCTCTTTTTGAAATGTAGTCCTATTCAAGTTATAACTGACAAAACAAAGACCATTCATTTTTGTACCTATCTACAAAATTAATAAGTATCTAAATTCAATTTGTTTAGGTACTTCCTCCTTTTTATGAAGACGGTCAAAAATATAACAAAATATAAAAACGACCGTAGTAGTAGAGGACTCTCAGACTTTATAATAACTTTTATTAACTTCGCACTAGGAAATTTTTATAATGGTTTCGATTTCATTAAATATTACATTGGATCTTTCTTCACGTTTTGTGATACCTAAAGTCGGATAAATATTTTCTTTAAGATATCTGTTGTGTGTATTTAAGTAAGTTTAGGTAAAACAAAGACCATTCATTTTTGTACCTATCTACAAAATTAATAAGTATCTAAATTCAATTTGTTTAGGTACTTCCTCCTTTCTATGAAGACGGTCAAAAATATAACAAAATATAAAAACGACAGTAGTAGTAGAGGACTCTCAGACTTTATAATAACGTTTATTAACTTCGCACTAGGAAGTTTTTATAATGGTTTCGATTTCATTAAATATAACATTATCACGTTTTGTGATATCTAAAGTCGGATAAATTTTTTCTTTAAGATATCTGTTGTGGGTATTTAAGTAAGTTCAGGTATTTGTTCGAAACTTAGGTAGGTACCTTTTAATTATCTCGAGAATAGAATAAAAAAATGTCGGACTCGTTGCTGCCTACATTGGGAGAAAAAATATCAATTGATTGAATAAGCAGTTATATGATATATATATATATATATATATATATATATATATATATATATATATATATCCCCAAAAAAACATTCCCAATGTAAAACTTTTGGAGGTGAGAGCTATATTCAGCAAAATTCAACAAAAAAAACTCAAATCTTTCGCATATGCTCAGTTAGAGCTGAACCACACCGATACAATTTTTGGTATGTTGTTTTGTATAAGAATTTTGTTTGAATGGTACATTTTCATCAAGTGATTCTATCGCTTCCCACCGCCCCCAAAATTCCTTCCATGCAATTACGACTTGACGTATTATACTCATAATTGATTTTTTTCTAAAATTGCACTTGTTACTATTGACCAGGGGCAAGAGAAGGAAGTTGCAAAGATTTACAATTGACGATGACGATCAATATGCGTTAATAATGCGAATCATAAATGCAGGCTGGTGAGGAAATGGAAATACTCGAGTCCAGATTTACTGTAAATGTGGGTTATGAATATAATACGTCAGGTTGTAATTTCATGGAAGGAATTTTGGGGGCGGTGGGAAGCGATAGAATCACTTGATGAAAATGTACCATTCAAACAAAATTCTTATACAAAACAACATACCAAAAATTGTATCGGTGTGGTTCAGCTCTAACTGAGCATATGCGAAAGATTTGAGTTTTTTTTGTTGAATTTTGCTGAATATAGCTCTCACCTCCAAAAGTTTTACGGTCAGCTGTCACGGACTTTAAATTTCAATAATCATGTTATTTTTAAATACGTGTAGGTATACAAATATCTTAATACTAAAAAAAACAAACAATTATTAAAATCACTGAATTAAAATGAATATTGATTAAATAACATAATTATCGATTGGTATCAAAAGTTTTTCAATATACGAGAGTTCATCATCTGGCGCAGTGCTGGTGTGTATGGAGAGTGTGCATTTGCAAGCCACAATCATAGAGGCCACAATGACAGGAATACTGTATATCTGACATATACTTCATACTGACACTGACATAACAAACCGATAATCTTTTATGATCCGGACAGTTTTCTAAAGCGGAGAAGGATATATCTGACATATACTTCATACTGACACTGACATAACAAACCGATAATCTTTTATGATCCGGACAGTTTTCTAAAGCGGAGAAGGATAAGTTTCTACTTTGAGATAAGTTAAATAAATAATTTAACTGAAATATTTTCACGCGATGAGGAAACTCAGGTGCAATTGATGCAGTGTTCACCAAATTCTTCTGCAAGAGTATACTCTTATACCAGTATGTCTACGTTTGATAACAAGATGCTCATCAATATTGAGGGTTGCACAAACGTGCAGAAAATTATAAGCATAAGCCAGATATTCAGGCAGAGATCTTTGCGCAGGTTTGAAATTAGTCATGGTATGGCAAAGAGATATGATAGTCAGTACCTACTTAAGTTACTACTATGTAGTTTCAATATGTACATGTTCCAGCTTGTCCCAAATTTACGCCATTTATTGACGCTGGTTCATTTACAGCATTTTCAATTAGTAATGTTTCTCCATAGACAAAAAATAAGTCAATTTTCTTATCTCAATTTGTGCCTTAACTCCTTAACCTCATTGTGACAGCAAATGACAGAATGTGAACGCAATTCTATTCTATCATAGAGATAACATATAACATACAGCAGGCAAATCGTACCCTCAATAGAAAGAAACAGAAAATAAGGCAAGATTATCTATTTCTTTTATTTTGAACACTCGTGATTGGTGGATTACTGTACCTATCTGTCATCCGCATCCGACTCAGCCGTCATCCAAACTCAAATAGAAATCCGAAGCAGTTTTTACAATTTGTAAATAGGGAAATAGTTGATAATTAAACGGTAAACAATATAATAATAATGAAAAAAAGAAAATTGGTTTCTCAGCGCAAGTTTTAAGTTCAAGTACTTCAGCTGCAGTAAACTAACTTAAATTCGAAATAAAGGATAGTGAATGAACCCAAGAGACACAACCTCGTCAATATGACGTGATTATTCCGGCCCTTGTTACGTCATTATTCACCTTCGAAATGACGTAAGTAGTATGTGAAATTCACGTCAAAATGTCACAGCCTAGAGACGTCATAAATTGACGTTAATTTGTCGTTATTATTTGACATACCAGTTACGTCAGGAAATAACGTGTATGTAACGTCTATAGAGAACGTTAATATAACGTCTTTATTTTTTGAAATTATTACTTATAAATGACGAAAGCGGTAGGTAGTTTTTAGGTAAATGGTTAAATGCGGTATTTAAACGAAATAAGGTTCAATTTCCTTTTTATTATAGACTATAATATACAAAAAATAATTACAATTCTAACAAAAATAAAAATTTCCTATAAGGTAGGTACTTAAGTAGTTATGTGTACAAATAAAATAAAACAAAAAAAACTAATGTATTGTCTACCCTCTACTGTGTATTAGTGGCAATGACACAAATGCATTACTGTTGTTTTGAGGTAACAACATACATTTTGCAGCAACACATGAAACTGGCCAGTCCCTCAATTCATCCGACAAATCATCCACAACAAAAATATTCAAATCACTGGATAGTAATGGGTATTTATAGAAATAATTGTAGGTAAGAAACAATTTCCCCACTATAATGATGGAATTATCAATTTCGTGTTCTAAAATATTATTGATTTGAACAACTTCATTATTGTCTAGCATACAATAACAATCAGCCTTTGAAACAGAATCAATGCAAAGCACAAAATTTTTCATAATTACTTTCTTATATTGAATCATGTTCACATATTTTTCATTATTAATATTATTGTGGTGAATAACATAACAACGAGGATAACTTACATTTTGATTCTGGTAAATTTTAGAATTATTTTTTTCTTTTAAACGGCGACATACTTGTTGCAAGGGAAGAGTTGGTGATTGTACTAGTCTTTTTAATTGCCCTAAAAAGTTCTCATATGGAAATGCAGAGAAGTTGTCCAATGGGCCATAATGTTTAACATCTTCAGTTAAATGTGTAAGCATATGTACATTATATATTAAAAATGTTTCACCATAGATTTCCTCTGAGTGTTTTACAAAATTATTTAAAAGTGTTTCTGCAAGTTCTAAATTTACATTTGTTATATGTCTGGGCGACATAAGAATAGACACACCAAAATGTAGAAGTAAAAAATTTTTATAAATTGGTTTTGAAACAATATTAGACATTATAACGGGACCTGTGTAGAGGAGGAATGATCTAAATTCAGTGGCTTTCCACCTGGCAATCTCTATTAAGCTACGAGGTTTGCGATTAAATTCCAAAGGTATAAACTTTTTGAGGTTCATTAAATTTTGATTAATGTCTTTCATTTGGGATTTTGAAAATTTTAATGGCGCATTACCTTCAACCCAGATATTCAGTAATTTACGCATTATACCCAGACATATCAAATGCATATAGTCAATTGGAAAATTTGTGACAAGTCCCACTGGCAATTCAACTAAAGGTGACAGGCCAGTATGGTGGTCTGGATCAGTCTGAGCTAAAAAAGAAGCATCAGTCCTTCTAGGCGCATTTCCCTTAAATACAGTTCGTCCTGCACAGCGATATCCTGAATTGGTACACTTCTCACAAGCTGAGAAACCCATGTGTCCTTTGATGCATTTCATATAGGCTCTGGCCGGCGCATCACAGATAAAACTATGAATTTCTATGCGATAAACTTTGTTATGAAATTTCAAACCTTCCCTCACCAAACTATTTAACTCGATAATAAAATCTGATAAAAATGTCTCTAAAGGCATAGGTTTTGCCTTTCCACAAAATATACCGACAACAAATGGTGTAGAACCCTCTATGTTTTTCAAAAGACCTAAAATTGGCCAAAAAGTTTTAGTGGAACTTTTGAACACTGGCAATCCATCTATGTTGAAGCTAATACTGAATGTATGTACGTTAACATACCTTGTCGTCCGAAGAAAATTGTATAAATAATCTCTTAAACCCAGATGACAGTAATCACCTGTGTCTAAATGTTTTATAGAGAGAGATCGTGGAGTTTTTATTAGAGTCCTATAATCTACTGGGAGAGTCGGATGGTATTGCTGCAAAATGTGTAACAAATCACTGATAGATGTTCGTGGTATGTTATGAATTTGAGCCCAATGAACCAACTGCGATGTTAACTTATCTTTAGTATTATCAATTTCTGAATTGTCATTGTTACTACACACTTTATCTGTAAATGATACCGAAGATTGATTATTTAGCAAATTAAGATCAGGCACATCGTTGACATTTGGCAGTGTAATATCAGGAACTTCATTAACATTTGACGTCAAATCAGGCACTTCGGTAACATTTGGCAGATTACATTGGTTATTTGAATATGCTGTATCACTATTTGGCATAAAAGGAATATCATTGAAATTTGTAAACTGGACAAAACTTGAATTTTCTTCTTTACTTAAATAACTAGGAACATTCGTATTGCTAAAATTGAACTCACTTAAAGCAGTCGCCACTTTTCTATAATATTGCCTCCTGCCAACAATCTTGACCTTTTTGTGTTTATTCATTGTTTGGATTTCTTGTTCTGCTCCAAATATAACCTTTGCGGAGAATGTTTCAACCAGACCTTAATGATGTCTTCTATATCTCTTTCTTTGGATTCGGGCAAACTAATTCGAACGGCATCTGAAATCAATAACAAAAAATATAGCTTTGTAATAGCAATTTTTTCTAGTTGCAAGTATGTATTTGCATCACTTCTGAAAAAAAGTATAGATATAATATATTTGCACTTACCAATAACAGACCGCTTCAAACGTAATTCTACAAAGGCTTTTTTATAGCTTCGCTTTCCAAAAAAGTTATAATTGCAAGCTATCCTATTGGAAAGCAGTTTCTTCAAAATTATGTTGGTCACACTTGTAACGTCCTTCCCACCCAAAGAAGACAGAAAGGATACCTGTTGCAAAAAAAATAATTTCGAAAATAATAACCAGCAACTATATGAAAATTTACCAATTTTGATGAATTTTCATTGTTTGCCAAGTATTCTTCAAGTGTTTCTATATCAGAATCATCTACTATAGGCAGCTCTACAGGAAAATCAGGTGGCAAGTTGTGTGATGGAACAATGCCACTTTGCCAACGCTCCTTGAAATGGGCCAAAATTTGCTTGTTTTGCTCATGTACTTGAGTGACAATTCGAATTAATTTTTCTAAATCTAAAAGAACCGAAAATTTCCCTTAAATATTATTAAACAAAACCTCTAACTTTTATACCTTTGTTATCTTGATTAAACTGTTGCTGTGCTCCTTGTCCAATCCTATCACTTGAACTTGGTGTACTTGTATATATAGCAGGTGGTGTTTCTCTTTCAAGGGTTGCTTGAGGTTGTTTAGTTTGTGAGTATGATGGGGTTAAACGTATGTCTAAAAATACCATAGTTATACAAAAATAATTCCAAAAGTATTAAACACTGCCTTACCATTCGAATTTGTGCTTCTATCGAGGCTTCTATTTATTTTAGGAGGTGCTGGCAAATCCACATCATCAGAGTCACTTGACTCGCTATAAAGAATCCTTTTTACAGGTAATCGTTTTCTCTGTTTTGAAGACTCACTATCAGTTGTTTGCACATCAGATGTTTCTTCCAACTTTTTAAGTTTTATACGTGCTTTTTCATAATTATCTGAAAACAGGGCGTAGAAAATAAATCCAGGGATAAAAAAAACACGAACACTTGTATACTCACTACATTCAAAGAATATCCTATTAATTTTGAAAAGTTTCCATTTATCTTCTTCCGGATTCTCGCACTTTGCTACCGCTCTGTTATGGGCATTTTGAGTTTTAAAATTAGGCCAAAACACTTCCCTCTTTAACGGTGTCACCCAAACCTGAGGCACTACTGCAATTGTACCTTCTGCAGCGTCCTCCTCACACTCAGGTGCAAATTGTACTCCTACAAACATGATGATGAGACCTACAAATAGTACATATTCCTTGGAGAATATGTAAATAACTGAAGAAGACTACTTACCTACTTGTTATATATATACTTGGTTGTAGATTGCAAATGCTAAAACACGGTGACTCAATCATCAAACAAGAACACACATAAAAAATTGGCGGTTTGAAGCATAGGTTCACAGATTATACACCTACATAGGTTATAGGTTATAGGAGGAGACTATCCGGTGACCGGTGCTCGATGCACGTGGCGCAATTGACGACTGCGCAAGTGCGAAGCAGAGAATAGTGCGAAGTGCGAAACGGTCGCATGGCGTAGACATTTCTTACGACCAATAGAGATAGATATACATTTGCTACCTTTGTTTGGCTGATTTTGTTGCGGTGTTTTGCATAAATATTTACGGGTTGAAAAAGTGGTTATTATTTCCAGATTATAGTTATGACACCTTTGTTTTTATATATTATATTCCTGTCTATGTGCAGTTTTAAGGAAATACCATAATTGCAAAGACACATAAATACCTAGTATATACTAATAAATTTACTTGCATTGCTGATGCACTGGTCATATATATTTTAAAATTTCTATAGTTGAAGAAATTTCACACGATATAAAGACGTCATTAAGACGTTCTTTATAACACGTCATTACAAGGTGAACAAAATGACGACATTATGACGTTTTTACCAGTCCCAATGACGTACTTGACGAAACTTTGCCAAATTATGACGTCTACAGGACGTGAGTGTGCTGCTTGGGAAAATGCTTCAACGTAGGTACATATACCTAAATTCTTGAAAAACTTCAATGACATTTTTTATTTGTTAAATACCAAGAATCTGTTTTGTAAAACAAATGGAAAGATGAGTTAAAGTTAAGATTAGTAAATTTATACAATCCAATGTGAAGCATTTAAATCAACCTCAGTTTTATAAAACTATTCGCAGGCCTGTTCTTAAATCAACATCGGTTCGAACTGGCTTTTTAGTTTTCATTATTTGTTAAATAAATTTATGTACCTACTTCATGTGAGAACTTCTCACACAAAAAATATTAAAATATTCTTTATCATATAAATTATCTCAAAACCATGTTGAAATGTTTTTTGCGCTTATTAGGAGAATACATTGATTTATAATAATCCTACCACAATTCAGTTTCAATCAGCCTTTAAAAAGTTACTTCTTAATAATGTGAATGTATTTAGTTCCTGCTTCTGCCAATAGACCTTTTTACGATCACACACAGCAGATATATACCTTATACCTAGTACAAAACTACATAGATATTCGCCTATAGGCCTAAGACATGAAAGTGATAAATTAAATGACCTAAAATTTAGAATTATAATGTACCTACTATAATAAATTACCTATTTTTAGAGGACAATAAGAATTGGAATAAATTTCAATTTGAATTATGCGCAAATATAAACTCTTTCCTCTGTATGTGTCATGAAACAAATACAGACACGGGCACGATATTCTCTATCTCTTTTTATCTATGGACCACACCACTAGCAGTGCTGCATAGGATTTGCCTACTCTATGTTAAATATTATATCTCTATGGTTTGCATTGTTATTGTGACTGACATTTGTTAGTTGGGAGAGAAATACTGCTACCGTGTTGCCGTTTAGTTAGGGATACGTTAGTTATCCGTTCGACGAATATTATTAATGCGTTAACAATGTATCATTTTGGAATAAAAGCGATGCTTTTAAAGTAAAAAATGATTTTACTATCACGTTCATTATTACATTATTGGTTTCACTCAAGTATTTATCCGACATTTATATATGATTTAGGTCTTTATAAACAGGTAAAATTTTAGCACCGGCAACACCGTAGAGTCTTGAAATAATAAATTGTGAAATCCGTCTACTTGGTTTTACATATATTGATAATATAAATATTACAGTCTTTTAGGAGTTGAAAATGGTCTCAAATGATTACTTATCATTCTTAGATTGTATTATATACAATATCTCATCAATTTCAAGCCATATTTTTAAATTAATCGGGAAAAACCATTGCGTGACCTTGAATATCCAACATTTTTCTGTAAATAATGCTTCTGTATGCAGAAGTGAGAGATACCACTCTCACCTCTGCAAACTACAGTTTGCATTGATATATATATATATATATATATATATATATATATATATATATATATATATATATATATATACGTAGGTCGTGAATGATTACAGACAATAGCCATCATTCGTAAAACAAACTATAAGTATGTTAGTTTCAAGACAGCATGCGTCTAATACCTATTTGAAAATACAGTGGAACTTCCTTATAGCGAACGTCCGTGTAACGAATTGTTTGTAAGATCTTGCAACTTAAATCCAATTACCATATTTAAAATACCCTCTTTAGCGAAGTAAATTCTGTCTATAAAGAATGTTCGTGAAATAACCATCAACGATTATTATGGGAATAACGCTGTTTAAAATGGTATTTATAAGAAGGGGTTTTCCGTAATTATGTCGGACGTAGGTAATAAATCCCGTCAGGTGACCATAAAGCATTAAGGTGGACGGAAGACGGAAGTTTTGTTTAGGAAGAGTTGTAAATATGTAGGTACAGGTACGTCTCACTGCGCAGATTGTTTAGTTTCAATTGAACCATTAGGAGGTACGTGAGCGTGATAACTTGTCTTGCGAAAATGTCTAAAAGGAAGTGTTTAAGTTTGGATACCTGCCAGCAGCCTGTCTACAATTCTGAAAAAATTACCCAATATATGTTCAAAAAGGAGTAAAATTTTCAAAACATAAATGTAAATACATAAACAAGCACTTTAGATATGAATGTACATACATGTTTGTTGCTTATTTTGTTATTTGAGACTAGAAACAAATATATTATGTATAACTAAATTTCCGTGTAAAGAATTTTTTGAGTGGATTTAGTGCTTTTGTTATAGCGAAGTTACACTGTATTCGAAAAAAATACCCTTACCTAAATTTCATTGAATATATTTCTGACAGATTCATCATCATAAATTTTAAGATAAAGATAAGATAAAACTTTTGTTAAAATATATTGAGACGAAAGCGAGAAAAATTTATACTCCATTTGAGAAAGGTGTAGAGTAATAAATTATGATAATAAAGGGATCTCTATTGTACTGTGGCGCTCATATGGCAGAATACAATAGAGATCTCTTCATTATCATAATTTATTACTCTACACCTTTCTCAAATGCAGTAGGTATATCTATATCTCACCTTAATTTTATTACGCTGCTAAAACAAATTAATGCTTTTATGAATAGATGTCCTTATCGAATGGGAAGACAGATTCAAATAACATATTTTATGTCTTACGAAAAATTTGTCAATGTACCTACACAGTTACTTATGTTTTTCGTTTTGGCCTAAGCTTAGACCCAATATTGTAATTTGAAAATAAAAATTTCATTCGTATTCGACCTTCAAGGTAAAGCCAATTTGATGTGAGAAAGAAAAGAATAGATTATAAATTAATTCAATTATGTTGCCTCAAGAGAGAGACGATGTCACCGTCGGGAGATTGCTAGCAAAGCAAGCAAGCAAATGAAAAAAAAAAATACATTGCATGATAGATAACTATTTTGCTCCAGTTTGATCAGGTATGGATTTATCAATACACAATTGGATAAAAAAAAACGTAGAAAGAATTTTTTTTTGAAATTCAATCTTGAATAACTCATTCAATTTTTCATAGCTTCTGATCATTTTTGATCTAATACTGAGCTTTCGATAATTTTGAACCAGCCTGGTGGGGGGTAAAACCAAAAGTATATTCTCTAAGATTTCTCAACACTTTTTGGAAAAATTCTTGGACACAATGATGTGTCTTTGTAAGACGTGTTTAAGTCTCATCTATTCTTGATATTTTCGTGTTTGATTCATTCTCAATGAAAATACATATATTTTCTAAGAAAAGTATGCAGTTTATATCTGTCGCCCTTTCCATAAGGAAAAGTAAAAAAATAGTTAAGATGCGGAATTTGAACTAATAAACACTAATACTTAATACCTATGGTATATTTTGCCTCCTCGTTCTCTAATTAATGTTGTCATGTGATGTGGTGCCTGTTTAGGAATGTTTACTTAAGAAGCGCAACCCGCTGAATTTGAATACCTACTTTCTGGTAGGCAGTTCGGGACAACATTCAACATGTCCGTCATATTCTCGATCCGGTTAGATCAGGGCTTCGTGGAGGCCAATCTAATCTTTGAGTTCAATTTCCATTTCATCCGGATTTCCATCCACTAAACATTATTTGATTAACAGTTAAAGTACAATATTCAATTCAAACTAGGTTTATATTTTTTGGTATTTTAGTAACCCGCATATTTTTGTTGAAAAACTATGAATTCCTCTGAAAAATAAGTCATGGGTACCTCTCAATCAAAAACCGAAAATTTAAGAAATAGCGCCATTAAATTTTTCAACAGTGTTTGAAAATCTAAGGCGAAATGCAACTTTTAGGTCCACTCTATTTAACACCAGGTTCGTTCGATAATTTCGTAAGCTCATTATTAGATAACATTCAAGATACCTACCTATTCTCGCCTTATCTTGACCAAAAATATTCATACCTATTTGAAAATGTTATGTACCTACCTAATAATGAATTTGAACAAAATTGTCTTTTTTAATACTCCCCCAAATATAGGTAGATACCTATGGTAGGTATTACAGTATAGTCTAAACAATAAACAGTGCTTAGGAATGTTACTAAACTGAAGTCGGTTAAAGACAAAAAAGTTCAACTTTCTAATTTTAACTCTGCTGCATTTATAATTTGAGTGTACCTATTATTTTATTTTATACATATTATACCTACACCTACCTGCTTACGTCCATTGCTTATCCCAGGTTCAAGATAGATTTTTATGTAAATCTAATAAGAGATTACTTTAATTAATCAAATATTCCGTCAACTCTCATTATGGCCATGCCCTTTTCTAATCGAGCTCGACTCTTTCGACATAAACATAATACCCATATACCTACCTATACCTATCCTATAAAAAAGAGATCTATTTTCATTCACCACATCGATGAAATCAATTATTCCATGATCACTATATAATCAAGGTTATCTATTATTAGTTCTATACAGACATTCACACGTCTAAGTCCCCCATGACAGAAACATATCGGAGAAAATTAGGCACCCCTGTGATTTTGTGCGGCTGTGTATCAATGTCTCATTATTTGGATTCAATTTAGGCCGGCTAGTCTCTATTGGGGTTGAAAGTTATGTAGTTTACACGCCCTCTGGTGGTCTTATAAACACGCGTGTAATGGTTTGATATAATACGATTGGAATACGTTAAACGTTATTTCTAAATATCTACCTCATTCAAACTGTAGTATTTGATTGAACCTCTTTATCCCATGTTTCTAGATAGGTAGATAGGCAACTACTATACGTTCGGAAGAATATTGTTTTGCAATTAATTTATAACTTAACTTAGATTTGAACTTGGAAAGATAAGAGTAGACAAGAATTGAGAACCCCACCCACATAGAATACTCGAAGGCGTGATTTGCCTACCAGAAGCGAAGGTGTTCAAAATTAGCAGAGGATCTTGTAAAACAAATCAAGAATTAATTTAAGTTTTTGAAAACTTATATTATTTACCTCGAAACAATTGTTAGGTAGGCACATAATAATAATTTAAAGTGGAGATTTTTCATACAGTAGGTTCCTACCAACCTATAGGTGCCTACTTACCTATATCTAGATAGTTTCTAGAGTGGTATATAAAATTACTGGTGATGAATGCTTTTTACATTGGAGAAACTTCCCGATTATTCAAAGATAGGATAACCACTCATATAGGTAAGTAAGTGACATCAACATAACCAGTAATTTATGTATTTAACTCGGTTAGGTACATGTTTCAACAACAGGACACACCATGAATCACGACAACGCAATAGTAACAGTTGTAGGTTGGTACCTACCTACCTAGTAAAAAGACCGCAAAGAGAGAATTTATTGAAATGGTCATAATTATGCAACATAAGTACCTATCTGTTCAAAACAATAAGAAAGATATTGAAAGTCTGAGTACCTAGTATTTAGGCAAACTTGTTAGATCTAGACAATAATAGGTAGAACAGATTACCTAATACTTACAATAAACAGGTAGTTGTTGATACCTAGAGTGTTTCCAAGATAAGAGGTCGGTTGAATGGAGAAAAAAGATGTGTGTGTTTTTGAAATATTTGAGGATGAATTTTCGTATCCTTTTTCTGAGGTTCGCTGAAAAGAAAATCAAAAACAAAGAGTAGGTTCTTCTTCATGATTTTTTTTATGTCTCATTTTCTAGAAATGATAGGTAATTACTTTTGTGCTTTGTAATAACAGATCAGCTTACAATTGTTTAAGTTACTATAATGGAAATTCTGTGAAAAGTTGTGCATAGAATATACCTACATAGGTACCTACCTACCTACTAGTACCTAATACACCTGAAATCACATGTGTGAATCTAATTATCTCTATAATTCATAATATTATAATCAATTCAAGTAAATACCTATATATATTTTCAAACCCATTATCACATGACTGCGAACACCTAGGTATTCCCTACCTAACTCAAGATGCTAATTTAGGAGATTCCAGTAACATCAGTTACTACTATCAATGCGCCTGAGCGTTCATCATCTTAAAGTAAATGATACCTAATGATAAACATATACAACTTATGAATAAGAGTGGGAAATTATCATATTATCAGTGGATATTTAAATGGATATTTTTATTTATTTAGGTATATTTATTTTTTCGATAATCGAAGTGAAAGATTCAGTGGTCTTCATGTTATTGATATTTGACAGACACAAGATATAGAAATAACATAAATAGGTAGGTAGGTACAATGCGACATTTACAATTTAAGATGGGGACGAAGCGACTGATTTCCGAATTAAACTTTAAAAATATTTTTTGAAAATATAAACTGTTATATTTCCAAAATAATTTTAAAGATGAGTAAGTAGATTTTGCTTGGAATTGAATCTGTTACACCTTCACTGCAGATAAACTTCAGTGTACACAGTTCACCAATATAACTTGGCAACTCGAGAATCGCAGATCGATAGAAAGATGCTCAAAAAAGCGGGCGATAAAGAGAAATAACGGGATAAACAAATGCCAAGTTATTCTGGTCAAGCTATCCTACCTATGCACAACACACAATAATAGGTCCTATGCAGCACTGATATGGACATGACCGAATAGGTATTGACAAGATTATGAGAAAATCATAATTATTAGATATCAATAAACACATTTATATAGCGTAAGTAGTTATCTTTTTTATGTTCAATCCATATCATATTAAATATTAAACAATATTTATTTCATTTATTATGTGTGATTATTGGTGCTGCCATTGACTGTTCACTCACTCACTAACTAGGTATTGTCCAGAATAAACTATTGAAGTATAAGTAAATAGGTAGGTAGATTCCAAATAAGAATAAAAATGGTTCACAAACTCAACTTAAGGTAAAGGGAGATGCGTAATTAATGAATAAAGTTCACTAAATTATTGCCCGCAATAGGTACGCACATGAACGTCGTATCTCACGAGCGCTACGAAGTCAGTTTGTGCTTTCTTGATAATAGGTAAGTACTAAGTACTTTTTGCCAATTTTCATATAGGTACCTACCTATCATGTTTACCCTTGCCCTACTATTGGTTTTGTGTAACATTTTTCATTTTAAAAACTCATTCTACTATTTTCTGCGAAGGAACCTTAAAATCAGGAGTACGTCTATTCTGGACAATTACCTACCTACCTATACCGTCATCCGAACACACTCATATGTAACATGTCAACTAATTCATAACTGACTCTAGCAAAGACATGTGCTCAGTTTTGAATAGCCTATAGAATGATTTTATTGGATCACTCGATATTAATAGACGATACGTATTATACGTGTTAAGATAAAGTAGGTAGGTATCTAAGTTCTACATTGCTGTAATGTAACGATTTGGCGCTTTGCTCTATGAAGAGATGAAATGAATGTTATGGGACATTTAAGTCCCACACAAAAGAACAAGCAGGGACTGGAGCCTACAAGGTAACACCTCAGCTGTGCGACAGAGACAGATACATCACTGTACGCCATTGGACGCTTTATAGAAGAACCCGGTCACGCCCATATTGTAGGCAGATGTACAATCGCTAGCTACCAGTCCAGCAGCTGTCAGCGAGAATAGGAGAGAACAATAAATAATTCGTCACATTTTATCAAGATGAATAGGACGTAGGACGAGAAAGATCAGTACTAACTATCCAACCCCATTAAAGAACTATTGGAGGGAAGGGAATGGAAATTTTGCACAACGAAATTTAGTTAGAAATAAGGAGACTCGTGCTGTACCTAGGTACCCAGCTAATCGTTTATAGTCAAGCTACATGTCTTCATTTTACAAATGAAAAAAAATATTCTCAGAATGTCTGAAGTTGAAGTGCTTATACAGTGAAATACAAAATAGGTATTATAGTGGCATAAGTAGGTACCTACATTTAAAATGTTATGTAGGTAGGTATCTACTTAATCAACCAATCATTCAACAATTAAACAGCTGATATAGGTAGGTACCTACCTAATTGGTCAAAACGACCAGGAAAATCTTAGTTTTCTAATTCATTATTTATGAAACTTTAGCGAAACTTTCTAAAAAAATATACGTATAGGTACATACCTAGGTACCTACCCTATTCAAATTTTAAGAAGAATTTATTCGAATACCTATTCATCTAAAAAAGTGAATCTAGTACCTAGGTACCTACCTAGTCGATTCTAGACTGAAAAGTACCTACCTACCTACCTACGGTATTTCTTTTTCTAACAAATACCTAATAAATAGGTAGATAACAGAAAACTAGTGGACCTATAAATATACCTACTTATGACATCTACCTGTGCCAAGGTAGATACTGCCAGAACTGACAGATGATAATAAGGAATTCTTATATATATATATATATATATATATATATATATATATATATATGTAAGTAGTTCCTTCACCTGAAGTATCAGATGAGATACAGAAAAATATCGAAAAAAAATGGACCGACGATATTAGTTCGTGCACTGAAAAATACTAAATAATATTAATTCTATTAGTGCTGTTACTTTTGATGTTGTGCAGTTGCAGTTAGATTGATAACTTTTGGTAACAACATCACAAGTACCAGCACCAATAGAATTAGGTAATATTATTTTGTATTTTATTATTTTAAATATTTATTTCACACTTTTGAGTGCAACATTAGTCACAAAAGTCGTTGAACGTTCACTAATAGGTACCTACCAAAGAAGATAGTAGGTACTTATCCTATTACCGACGAATATTCTTTGCTTGTACCTACTTGTTATTATTTGGAGTTCTCAAAACATCGCGGTGAAAATACGCATAAGTAGGTATTTTAGATTTTACCATTTTACCACCGCTGTACCTAACTCGAAAACCGTAACTCTAAGAAAAATATTTTCATGATAAATGTTGCTACAAATAATCTGGTCTTTCATGTGGTTCTCTTAGATTTTTAATTTTTGAAAGAATTTACACCTTCCACATAGCGAAAATACACATATTTGAGATTTTAACATCACTGTAACACAAAAACCGTAACTCTTTAAAAAAAAATAATTTAAATATTTCCGGATATTGTCCTATCTTTAATTCTGCCACCTCAGGTTTTCGATTTTCAGGAAAAATTGTCCCCTTCACCCCCTTCGGGGGTATTTTTTGAAAAAATGAGATATCGGATATTTTTACGAATATAGGACCATTTCTCAAGAATCCTCTTATAAATGAATAAAATATCATCAAAATCAGAGTACGTTTACTAGAGGTAGATCTACAACAGGCGCACGAACCAAAAAAAAGTAGACAGTCGAATACCTCCTCCGTTTGGGTTGGTCGTTTAAAAATATAAAGTATCTACTTAATATTAATTTACCTACATTCTGTTTAAAAGCTATCATACCATAAGTATAGCTACACTCGTCTATAAGATTCAATTCAAAATAATTTTCCTCTTTTACAGGTATTCCACCACCGGAGCCTCTGTCTATGCAATCTCCTCCAGCACAACTGAGCCCGGATAGCACAAGCCCCCCCACTTCAGAACGTTCCAGCGTTGAGCCACATAATACTACCGATACCTCGTTTGTACAAAACCCACTGCCTTCAACCAATGCCTCCACGGAGGGCATGAGCGAGAACGAAATTGAGGATAACGAAGAGTTACGAGATGACAATGACCAAGAACCAGCAAGACACAAGAAACGTAAGCGACGTGTACTCTTTTCCAAAGCTCAGACCTACGAGCTAGAAAGGAGGTTCAGGCAGCAGAGGTATCTGTCGGCACCTGAGAGGGAGCACTTAGCCTCAATCATAAGGCTCACACCAACACAAGTGAAAATTTGGTTCCAGAATCATAGGTAAATTGACTATTGACACTTCGATATGTTAAAGTATTTAAAAGTATAATTGTATATTATATCATTGATCATACGGTTTCCGTTTACTTTTGCTTAGCCTTGAGACTAAAACAACAAGTTATTTTCTAAGCAAAATGTTTTCTGTCGTCCACAGCAGTAATTTTTCGATTTTAGTTTCGTGCGTATACCAGCTAGGTACTTAGGTACCTACCGACCGCGCAGTTTACTTCAAGAGATTCTTGCGTTTGTGACCACTACCAATACCGCTCCAAATTTGTTTGCATGTAGATTTGGATGCATACCTATGTACGGCATACCTATACTGAAGTAATCCTTTTCGGTTAATAGACTTGAACGGTTCATTCTCCCAACATTATCAATATGTATGTATAGTACTCCAATAGACCTCATATAAATCCAGCATTATATGATGCAGTAGCACAAAGATAATCTGGAGTACCTACCACTTAAGTTTGTATTTGTGCTAGCATTAAGCGCGATAAAATGAATTGTAAAGATTTCATTATTACGATGTAAGCTCAAACAATAACAGAATCAATGTTTACGAGAACACTTGACCAGGAGACCTATATTCTCGATAAGTTGCATCTGTAATATGCATATTAGATTGTTACCTACTTATTAGAAAGATATTTTTAAATAATTTAATTTAATTTTTAACAATATGAATTATGAATATATAGAAAGCGATAGATACGCGTGAAATGCTTCTAAGTTGATTAAGGTTTAGTTAGGTATAGCTATACCGGGTGCCCCAGTATCCAGTAGCCAATGGTATAAGCAACCAAAAATCTTTATAATGTTTTTGAAAAATCAACATGCCGCCATTTCCAGTTCAACCGGAAGTGATAATGATTTTTTATTTTTAAATGACACCGTATACCTACATATTTTTCTATTTTTGAATTTTTCATCATATTCACTATCCAATGACATATTGCAAGGTAGCTTTTCCTTTCAAATTGCCAAGAGAATAGTATTTTTAGTATTTATTTGACGAAAACTATATAGCGTGCAAAATAATAGTAATTATTACTGAATGATTACCAGGGTGAATTTAGTTCGTGTTTGCATTCATTAAGCCAAGTTCCATGTATCTCATAAAATTGAGCTATATTTTAGCGGCATGTGGTTCATTTATCAAAAAGCGGACTGTTTTTAAACCAAAAACCGCTACTGATGAGGTCAACAGTACCTACTGCAGTATTGGGACGAGTACACGTAGGTATGTTCCCACATTTTTATTAGAGAAATAGAAAAAAAAACACCCATTTCACGAAGTTCCATCGAACTCATCCTAAAAGTGGCCAAATTCCATCCTTTCATAATACATTTGTACCAAGGTCTACAGCCAAGGTATACTCAAAGAAGACTAAAGTTTATTGCCTGGATAACTGAGGCGCAAGAAGATCAAATCTTAAGTTAGATATTGTGGTCTGATGAACGCCACTTTTATAATAATGGAATGGTACATCACCACAATTGGCACTAATAGATTGCGGAAAATCCACATTGGATAAGGGAAACTCATTTTCAGCATATCTGGGAAATTGATATGTGGTATGGTATTATCAATGTATAAATTATATGGATGGATTGGCACAAATGGAGCAATAAAGTGGGCTGCAAAGTCTCTTGACCTTACTCCATTAGATTACTTCTTGTGGGGATTTTTGAAAGATCGAATTTACGCAACTCCAAGTAGGGACCTTGACGAAACAAGGATCACAAATGAATGCAGGTAACTTGCTTTGGTATTCCCGTTCCCGTGAACTGATTCGTCGAGCTGAAGCTTGTCTAGAAGCTGACGGGGGTCACTTTGAGCATCGTCTGTAGGTAGAGTTTACTGTTACTGTTCATTTAAGATCAACAAAAAAAATAAAAAAAATATTTTAAATTTAAAATATTTTTTTTATTATTAGGTAGGTAGTTATACTTAATTATAATTATTAGATACTAAAATGCTCTCTTGTCAATTTAAAAGGAAAAGCTACCTTGCGATATGTCATTGGAATATTAGATATATTCAATAAAAAATTTTTACAAAAAATTGGACCGACGTTATTAGTTGATGCACTGAAAAGTATAAAATAATACTACTTCTATTGGTGCTGTTACTTTTGAAGTTGCGCAGTTGCAGTTAGATTGATAACTTTTGGCACCAACTTCACGAGTACCATCACCAGTAAAAAAACCGTAACACTTTTGAAAAAAGTTTCAACTTAAACGTTTCCGGATATTGTCCTATCTTTAATTATACCAACTTAGATTTTCGATTTTCGAGAAAATTCGCCCCCACCTCCCCTTCGGGGGCGGTTTTCGGAGGGAAGGAAATTTCGGATTTGCGTTTTTATGAATATAGGACCATTTCTCAATCCCCTTCTTTCAAATGAATCCAAAATCATCAAAATCGGAGCTCGTTTACTATATAAAAGGCGCGCACGAACCAAAAAAAAAAAGCAGACACTCGAATTGTATACCTCCTCCGTTCGGGGTTCGTCGGTCAAAAATAGAAAAATACATGCAGGTTGTCATTTGAAAATAAAAAGTCATTATGACTTCCTATTAAACCGGAAGTGCAGCATCTTGATTTTTCAAAAAAGATTTTTGGTTGCTTATACAAAATTTCAACTTTATTGGTTTGAAAATATTAGATACTCCATACTGAATACTGGGACACCCGGCATAGATTACTTAGGTATATTATTGAAATATTGAAGTTTAAAGCTGGAAGCTAAGGAATTTTGTAATTTTTCAAACAAATTGCCGATTTTAATCATATATATATCATATCATAAAAATAATAATAGCCTTTGGACACCCTTGGGGCAAGGCCTCTCCATATGGAGGATTAATCATATAGATTGACTATTAAATTTCTTCAGAAATTAATTCTTTAAAGTTTGCAATGCTTTGAATAATTAATAAAGTAAGTGGAGGAATTCCAAAATTCATTCAGATTGACGAATATAAATATGACTTACCACAATAAATCACATCATAGAATATTTGAGTTCTGATACAGTCATGAAATTAAAATCCAACATGATCAAAACAGCATCAAGCATTACAAAATATGATCATTGATACAAATGGATTACCTATTTATAGTTATTCAAACAAACATAAAACGCTTGAATTAGTCAATTTTGATTCGATAACAGTAAAAATCTACCCTCATTTTATCCATATGCCATCCACCTCTCATTTTCTTTATTTTCTTCAATGGCCAGGAGGTCGTATGATACCTTATTAGAAAGGGCTTGGAGAGAAACATTTTATTACATGAAAAAATCAAAACTCTGTATTCTTCAAGGACATGTTTACTTATTTTGTCGAATAATATCGAAAAGCTGCTAAAATCAAGGAACCGTATACCCATTGTCGACGGGTCCAAGCAATTATCTCAAAAATTCTCAACAAATTTATCATCAAAATTTAATATATTTCTTTCAGATTGTATAATCAATATTACTTACAGATAATATATTTATTTTCAAAGTTATATGGTTTACTTTCAAATTATGTGTTGCCTGTCAGGTATTATCTAATGAATGAGCTTATCGATTAGAAAACATGTCAAAACAATATTACCTACATCTTCGATGATAGATCGTCGCTGATTTTTTTTATAATATTCCTAGATACCTGTAGGTACTAATAGGATGTCTTTAATTAACTATGTTTTCATTTCAAAATAATTGATAGATAAAAAGATAAAAAATCTATTAGGCACCTACTTATATAGCTCCCAATTTTGTGGAGTGCTTATAATATGATTGTATTAAAATGAATTTTCAAATTAAATATAAAGTTCCTATTGTCGGTAGGTACTAAAGCAGCTCATAGGCTTTGAAAATAATAATATTAGCACATAAATATAGGGACTTTAGTTCATTTAATTTATTTATTCCAGATTCTGTATTTTTATTAGCTCATGTCGAATGCCGTTCATTGTTCTGAAAGCGGGTTTTGGCTTTTAAATTGTTTTTGGAACTACGAAACAGTCACTCAAATGCCAGACACACATGTTCAAATGTTCCACTATTTCATTATCATTCTTTATTACAGATACAAGACGAAAAGAGCTCAACATGAAAAGGGCATGCATGAGGCACAGAATAATCCTTTGCCATCGCCTAGGCGAGTTGCAGTTCCAGTTCTTGTTAGAGATGGCAAGCCATGCCTTAGCGGCGGTCCAAAGCCAGAAGGCCTCCAGCTTCCTAATCCGATGATGATGGGTTCCCATCCACCGCCTCACATCTTCTACGGACAACCGAGAGTATTTTGGTAGGTTTATTTTATAGGGAAATTGTTGAGCATATTTCTGTAATAACCTTGTAGATAGAGATTGAGAGATTCTTGTAAGAGTTTTCCTATTAAGAAAGAACTATAGGTATCTACGTATGTATAAGTAGATATATTTATAGGTTGACATACTATCGAGTTAAATATTCCGATGATAATTTGAAACGCTTTATCACAAATATAAAAATCAGAATAATCATTATCTATCTCATAAGATCTGTAGATAATGATGCCATAAGGTAGAATAATAATATGTGTGATAATAATTCCTTATTTATTTTGCAAAATTTGTATATACCCTGTCAAGAAGATTTCATTATACCAATTTAATTTCTAATTTCCTCAAGATTACCTATATCAAAGAGGAAATTGTGAATTATTGACACTCTCTCCTCCTTTTGGAGACATCGATGCGGGGATATAGGTAGGTACCTAACCTACAAATAATAAATATCCTACATTCTCTCGAATGAACCTTAGGTTGGTGTTTATTGATTAACAATCAAATGTCAATAATGCAAGTTGTCAAGAACTTTATATCCATGATAAAAATATTTATTTATAAAAAAATCGTTTCTCATTGTGGAATTTTTCAATCTCTAACACCGTTTCAACATTTTATCGGCGCAGGTATATCATATAGATTTTTACTGAATACGTATTATCGAGATAAGATATGTATACTTATATAAGATGTGTCTAATACATATTTATTCCTGGATATCGTTCACGATTCTCGGGTGCCTTTTGTTTGTTTAAGAACAAAATATGATATCAATACGATAAAGGTGTCTTAATTTATTTAAAAATGTTTCAATGGAGCACCGAGTGTATTCAACGAGATGGAAGAGATAGAAAATAATGATTTAATATTTTGATCAATTACGTTTGTATAAGCGATAATATGTAATAATCTAATATATAGGAAATACTAATTTTCAATTTTTATTTTTGCTTATACTGAGCAACGTTGAATACACTGGATGTACCTATAGGTACTTAAATATTATTATTTACATTTATTTATTTGATGAGGTCACTCATCAATAATGATAGAATTGATAATATAATTGATTTAACCAGAATATGTATAAGTATATTTCATGTATATTGTAAATCTAGTCATTCATTATTATAATTATATTACATGCTGTATTATTCTTCTGAAGTTTCATTTTCATGTTTGTTCTATATTATATTATATATAGGTATATGATAAAATAAATTTTTGTTGGGGATGCAGTTACTTAATAAATAAAATTCTTCGTATTGAACCGAGTTATCGAGAATGTTTATTTTCTTCGTCAGGGCAAACTACAAGTCGTTACAATTTATCTGACAAACATCAAATTAATCTTTAAATTACATTCGTGAATTTAGAAAAAAAATAACTACGAATAGAAATATTTCATAATCATCAATCAGAAATGGTATTAATTATACAAACATGTGATGATTTAAATATTAATTTGTTATTGTTGAAATAATTTGCAACGATTTTTAGTTTGAATAAACAATAAATAAATAAATAATATTTTATTCCATTGAGATCATTAACATGATATTGGAAAAGTCAGTAGAGAAAAAAGAGTACATAAAGTATATTTACCCTGACGAAGAAAATAAACATTCTTGAAAGCACGACTGATTACAAAAAACTTTTTTCAAGCAATGACTGTATCCCCAACGAAAATCTTTTTTATCAAGTATTGAACTGGTCAAAAGAATTCAATATATTACAGACAAAGTTCTGAAACATTTTGTAAATACTTGGAAGTGTATATCTGTAAATAGTTGAATACAGCCCTATAGAATAGATAAGTTAAATCAACTTTCTGACTGTGTTATCGCACTATTTGTTTTCTCCTGTTGTAAAAATAATTTATTGAAGACAAATAAACGACATTCAATTACAATGGTTCACTTTTTTTAATAACATTCTCTAGTTCCCTGGTATAGAACAAATTTATTTCTCCAATATTTATTATACAATATTCCAAAGTTGCAGTTGCTATACAATTTGATAGGTTATCTACTTTTTATATATGTTCGCGCGTTTATAGTAAAGGTGCTCCAATTTTGATGATTCTTTTATCATTTGAAAGAACACTGCTGAGAGATGGTTCGATTGGATAATAAGAGATCCAACTTGATCTTCTCTACAAATACTTCCCTCAAAGGGGATGGAGTGGGCAATTTAAAAAAGAAATGAAAATTTGATCTGGCAGAATTGAAGAAAGAGAATCTCCAGCAACACTTGGACATTTTTCAAAAAAATTCAGTGGTTTCCGAATTACAGCACTCCGAATATGGACACCTCACTATTTTTCAGTGCGTAAACTACTAAACTGACGTTCTTCTTGTAAAAAAAATATTTCAATTATTGGGTAGGTACCTACTACTTTGCCAATATTGTCTATTCGATAACCTCTATTCCTCAACAGCTCAATTTTAAACAAGAGAAAGATTAGAAACATCAAATATAACTATAGCTAAATATTGCCAGGTAGGTAGATACTTAGACCAATAAGATGAAAACATAAAGTAGCTCGAGAAAAATCACGATAAAGTAAGGGGTTAGCAGACGAATCTTTGAAGGAGTATGTACGTTATATGTTCAGGCTCTCTCTCATCACCATGATATTTCTAAAGATGGCTTCAGTTTTGAGTTGATATTTGCAAACAATAGAAGAAACATATCGGAATCTTATGGTCAATGTTCATTGAGGCAATAAGTTTGTAGCTATTCGAGCCTTCGGTTTGTCGAGATCATTGAATACTTATTTCGTCGAATTTGAGCGGGAGCAAAATACCCAATAAGCACCTTCTCTCGACAAAGGTCCCACAATTCCCTCGTTTTTATGAGAAGACTGACTGAACTATGATAGATTGTAAAGTCTATCAGCATTTTCTTCTGCGTCCTGCTGTTAATCACTTCCAATTTTTATTAAAATCTGAACGCCAATTTTGAGGAGTATAAGTATACTGTTAGGTGTTATGCGGGTTGAAGATCCGATGCAGAATCTTAAAATTTGCTACATTTCTGGAGTAACTAGGTGGTCTTATTGTACCATGGTAGGTACCTAGTCTCTTAGTTTAGCTATATTTAGTTTGTACTTTTATAACTAGCTGAAGCTGTTAAAATCATTGCAAGAAGCAATAACGAAAAAATTAAAGATATTTATTAAATATTAGTTTTGGTGGTTTGAACACATGCATCTACCATCTATTGGTGAGTCATTGATAATATTTATTAATTTTTGACAGACTTCGAAAAACGGAGGTTTGGTAAAAGTGTAAGGCATACTGCTATTGACCACCGATACAGTCCGTCGAGACCGGCAGTTCGTTGGGTCCCTAGTAGGGTGCCATCAACAACATAAATAAATAACGCTCGTTTAAATTTATTTAAATAATAGATATAAATTGTTCATAGTAGTCGAAAGTGTAGTGTAAAATATACAGGCTGTCCCATGGGACGTTCGCCAACATGGCTATCTTTGTTGGTTGTGGAGATAGAGAGTCGGTGAAAACGAATGAATTCCGACGAGTTACAAAGTTATCGAAAAAAAATTGTCTATTTCGAAATATTGCTCTAAACATTATTTAGCACTTAATTAGCTCTACAAGCACCAAATAAGATTTTCTCAAAAAGTTGTTTTTCAAAGAAAAACAGACATTTTCCAAAAGACTACAAGAGCAATTAATTTCGGAATACATAACTTAATTAGCTCTACAAGCACCAAATATGTATTTTGGATTCTGCTCTGCTAGCTTTAGGGACGTCGAAATTCTGCACTACTTTCCCTATTAAACCGACTCTATCTCCACGATTAACAAAGATAGCCATGTTGGCCCATTTCCGATGGGACAGCCTATATAAATAGTCGGTGATATTTTAGTGTGAAATGTGGAATTAATAAACTTGAAGATAAATAAAACCCTGTCATTTTTATATACCCGTTGTAATACTCAAAAAAATGGAAGACATATGTTTTTAAAGCATATGCCCGGCTACATAAATTGGTGTAGGTAATTTGTAAATTTAATTTAATTCTAGTGGTATTGGTGCTTTTAAAGTTGGTGCCAAAAAATAACGATTTTATTTATCCTCCTTACTAACAAAAATGACTTCATCAGTCCAAATCAAGTTTTCTAGAAAGGCGAGCTTTTGTATTTGACCGACGAATTTGAATAATAACGCCGCGAAAAACTTTATAAAATGCGGGAAGTCACCTGGATGTAATTTTTGCACTCTAATGCATGAGAAAAGATCTAGCTTATGGCGGTATAAAATATTTATATTGCAGAATACGATAATCTCAATTCAAAGGATCCTGCTCATATTTGGTTTGAGGATAGCTATGTATCGGAAAATAGTAATTTGGATAACTTTCTTTTTTGCGAAATGATTATATTTGAAAATGAGCACAAATTGATTTTACTTTTACAAAATATCAACTTAATTACAAGCGTATGGTTAACTCATCTCAAAATTCAATTTTCTTTCGAATGTTGTCAAACAACAAGTAGTAGTAGAAAAAAACTGATTCTTTGACATTTTTTTAAAGTAACATTTGAAATTCGTCTGCTTCTGAGTGGTACAAAATGGACTAGCAATATGGAACATCAAAAGTAAGATTAGACTTTCATATGACCCAAATTTGGCTTCTAATTTTAAATACTTTGCAAGACTTTTTTCCGAAAACCGCCCCCGAAGGGGTGGTGGGGGCGAATTTTCTCGAAAATCGAAAATCTGAGTTGGTATAATTAAAGATAGGACAATATCCGGAAACGTTTAAATTGAACATTTTTTCAAAAGTGTTACGGTTTTCGAGATAGACGCATGTTAAATATGTATTTTTGCTATGTGGAGAGGACAATTTCTTTCGAAAATTGAAAATTTTTCGATACTACATGAAAGATATAATTATTTGTAGCAACATTTATAATGAACATTTTTTCCTTAGAATTACGGTTTTCGAGTTAAATCGGTGTTAAATGGTAACAACTAAAATATTCAAGCGTATTTCCGCCGCGATGTTCTGAGATCTCAATAATAACCACTACAAGCAAGGAATATACGTGGGTAATAGGATAAGTATTATCTTCATTGATATGGTATAGTGAACGTTCAACGATTTTCGGGACTAATGTTACACTCAAAAGTGTGAAATAAATATTTTTTACAAAAAATTGGACCGACGTTATAGTTGATGCACTGAAAAGTATAAAATAATATTACTTCTATTGGTGATGGTACTTGTGAAGTTGGTGCCAAAAGCTATCAATCTAACTGCAACTGCACAACTTCAAAAGTACCATCACCAATAGAAGTAATATTATTTTATACTTTTCAGTGCATCAACTATAACGTCGGTCCAATTTTTTGTAAAAAATATTTATTAACCTAAGTACTAGGTACTATCTGCTAAGAAATAACAAATCCCTATTTATAAATATAATATCATCACTACCAACAACGTCTACTGCTTTATTTACCACAATACACTAAGGGCGATGGTGATATAAACTTTAAAAAGTAGAACTATCCTATCCAAGTTTTTTTTGTGTAGATATGTATTCATAACAAAATGTTTCAAATCATTATGTGAGTATATGTACACCATATTATTTGTTACCGAAAAGTTTACATATATTTTCCATAGCGAATAATTAGTAAATATGTCTCAATTAAAATATGTAGATCTTATTATCAGTAGCTATTTGTGAGGGATAGTTGCGTGAATCACTATAAGTTTGATCGATATATTTCTGATTGACTCTTCTTAATGATTATACATACTTATCTATTGCAATCCAATCATCATGTAACTAACCGGTAACAGATAAGTCAAGCAAACAAAATATGATCATCGATAAAACGTTACACGCTGCAAATACATGACAGGTCGATATTATTTCTTGTTTGTATAAATTACATGTATTTTTTCTCTCTTATAGCGAACTTTAACTGAAAAAGTAGAAAAAATCATTTTGATTGGAATACCTACTATTTTGTAGGTACCTATCTACCAGTTTTCTATCTAGTATTTCAGTCTTTTGGTCGTACAGTAGCGCAATTATTTTTCTGTTATCTTCATTATCGATGAAGTACCTATGTTACTTAATATTAACATCAAGCACGATCAACTCAAGTTTATGTAATCACACCGATGTTGACTAGATTGTTATGTCAACAGGAAGTCCTGATCCAAAAAATGCCCCAATGTAATTTGTTTGAATGAATAAATTGCAAATTTGACTGAACTATTATATTCTATAGTTCAGGAAAAATAGGGACTTTTACAACTTTAACTACTTGAGAAATTATAACGTTAAATTGTTAAAATGGGAATTGCGATTTGAGCTCGACTGAAGGTTTTTGCTTAGGGTTTCTTGTGAAGTTTAAAAGATTTTTGATAAGTTTAAATTCCCTTCCCTTTGCCTATTAAAAAAGCGATTTGTTCAATGCGTTCTAAAATTTCGTCTTCAACGTCAGGTAGGTATCCTTAAAAAACGCTGCCTGCAATGGCAGCGGTTGCAGGAGCAAAGCGACCGGTCTCTAAATGGCAGCCGGCAGCAAACGTTGGGTGGTTTGGTGTACGGCGATTTGGAAACCATTCAGAGTAAACCCTAACACAGTCTCTACCGTTTCCTCGACAATATCCAAAAAGCAATAACATATCGGTATATTCGATATAGGTGTACCTACCTAATACAAGGCTATGATAAACAAAACCTGAGAAGATAAATTTTGAATTTTAAACAATAATGGGAATAATGTGTTCTCCATTTGACAGTAGTCTTATTTAGCTGAAACTACAGAAACGAACAATAAATAAGATATCATCTATATGATCCGAGAGTATCGAACATTCTTTAACTTTAAATTAGACCCCTTGTCCGATTTCAAATATTTTCTTGTGCCTTCTTTGTAATGGTCACTTTTATATAAAAAATGATATAACTACATTCTTTCTAAAAACACTGCTTTATAGTGATAAAAACGATCATGTTCAATTCTGAAGAGGAAGAACCGATATTTTATTTAAGCGTAACTGTTTTTACTGCGTTTTAGAAATGCACCTTACGTGGGTGTTAAAGAATATTCAGACATATATTTGAGAAAAGTTTCATTAAAAATCTTACAGCTACAGCCCTGAGCAAAACGCATTTTCCGGATATTGTACAGCTACTAGTGCGCAGGATGCCCCTTCTGTGACAGGCGAGATAATCTTGGCACAGACATACAAACAGACAGACAGACTAATGACTGAAAATATGTTTCTTACTCACAGAACCAAATAACGTAAACTTTGCTGAAAACTAGGCAGATAAAATTTACCGGTACGGTTGGAAATTAATAGGAACAATTTGTTGTACTTACCTACTGAAAAAGGCGAAATAAGATTAACACCATTTCTGTTGGTATTTCTTGAGAGAAGTTCTCCTTTTTACCTATAACTTCCCGATTTGAAAATTACCAGTATCAATAGAATTAATACCATTTGTATTTTGACGAAAATGTCGTTTTATTTATTTCAAATTTGATCATTCATCAAAATCGTTGAATGTATACTTATATTCATTGATTTCATTCACTTTCTAAGAGATGTAACTTGGACACATTTTTTTGAAAAATGGCTAGCATAAATGCGGCCAAAAATAATCTTTACTCCGATCCTCGAAGCAAATAACCCTCTCCATCTATTTTGGGGGATACACAGTATAAAATAAAGTAAATATACGTTTATGTCTGTCCTATCTCCGTCTACTTCTTCTACACAAAGCAACGGATTTCGTGACGGTTTTCACTGTCGTTTAAATATGTTTTTGCAGATGGTTTATATGTACAGAACATTCTAATAAAGTTTTGTATGTTTTCGGGCGCTTATATGGCTTTGGCTGGCTAAATCTTAAAGATAAATCGAATGTAGGTACCTATATGTCTCTGTCCTTAGGATAACCTATCATATATATTATTTTCTTTCCCTATCCGATGTATTGGAATCTATTGTATTTATATAGTAGCTACATAGGGTATCAAACTGATTTTTCACGGGCAAAAATTACCTAGTTACGTAGACATACATTAAAAAAGCAAATATTGCAACAATGAAATTGTATAAGAAGCGGTTGACTTGTCGATAAAATAAAAAAATAGTATCTACCAATTGTATAAAATAATGTTGACTATGTTTGACAAAGACGAAGCAAGTTCTTACTAATCGCCGAGAGTTTTCTTTCCTCAAAATAAAATTTTACGAGATAGATATAGTTGAACAGCCCCTATATGGACTTTAACAAGAAACTGTTGAATGCTGAATGCTAAAGTAGAGGCGTGAAACCAATTGCAATTTCGTGTCGGATGATAATTGTGGGGGAAGCACTTGAAACCTGAAAATGGCAGCCATCAATTCACCATACACTTGATTGTGTAATGGACTGAATAGATTTCATTGCCAGTAGTGATTCCACTCTTCGTCGGTAGATATCAGTTATTTGACTTAATAATGAATTGATTTACTGGCGTTATAGTTTTCTGTCATGTCTGCTTCACCTTTGTTTTGAAACAGTCAAGGAATTCAATTTTAGTTTTGAGTAAAGTAGAAATACCTGTGTGTCGAGAATTGGCATACCTATAGATAGAACTGAGGAGCAGGTTATGATCAGACTGCGCTAGCTAACTTGTGTTAAAACGAGATTGTGTGAAAAAGTGAAATAATTAAAGTAACTTAAATATTTATTGAATTTTCATATTTTTTTGTTTATTCCAGTACAGTTTTTAACTCCATTTGAAACCAGCATGTAACAGTAGTTACTTTTTTAAATTGATTGCATGTAGGTAAATAAAAAAATGTTCAAACCGCATATTTTGCGTTTGCCAAAATTCGAATCATGTGAATTTCTTATCGCATCACGGCATACGGTTTGCAGTGAAAAATTTGACCTTCATTACATATTTAAATATGAACACAAGATGTATATTTAATAAATAGCATTTTTTTATAACACCTTTTAGTGGCGGCAACATAATGTATCTAGGTATATTCAATTTAAATTGATAAATTGGATGAGAGTTACCCTAGGAGTAACCATTATTTTATTGGTTCTGTCTATTTTTCTTAACAACGGTGTGTTTTCTAAATTAGTACATTAGGTTAAACAGGGCGGGACAAATTATTGTTTTTTAAACAAGGATTCCAATCTCCTCCACCTCTTATCTGAAAAGATACAGGAAAACTTCTAAATAATGCGGAATATGATCCAGAATGCGGTTTTTATATTTTTAGTGGAACTTAATCAACTATATTCTGTTACAAATGTCTCTAAGTAATTTCCATGTATTTCTTTCCTGAGATATGGTTGACAAATTTTCCTATTTAGCCACCAGGTACATGTAGATATGCATCTGTCTTAGGTAGTACAATTATGAACCCACGGAGTAGAGGGTGCATAATTCAGATCTAGTTACTTACTCCTAGAATTTAGAATATTTCAAACAAATTGTAATTTCTTTTGGGATAATTAAATGCCTATCAACAGCATAAAATCTTTAGAAAAACTAGCTTAGAAGGTACTCAGTTAAATTGAATTTCTGAGGAAATGCAAATGCATGTACCTAGCTATATTTTGTATAGTATTCAAGCATTCTCTGACCAGCTAATAACCAATATTTTTGTGGATAATTTGCATAATATTTTAAATACCTCTTGTTTCTTGTTTCACCGAAGAAACACAGTGATATCCTTAAGTGTTTCTTACAGCTTTGGAATAATCATAAGATCTATCTAAAAAATTTAAATCAATTTTATTATTATTCTCTAGAAAATAATAGAAAAGTACACTATACTAATATTCCTTATACAGAATCGACAAATAATTGATAACCATTGTCCTTGGCACTCAATTCTATTGATTCTTAATCAATTATAATACATATACCCAAAAAAAATATCAAAAAATTCTTATCAATTACCAACTCTGAATTTTGATACGTCCTAGATTGGAAGCTGATCTAGGAATTATCTGGAAAAAATCAACAAATAATATTTGATTAAGATATCGATATTACTCCATACAAAGAACAAACAATAAGAACTATAACCCTATCATATATTTTTATACCTACGAGGTTTATACTTTCAATGTTTGGATTTTTCTTATTCTGAATTTAGATAGTCAAAACACTAATTATCAAAAACTCCTTTAAAGAGAATAGGGCTGCTTCTCGAAAATTTGATATTTTATATATAAATTCAAGAAGAGATTATTTCCTATTTGTTATTGAACATTTATCACATTTTGAGTTAAGGCACTCGGAAGGTTCAAATTTTAAAATACTAAACGCTAGATAGTTAGGTATAACAACTATTCTAACCTTCATAAACCCCGGCAACAAAAAAATGTTGGATTTTTTTAATTTAAAATTATTTGTAATGCCATAGATTGTTGATCAATACCTACCAATATTCATAAGCGATAAAATATTCTCAATGCTGACACACTTGAGTATACCTACCAATTTTTATGTTTTTCAGGTAACGTTTTTTTGAAGCTACTGCAGTGCAACGCCATCTATTTTGTGTCGAAATTTCATCTTTATATATAAAAATCACATGACACGATGTTCGGTCACGCTAATCTCCAAAACCACTAAACCGATTTTAATGAAATTTTGTGAATATCTATTTCTGGGTCAAACTTATATAGGATATTTTTTAATTCGATAAGTGACTCTCACGGACAAAGAGGTGGGCTCCCTCTAGTTTTAATATAAAAACACTCTCGAACTCGAATGCGTAGGTACTGAAAGTTTCAATGAAATCGACCCAATTCTTTTAGAGTTTTGCTACTACAAACATACGCAGGCGGATTTTTTATATACCTATGATGATCTATTAATTTTTGCCACCTCTAGCGGTAGTTGAGTCATCGATCTTATCAAAGCACATCGTGATGTGGCCAATAGACACATTTTAAAGTGTGGGTCACTAAATTCACTCCGTTCTATATAAGGAAGATGTAGATGTAGATCCATTAGGATCAAATTCTAAATATATATTTAAGTATACCGGGTGGTTAAAAAAATACTACATATCAAATTTATAGGATTTTAAATGAGATGGCTCGTATATCGTTGCATTTTTCTATAGCACGTGATAAATAAAGGCAAGACTGTGGTTCTCCAAACCTAAGGTACAGTTCTTTTATTTTCTTAGATATTCTTAGGAATGTACAACAAGAATCAATCAGCGTTCCTACTTGATTTACATGTTTAATATGGCGGATCCTAATCATACTGGTTTTATAGCAGAAGCATCATATTTATTGCGTGAGTAAAGTTGTTTCCTAAAAAATATACAGGCTGGGTAAGACTTCAATTCAATTTTGAATAATTCTGTCTCCAAATATATTTGTTGTTTCAAATGAATAAACAAGTAGGTAAATTTGATCATCTCTTAAGTAGCATTATGCTTCCCTGCATGAAGGCAAAGAAGATAGATACTACCAAAGAAGATAGATACTACAGTAGTATCTTTCTAATATCTCTGAGCAATATTTTTTCCAATAAAAATATACGTAGGTAGGGTACTGTGAAAACATTATGAACATACAATCGAATTGTAGAGCTCCTTCTTTTGGGAAGTCGATCAATTGTTTACTTTTTTCGTTGTTATGTTATGTTTTATTTGATTATTATTTTATTTTGTGTAGATTAAATAGGTCACACATTTTTAATAATACAAAAATAGTAAATTGACATACTTAAATTGCAGCTAATCAGATAACATCCACTAGAGGGCATAATAACACTCACGTGACAACAATCTATATTGCTACTGATGTGCCGAAAGGCCAAATAAATAATACGTCATCAATTACAGGTTTACTGAGATACTTATCTGAAGATAGAAAAATATATCGAGATGTGGTTTTCACTATTTTGTCACCAATCAAGTCTCCTTTTCAATGAATTAGTCGCAATTACCTATATGTTTACATCTGATATTTTAATAATAATACAATAAAGCATTTATACCAGAGAACAGCTATTCTCAATTCTGATAAGTTTACGAAATTCGTTTACTTAGAGCATAACTTTTTTTCCAAAACGAAGCCCCTAGTCTCTTCTACCTCTTATTTGGAAAGATGAAGCAAAATTTGTTTGAGCCCGACCATGCAGAATATGACCAAGACTACGATTCTTATATTTTTGTGTACCTTAATCAGATATATTTTGTAAAAAATAAGTTTGAAAATTTTCTCTAAATAATTTCCATGCATTTTTCGTAGTCATTCTTTTCGTAATTTTTTCTTGGATCCGTTTCCGAAATATGGCCGGCAACCATTCTTGTTTGTTCACCGAGCTTCTGATTAATAATTATATACAGGCTGTCTCAGCGAAACCGTTCATTAAAAGTGTATTGGGTTTTGGTCAAAGTTAAAATTTGAAAATTGAGAGTTATATATAATCAATTACGTTCTCTTTAACTAAAATATTTTTAGATTTCTGGTGCTTCCGGTTATATCAGAAGTCAGTATCTACTTTGTTATTTTAAACAGGACACCCTGTATATTTTTATATATTTAGATTCACCAATTCTTAAGCTTCATAAATACCTTTACTTTTTTCAATTTGATCCAGCCATTTTGGAGTTATTCAATTTTTTCTAAAAAAATTGCGGTAGCAGACTTTATTCAAACAATCAGAGAACACTAGATTTTTCGGATATTAATTTAGGATTCAAACTATGTTTAAACAACATGACGGAGTATGTTTTGCAGTCAAAAACGGTTAAACATTCTACACGTTCTACTCAGAATTTTGTCGCACAAAAATGAATTAAGAATTTCTTGATTTATATAGACATTGTTTTCAATATTGTTATGCATTTCAACTTTTAATAGCTTTATTACTTTGCTGTTTGACTTTGAAAATTATTTATTGAGAATACTTATTTATTTTCCATGGCATACTAGGTAAGTTTCGACAAGACAAGTGCATATTTAAAAAAAAACTTAATTATCTCCTAAGCTATCAATCTCAGGTATAGGACATGTGGGGTATAAAAGATGTAAAATTAAACGACGAAGACGACTAAGCAATAAAATATGGGGGTGCCGTTTAAAAAAATCATGTTATGGTCCTTCAAAATTTCGAAAAGTTAACGAGCCATAGTTAAGTAACCCTACTATGTAGACTGCCGTTTTTGACCGTAAGACATACTCTAACATGTTGTTTAAACATAGTTTGAATCCTAAATTCAATTCCGAAAAATCTAGTGTTCTCTGATTGTTTGAATAAATGCCGGCTACCACAATTTTGTTTAAAAAAATTGAATTACTCCAAAACGACTGTGACTGTGATATTTGAATTAATAACAAAAAGCCATCTATTTATCTTAAAAGTCACTGTAGCAGTCAGGTAACTCTATAAAAGTACCAAATTCCAGCTTTATCTCTTCAGTAGATTTGGATAGGCTGTGAAAGACGGACAGACACATACATACTAGAGTGATTTTATAAGTGTTCCGTTTTTTTCATTAGGAAGAGTTGATAGTTATTTACCGTAATATTTTAGAGAGATAATTATGACCGAAGGCAAGCAAGCAATATAGAAGAAATTAATACCTAACATCAAATATTTGTTGAAAATTGAATAATTGAATGTTTTGCGATGGTGGCAATTAAATTTCAATTTTACCATATAGCATAGAGCAATTTGTTGGAAATTGATTATATAGACACAATGATACGTTTTTGAATTGAAAATTAAAAAATAAAAACAAAACAACATATTCATGTGTCAAAATCAAAAATTAGGTGCTTGTAAACTATCAACGACATTTATCAAACGTTTCTCTCAATATCTTCACAAGAAAACTTAATTTCTTGTGCAGGATTTTATTGTTTATGGATAAATAAATAATTTTAAAAATAAAAACAGATCGGAAAGATAAATCATAATATAATTGATTATTATAGATAAATTATCTATCTATATATAATGTTTTTATATGGATTTTATATAGAACTTGCTATAATCGAAGGCTGGGTTGAATTTTAGAATACTGTCCATGTTGGAGTTCTGATATAACAAAATTGTACGTGATGTCATGTCTTAGAGAAAAACAAAAATGGAAAATTGGATTCTTAGTCAATGCAAATAAAACTCCTTCAATCTCTGTATATCTATAATTAATATCTATTTATGAAACATCATCAAATTTAAGTCTACCTACAATCAGAACAATTGCGGTTATTGAATGACATCCTGTAGTGGAAAGAGGGGATCACGGCTCTAGTATACCTACTTAAGAGATTATCAAATTTTGATTGACACTTGAAAATAACCATTCATTTTTATATTTAGGCTTATTCTCTCTTGAGCTTCAAGATTTTCAAACCGATATTCTCTATGAAGTACCACTCAATGAACCTACTTCTATAATATCTTGAGTTGTTAGTATATGTATTATAATGCGCTATATTTCGTATCAATCTAATTATTTGAATCTCAATTATTTTTAATTGCTTGTTAATTCTATAATTTGCGAGTCAGCTTCTTCTAGAAAGTAAATGATTTTCCCCTTCAAATTATTGATCAGTTTCAAAGAATGTGTTGACAGTATATTTTCATTTCACAGAAATATCAGTGACGGAACCAAATGTAACTAATTGCCAACGATAAATATATCTCTTACATAGTCTCCACATAACATAAAACAAAATCGCTGTCAATGTCTGTTCTTCTAAACCGAGCAACGGATTTTGATACGTTTTTCACAATAGGTAATTCAGAATTTTTTTTGCAGATGGTTTATATGTACAAATAGTGTCAAGTTTTTGTATGGTAGAAAAAGTTGAATGTTTTTCAATGAAGTTGTAGGTATAGTGCAGTTATCTTTTTTATCATACAGAGAGAGCATACAAATTCATTTATTATGTGTGATTATTAGATATTGCTGCCGTCAACAGTTTTGTTGTCTCATTTAACGAAAACACACATTGAATATGACATAGCAATTAATTTCCATCTCACTCTAGCAAAAACATGCCGAGAAATCGTTCTCATCTGCAATAGCCTACTTTTTTCTTCTGGTTCATATAACAATCTCATCGCTTACGAGTGGAAAGCAAAACCACATAGTATATAGGTATACGGTCTAAGGTAGAACGGGAATGTTTAATGCAAAATTAAGAAGTGAAGTTAACTAGTATTATGGGAACAAGAGCTTTATATGGAGGGATGCAATCTAACATTAATTTCATTTGCTGAAGTCTTGTTGAACATCAGACATTAGTGAAGAATGTGAATTGAATAAATAATAAATATTTTTTACAAAAACTTGGACCGACGTTATTAGTTGGTGCACTGAAAAGTATAAAATAATATTAATTCTATTGGGGCTGTTACTTTTGAAGTTGTGCAGTTGAAGTTAAATTGATAACAATTGGCACCAACTTCACAAGTACCAGCACCAATAGAATTAGTATTATTTTATACTTTTCAGTGCACCAACTAATAACGTCGGTCCAATTTTTAGTAAAAAATATTTATTTCACACTTTTGAGTATAACATTAGTCACGAAAATCGTTGAACGTTCTCTAATACCATAGTATAAGTAATGCTAATACTAATGAAGATATTACTTATCCTATTACCCACGTATATTCTTTGCTTGTAGTTGTTATTATTGTGATCTCAAAACATCGCTGCGGAAATACGCAGATGTTACTATTTTAACACCGATTTAACTAGAAAACCTTAACTCAAAGGAAAAAATGTTTTCTATAAATGTTGCTACAAATAATTATGTCTTTCATGTAGTATTAACAGATTTTTAATTTTCAAAAGAAATCGCCCTCTCCACAAAGCAAAACTACACATATTTGAGAATTTAATATGCCTCTATCTCGAAAACTCTTTTGAAAAAAATTTTCAATTTAAATGTTTCCGGATATTGTCCTATCTTTAATTATACCAGCTCAGATTTAAGATTTCTGAGAATATTTGCCCCCTCCACCCCATTTGGTGGCGGTTTTCAGAGGGAAATAGATTTCGGATTTGCGTTTTTATGAATATGGGACCATTTCTCAATCCTCCTCTTTCAAACGAATCAAAAATCATCAAAATCGGAGCTCCTTAAGTGTATAAAAGGCGCGCACGAAACAAAAAAAAATCCCGATGGCCTGTAGTCAGCGGAAAGGTAAATTTTTCAAAATTCATTGAATTGAAATTTTAACAACCTTTTCATTGGTATACCTACATGTTATTAAATAAAATTGTCATAGCCTTGTGGTTAGAGGTTTTTGTTTTGGCTGTTGAATATAAAGCAGACAGGGTTCGAGTCCACTTCAAGGCAGATTTTTTTTTCGTCTATTTCTTTTCAATAAATATACTATATATTTTTTTAATCAGAGTCTATATTAAGATCTCCAGAAAATGTACAATTACATAAAATTTATATTGAGTGTTCATGTTTTATCAATATTTGTTATTTTTCTTTATTAATTTTTATTTTTTACCTGTGTGTTTTATGAAAAATTGCTTTGAACAAAAGTTGTAGGTCCTGATTATATCTATAACCTAAAATTATTTTTAATAATATTTACACTACTGCTCTTTTTGATAATTTTTTTAAATGTTTGAATGGTCGCCATTTTGAAACTACTTGCCCGATACTGCCCAATAACGAACTCGACCGAGATATTTGAGAGATTGATTTTTGTAGCAAATTTGAACTTGATACCTTCAAAATTGCGACCTCTATCGTGTTAACAAATTTCGTAATATCCCATATATATATATATATATATATATATATATATATATAAACTTTTGAACCAAATGTTTTTTTGGACTAACTTACAGACATATAACAACATGCCGTTGAAATTTTTTCGAAATTCAAAAGTGTGAACGATCGCAATAGGTATATTTCTATAAGAAATTTACCTAAAAATTAAGCAGACAGTCGAATTGTATACCTCCTCCGTTCGGAGTTCGTCGATCAAAAATAACACTAACATGTATAAAGAATTTCATAAAGTGTATATAGTGAAGCTGAACTAAGTAGGTATGGTATGCCAGATGCCTGTGGATATTAATAACATTAATGCTGGTGCTTCTGAAGTTGTGCTGATGCAGTTAGATTGAATTTTTTTGACACCAAGTTTACAAGTACCAGCACCAATAGAATTAATATTATTTTGTATTTTTCAGAGCACCCTAATAACGTCGGTCCATTTTTTTATAAAATATATTTATTTCACACTTTTTAGTGTAACATTAGTCACGAAAATCGTTGAACGTTTACTTATACCATTACTCATATATATTCTTTGCTTGTATCTGTTATTATTCAGATATATATGCATATTTGTAACTCAAAAACCGTAACTCTGTGAATAAAATGTTCAATTTAAATGTTGTTACAAAAAAATCTAGTCTTGAATTTGGTTGACTCAGATTTTCGATTTTCCACTCCATTTAGGGGCGTCTTTTTGAGGGAAGGAGACTTCGGATTTGAGTTTTTACGAATATGGACCATTCCTCAAGTTTCCTTTTTTAAATGAATCAAAAATCATGAAAATGGGAGTACGTTTACTATATAGAGCGCACAAACCAAAAAAAAGCAGACAGTCGAATAATAATTGTATACATCCTCCGTTTGGGTTCGTAGGTCAATTAACTAGGCATTCCGATTAGTTACAAAATATATATATATATGTGAACGTGCTAGCTGGACACGAACCATGGGCCAGAAGAATAATGTAGGTACTTGAGATGATGGATCGCTCTGTAAGTAGCAATACGTGGTCGAGGTATTTTTGACCTATTTCAAAAAAAGGAGGAGGTATAAAATTCGGTTGTATGTTTGCTTTTTTATGTTCCTATGGCTGTTCGCGCGTTTTAGGTAGCAAACGTGCTCCGATATTGATGATTTTGGATTCAATTGAAAGGCTTGAGAAATCCCATATTTAGAAATCAAATCCGACAACTCCTTCACTCCGCCCTCAAAGGAGGTGGAGGGGGTAATTTCTTTCAAAAATAGAAAATCTGAGACAGCAGACTTAAAGATTGCACAACTTCAAAACCAACTTTTCTTTTTTGTATTATTTATCGTTTATTTCTAGAATACCTATTCATTCACTTGTACTTTGCAACACACTCTCGATCTCTTGTTTGGAGATAAACTCAAAGTAAGAACAAAAATTAGGTATCGTCTTTTTTATTCAAGTTATAACCTAAAATTCAATTTTTTGCGTATTTGACGCAAGCCCATATCTTATTTCTTAGTGAAGTTATCGAAAATTTATTTTGACTTTCTTTAGACACTTTTTAGGGTAGGTATAATGGAGTGGCGTAGTATGACATGAAGTTACCCTTTAAAAGCATCTAAATTTTCCCACCCTGTACATATATACCTACAAGAGCTTTCTAGGGTGCGATGTTGCATCATGTTTTGTCGTTCAAATAATGGTGATCAGAAATTGGTTTAACTGTTAATTTTTCACATAATTAAAACCTAAATATCTCAAAAACGAGCCACGGGAGCTATCATTTTTCTTTCTTTGACGGAATGTAATCTGAAAATGTTCCTTAAAATAAATTTTTGGAATCTTAATCTTTAGAGGATCTAATTAATTCATTGTCTTCCAAATAAGTCTACTGCCAGTCGTAATTATATGGGGTCAGATGACAACTTTAATATCATTGATCTCTCTGCAAAGTACCGGTAGGTAATATTTTTTTAGCTTAATAGATAAGGAATGGTTTATCTATATAAATAAAAATGAATCGCCAAATGCGTTGCTAAGCGCAAAACTCGAGAACGGCTCGACCAATTCGGATAATGTTTGTTTTAATATTTTCGTTAAGGGATAAGGAAAAATAGTGAAAATTGCGAGGAAAATAATGAAAACACCACTTTTCCCATACGCCTTCTTAGTGTGGTGTCAGATATGTCATACACGTCAAGAACCATTATCCAAAGAACACCTATATTATCTGGAACAATGAGCCTTTTTCCTGAGAAGAGTGTGGCCTTTCGCTACAAGAGGGCAGCACTTCTGGTAGGGACAGGGACAAATATTAAACCTACTCCATCTAACAATGTGGAAATATAGGTGATAAAACTAAATTATTTAAAATAATCAGGCAAGTAAAAAAATATCGTGTACCATAAAGCATGACAATAAAATTATTATATTATTACTGAGGTATACAAAAGCAGGAAGTTATTTTTGTAAGTAATCGTCATTTAAAATTGAGATGATAAATTAATAATTAAAGTGATTACTCTGAAATTCGTTTTATGCTTCGGCAGCAACGCGCCGGGTACTGCTAGTTCTATTTTAGATTCAAAATTCAGGGCTAAGGATTTGTCTCATTATTGGGCACACATCATTAAACAGACAACAGTGAATGACATTGTTCTAACAATTACTTTTAATTTACACATCATCTAGGTACTACAAAAAGCGGTTTATGATACTGTAACGTGGATAGTTTATGATGTATTTAATGTATTTATAATTATTTCATTTAGAATGTATTTGTTCTAATTCCCTATTTGCTATAGTTGTTTTATGTATAGTTCATTAATTAGTTCTAGAATTAGTAGATTTATTCTGGAACCTTCTAGAAACTATATGTGAGGTGCATTTTGTCACATTATTGTCAGTTTGACAAGCTTCTAGAACATTATTACAAGCGTCTAGATAATCACAGAACATGATCGATGAACGTCATGTCAAAATTCAGATATATAAAGCCGTGTCGAGCACGAATCAGTCAGTTTTATTGTATCAGACAACCGGAGACATAACACGATAGTAGCTGAAAAGCGTTAGCCAAAGTGACGAGTTGTACTAAAACAAAAGGTCGTGTACAAGGTGTTGGAAATAAAAGTTTTAGGAAGCAATTTGTGAATTTTGGACTATTATGCAAATGAACTCACCCCACAACGTTTAGCACTGGGTTAAACGTTACAATACCTACATCTGTGAGAAATCACTGACTACACTGATATTACATCATTTGACTTTTTATAATTTTAATAATTCATTCAAATTGACGCCAACAAATATAACACTAGAATATATAACATGATTTTAGAAAATTAAAGTTCATCCGGAACAACTGACATTGGTATACCAATTAACATTATAAAATATCCATGTATCCAACAGGGTTTTATTCAGAAAAATTACTAAAAACTAGGCTTTCGTATATGCTCAGTAGGTAAGCTAAACCATACTGATATAATTTTGGTTAGTTTGATACTCATAAGAATTTGACTTTGATGATAGATTTATAAAGAGTACTTCTGTTGCTTGTAACCGGACTCAAAGTTCCTTCCATGAAATTACAACTTGACGTACATTTACAGATAATTTGGACACGATCATTTCCTGTCACTCACTGGCTCGTTATCAATAGTAATGTATTACAATCTTAATGGTCTTACTAGAAATTTCAAATCCGTTTAGAACTACCGCTCCATTTCACCCCTTGTTTCTGTCCAACAGTACATTCGAATATAAACTTGAAAATAATTATATCACGTTGAACCGTATTTTTTCATAATATAAATTCTTGCTTCTCTCATTTAAGTAAGTTCCATAGAAGCTACACTCCTATCTCACCCGAAACACATTACGTTATTAGCAGTTGTTTTCATGGTATTAAAGTTGGTATATATTGAAGTACCTAATATATCCCTAGTATAAAAAATAGTTATTTACTTGTGCAAGTATTCATCAGTCATTTATTTTTCAATTTTTGGCGTATGAAATACTTATTTATTATACAAGGGAAAAGAGTAATATTAGATTTTAGCTCGAGAGCTAAAATCTAATATTCTTCCCGTTTATAATACAATGATTTTTTTCTGTGACTGAAAAAAGGTGATTTATCATTGAAAAAATATTAGAATATATTAAAGACAGAAAATTATCGAAGTGAGATTTGAAGTTTTAAACTGGCTGTTGTATTTACTTATAGCGACAATTAGACCGGCGTTGCTACGGAAACCTATATAAAGTAAGTAAATATCTGTCAATTTAATTCTGTGATTTGATTTCAAATTTGTGAACTTATTGGTTTTTTGTTTGTAAAAAAATTCTGATTTCGAGTTTTCTCTGACTTCACCGGAGTAGAAGCAGCGAATGTAGCGTCACAAAAATTATTGCCAGCTAAATCGCTATATTTATATGTATATATACCCGGAAAAAGTAATTTAAAGAAGTGATACTTTGTCACCTGCCAACAAACATAAAATGTCAACATTTTTTCGTGTCACAGAAAAAAATACTTTATTTCACTTACAGAATTGTGTTTTCCTTAATTAGAAGCTTTCCAACATGACGGTAGAAAAATACCTAAAAACATTCAAATACATCCTATTCTCTTACATTTCATATAATCGTTTTTGTCATTAAAAGCGAGCAGGTGAGTGACTGGAAATGCTTGAATCCAAATTTACTATAAATAATCGTTGAATGTATATCTATTGGACCACCTTCGATAACTATAGTAAGTATGAGGTAGAGAACATAAAGAGTAGCTCTATGGAAACTATTGAAGACCTGGAAAAGGCCTCGGAAAAGGCTGTAAATGACTTGACGAATATGTTGAAGAGTGCTCTCGAGACTAGCTGCCCCATTTAGCAGATGATGCCTAAGAAAAATACGGTTATCATACCATTTACCAAAAAAAGGAAAGTTGACACTGAAGTCCTAATCCTCTTAGGAGGTAAAGACATATTGCATTTCAAGAAAAGTAAATATGTAGAGTTATACCTGGATCAAAAAACTGAAAAAAAGTCATAATGAATATTAATGTATGCAGACAGAGCTCAGTGCAAAATGATCGCAAAAATCAAAGACTAGAAAACAAGATATGCCACAGTGACGGGACACTGGAGTATTCTAAGAAAAGTAACATATCTAAAAGACGTACTAATCGATGATATGGGAACACAATTCTTTTTTAATAAAAAACTATGAAACAATAATACCAAAAGTAGACGAATTGATATACTAATCTACATGTGGAAAGGGAAAGGAGGACTTTAACCCGGTACATAGATGGTTGACTGAAAGATGGCAAGGCCGGCTTGGTAGTCTAAAGACCTTCCACGGAAATACATAGATAACTTGTCAGGGGATGAACAATCTTTCAGGCTGAAATAATGGCTTTCATAGAAGGCACCCATGGGATTCGTAAAATAAATCACAGCGGGGCTGAAATCTATATAGCAAGTGATAGCCACGCCGCCATCAAAGCAATGGCAAATGTGGCTAAAGTATCCAAATTAAAAAAGGAATGCCATCAAGATTTTGTGCAACTGGCAGAGGTAACAAAGTCTACCTCATATGCACACCAGGCATAAGAACATTCCTGGCAACGAAAACGCAGACTTTCTGGCTAGAAAAAGCTCAGACAGGCTTCTAATAGGCCCCGAGCCATTCTGTGGACAAGCAAAACAACACGTCAAAGCGGAAACGAAACAAGTGGAATTTTTGAAAAAAAATTAAAAATAGTTTTTATTAGGCGTCTAAGATTTGAACCGTACCGATTAGTACCTACTATTGCTCTCCTTCTCTCGTTAGAGGTATGTTTTCTCTGTTCTCTCGATTTGAACTATATTTATGTATATCTATTTGCCAGCAACAGCAATTCCATAGCAAATTACTGTTTGTCTACCACAACACAGAAAACCAAAATGTAATATATAATAATACGATCTGCCAGAGGGGACCTATATTCCTATATACCAGAGAACAGAGACGTATATATATACACTCCATGCTCGTGCGTAATTCCAGTGACGGATCCAATTGTAAGACATTGTTGTTCCATGTCGAAGATAAAGTGATCTTGCTTGAATGAATTAATTATAATTAATAAATATTGGCCCATATTGGGTCACACTTGGAGCTTAACAGGCGGCGAGATATCAGCGATCTAAGTTCGAATTCGAAATTTCAAGTCTCTAGACCGTATGGGGCCTGAGAAATCGCTGCGGAGTCCATTGATACATGAACCGAAAGTAATAAAAACTATTTAAAAATGGGAATCAAGGCTGATAACCTGAAAATAAATTACTTCTCCTAATAAGAAATGATCTGAGAAACTTGATTTGAATTATCACAGGTCATTATTCCACCAAAAACCTTCTAAAAAATATTGGCTTTGTTGAAAATGATTCGTCTAAATTATGATCAAAATGATCAGAATTTGTAAGTCACATGCTAAGTGAATGCGAAAATTTAGCGCAAAAGGACTAAAAGTTCTGGGAAGGGCATTTCTCACCTATGAGGAACTAAAAACCTGTTGTGCAAGAGCTCTAATCAATTATTTCTGAAGGCTTGATTTAAATCCAGAAATCAAAAGTAGGAAGGTACAGTAGAACAACATCACGGGATGGTACAAAAGACCTTAAGGTCGAAGTGCCCCATAAATGGACATGTCCCCGTACATAATAATAATAATAATCTCTAAAGTATCTAACTGCAAAATGTTTGAATAACCACACATTTTCTTAAAAAATATAATGGACCTTTTCTAAAATCTTACTATATATTTTATAAAACGGGGACCATATCATTGATCCATAAACTAATTTAATAGAATAATCTTCGTAGTTACGACATAGGTACGAATTTCAACAATTTTGACAAACTGACTGATACACGGTAGATATGTTCAGCAAAGTTCATTTGTTTATCAAATATTAGTCCCACGTCATTTACAAACGCTACCTCTTGGAGCGCTTCGTTATATCTTGTGTAGGAAGTATTGCATTGTTTATTAATTATTTTGAGAAAAACTGATTGAGCAGCACTTTTTGATATTCAAATCATCTTGCAATAGAAATTCATCATTGCTGGAAGCGATTCTCCTTCTAAAAAGCTTGAAATCTATATCAAACTGGAGGTACCTAATCTGAATGTAAAAGGCATTGTTGAATATCATTGATGAACGTGTTGAAAAGAAGAATGAAGAAGTGCGAAACTTGTGCAACCCCAGACAGTTTCATGTGAAAAATTGTTTCCGATTTTTACGCTTTGTTTACGATCAGTTAGAAAGTAAATTAACCGAGTTAGAATTTGATTATTAAAATCTAAAGAAGTCAGCTTTTTAATTAATATCTCATGAATAAATTTGTCAAGGCTTTAGATAAATCATTGTTAATCTAGCTGCAACCGAAACATACAATCACATTAACAGAAAATATCACATTTTGTGAAAACTTGTTCATTCTTTGTTCTACATAATTTGAGCAACCTCTGATGTAGCTATTTAGTTATTTATATTTAATTAATATTTATTCTTATAGGTAATCTTATATATGCCTTATCGTTTCATTGATGTAATTCGTATTGCCATGTGATATGAATGATTTACTCACTAACAAATCAGTTTAATTTAAAAAACATATAGGTATGTGTATATTTATTGTTGTTTGGGGTATGTCAATGACTAAAAATATGGTTATTAACATGATTTTAATATGATATTATTATTTTAATTTCTATTATAGAATACAATAGAATAGTTAGATAACAAACAGGTTATGTACATACGTCAAAATAAATATATGAAATTACACATGGGAGAAAGTTATTTAAATTGAAAATAAAAAAAATAATTCACACTATTATTGGATAAAATAATTTTCATTTTTCTTTTAAGCTCTTTAATGACAGTATTCTCATATATAATGGCAGTTTATTTACATATAATTTAATTTTTACAGCTATAAAATCAGGTCTATAATGAGATCTTCTGAGTTCTCCATTGGCGGGTGATAATTTATCGCCGATAATGTAAGATGTAAGATGAAGGTCAAAACAAAAATTGAAGGGAAGATGAGAAAATTGAGGTTTATAAAAGCATGTCTGCAAGAGGAAGCATATGCCCCAGCTAAGATAGAATGGAAAAGAGCATAGTATGAAGATTTCATTGTCTCTAGGCTAACACATCCTCGAAGGATTCGAGGTAGAAATATATTTCTCCTTAATTTATTTACAACGTTATCAATGTGGACATCCCAACTTAACTTTAGATCAAGGAAGACATCAAGGAATTACAAATTGCTTGTGTTGGTGTTCCCACTAGTAAGTTTTCTCATAGAAAAGACCATTTGTTTTGTTTTTTCGTTATTCAAGACAAGTTGATTTGATTTGAACCTGGTTTCAGCCCTCAACTGTGCTTCACTCGCCACTTTTAGAACTTCTTGTAATGATTTGGCTGCAAAGGAGATCGTTGTGTCATCTACAAAGAGTGTATACTTTGTTATTGGTTCGCCCATTGGAAGATCATTTATATGAATAAGGAATAAAATGGGCCCTACAATTGAGCCTTGGGGTACCCCGATGTGAACCATCCTCTCCACTGATGTCACCTTTACCTTTACAATTTGGGTACGGTCATTTAGATAGGAATTGAGAAGCTCAATACTGTTGTTATCAAAGCCATAATAATGTAGATTGTTAAGCAGTATGTTGTGTGATATACAGTTGAAAGCCATACTTAAATTGTAGAGCGTGGCAACACTGTAATTCCCGTCGTCGAATAAATCATATATATCCAATATTAGCTTTAGTAAAGCCTTTGTAGTATCTATATCCTTCTGAAACCAAATTGATCAACACAAAACAAATTTTGGTTTTCTAAAATGTACTCACTCTGTTAGATAAACATTTTTCAAAAGTTTTTGAGAGGATAGGTAGCAGAGAGATTGGACGGTAGTTAGATACTTAATTTTTGTCGCCTTTTTTAGAAATAGGGGTGTTTAAGGATTTTTACAGGCACTTGGGAAAAACGCGTTCTCGGATGCATGAATTTGTTAGTTTTGTCAGAGGCATTATTAAAATGTTTTTGACTGTTTTTATAATTGATACTTTCATGCTATAGAAGTCAGAGTTATTCTTATTTTTAATTCCATTGATAATTTCTATAACCTCAAAATATGATACTTCTCTCTAATGAGAAAGAATAATTTTGTTTAGTTAATCTGTCTGGATTCATATCTGAAAAGATTTTAGGAATGTCTTTAATAATGTTTTGTGCTATGGTAGAGAAATGTTCGTATATATATCAGCCATTATAGAAGTTGTATTTGATGTCTTACTGCAACCACGAGCACTAATGAAGATATCCCACATGCTTTTTATTGGGTTTGAGGAGGTGCCAGTCAAGTTGTCATTAACTTTAGATTTACTCTGGAGTATTCGTTGTTTATAAAAACGTTTGAGCTTATTATATTCTTTTCTATTGCCCTTTGTACTGTACTGTCTAGCAATCTCGCCTAAGAAATTAAGATCCCCTCTCAATTTCCCGAGTTCATTATTAAACCAAGCGACACTATTTGGCCGTCCAGATTTATTCTCATCTTTTTTCTGGAAATGAAAGAAGATATGCTTCTTTCAGATAATCTACAAAGATTGAAAATTTTGATTCAGCATCCAGCTGACTATCTAAAACAAAATCCCAGGATATTGCTTCCACAATATTAAAAATGTTAAGTAAACCGTGTTGTGTAATAGGTTTAAAAGTTTTGCTCACCTGACCCTTCAAACCTTTGTTTTCCTCATCAATATATACTAATTGTGCTAGATAATCGGAAACATGCAAGTCAATTGTATTAGCAGCAATTTTGTCATCACCATAATTAATAAATATATTATTGAGGCACGAATTACCTCTTGTTGATTCCGATATTGTTTGTTTGAGCTCGAAGTCTCTTGCCACAATAATATTTGCTGTTGAACCAATCTTCTCAAGAATAGTTGCCAATGTAGAGTTGAAGATGTCAAAGATACCTGTTGGGGCCCTATAAATAGTAATTATATGTATGTTAAATGTTTCAAGTAGTATACAGCATGTAATCAATATTAGAGTAACTGCCAAAATAATAACTATTATTCAGTTGTTCATTTTATTAATTTTCGGAAATGTTTATCTGGCCCCAGATCTGGCCACACTGTCAGTGACAGTAGTGGTTAAGATGGTGCGTTTTTGTTTATGTAGGACTTTCCCCAATTCAATTCTTCTTTATTGAATAAATAGTGATTTTTTGATTTTGATTTGATAGCCAAAGATAAAATAGTTCGAATGTAGTTCGACATCTAAATTTGTATTTTGCAATCAGTGAACAATAAAATCCAGTTGCAGTTTCCTATCTTTGAAGCCAATAGCCAATTTTTGTTTGCTTTCGCCCTGGGGTCCGATTTTCAATCTTGTTCGAATTTATTCGTGCACTACTATTTTCGGATAGTAATTTTCTTGTAAGAAACGAGATTAGTATTTTTGAACCTCACACGAAATGAGATTCGCATTCGAATTAGTTTTGATGTGGCAACGTTGTGAAATCGCATGAAAAGGTCGTAGTGAGTCAATGTTAGACCGAGCAGAGAATAAAAACATTTGGATCTCATTCTTTATATTTGTCAACGAATTTGATAAACAAAGATTATGTTTTATTTGTGGGTTTTCCTGACTTTCCCCATTTCAGATACTTCCCTCAGTACAATTCTGATTCAAACAACGTAGATAAAGATTATTAAATTGAGGATCACTAATATTTATGCTCCGATGCTAAGGGTTTTGTAAGTCTATACAATTTTAAAAACTGATTGTCATTATAACTCTCAAATGGGTCTACGAAAGGGTGAAATCATCTTACGTGGCTCATTCGCCAAAATTTAGTTTCTAGTTAGTTTAAATTGTTAAATTGCACAAAATCTTTCATGTTCGCCATTTTTCACCTCTTTCGTAGACGAAATTCAGTTTTCGCCTACTAATACCCATCCGAAGCATTTTAAACGAAATATTTTGTACATGAAACTTATTCGCATAATAATACAATCATGAAAGTTTCACACGAAAACTGTTGTGCACTTCCTTTTGCAATTGATTTTCATCTCCTCTTCTTTAGTTTCTAAGAGTTTTGATCATCGTAAAATATCTTTATTCTTGATTTTGTTCTAAGTAGAACCGATCATTATTCGCCTCTTTCAGTATTTCAAGCCAATATGTATCCCTATTGGTCAATAAATTTGCCCCTAAAGGTAAGAAAGTGTATAGGCAATCGGGTCGCGTCATTGTTTAAAATATTTGATAGTGCTTCATTTGCTTTACCATCCAGAGTAATGCACAGGTATTCAATCCTTTTTTTTAAAGTACCTATTTTTTATTTCTATATACGTACTTTAGTTTCAGGTCACTTTTATTTCGAGCCTAATCTCCGATGTCTAATTTCCTGTGCCTATCTTTACGGCCTTTTTCATAAAATAGATATTTATTCATTTGGTTTTCTAATTTCGTATTGTCTATATTGGCGTCAGTTTAATAAGTAATTTGGTATTTTTACATAAAGTATCCCATTGTTTTATCATGTTGGTTATTTCCAGGATTTCTCTACATATTTAGACATTGTCACTAGGGTAAAGGAGACGATTAAGGTAGGTTTCATCGACAATTATATTATATATTTTCTCATCATAGTGATTTGAACACAGACGATAGTGCAGAAAAATAATAAAGAGGATTATGGTTATATAAACAAAACCTGTTGCACGAAAAATTTCAGAAGTAAAAGAACTCTTTTACTGGAGAAAAGTCTCGAGACTAAAATCTTACAGAGAGAAATAAATTATTTTCATTTCAGCTACTGAAAACAAGTTAAGTAAATGGCAAGTATCAAAAAAGCACATCAAGATAGATTATAAATGTGGGAAGTTTACAAAGGAAAAGTAATTACATTGAATTGCGATTGAATTGCGGGAAAATACACAAAAATATTTTTAGTTAGTATAAGTGACAATCACAACAACAACCAATTCACAAATGACACGGTATTATCAGAAGTAGATCACTTGACATTGGGATACAGATTAAATAATGAATGGGATCATTAGAAATAAAGCAAATGAAAGATTGAAAAGAAATGAAATGCGTTTAATAAGATGTGCAATCTCAATGTCAATATTCAAATTAGATTGAGGACCGATAAGTACTTTATATTTTCAGTTCTATTTTAAAGAGCAGAGGTCTTAACTTTAACAAAAACAACTTATAAGCATATATAGGGTCTACTGATATGTAGTAGAATATAGAAGAATAGTTTACATATTGGACCTGACACCTCCTGCAATATTTTGTTCATCAAAAAAAAATATTAATCTGAGGCAATATGATAACTAACATAACATTCTAAGGGGATAAGTTAATTTAATTATGTTTTATTCAATGTTTTTCACCTCGAGGGTTAACAATTTTGGAGATATGGTGACCATACATCATGTTGAGCCTCCCACATAAAATGTTCAATAATTCCAAACTTCAAGTTAAAATAATTTAACTAGACCACGCCCATTTCGTCTGAGCTCTTATTTCAAATATAAAATGTTAATTGTCAAATAACAAATACCTAAGTCTATGAAATTGCCAACATTATGAGATAGAATTCTAAGAATATATAATAATTCCAATCTTATAAAAAGAATTGAGTTATTAATTATCAAATAAATTTGTATTTCTCACTTCGAATTGAGGTAAATCCATTAATGTATCATTTCGATCAAACTTTGTTCTTGAGGCTGTAGGTATAGAAATTGCCTGTAAATTTTCATATCGCCTTATCAATCTAATTTAGCAAACGAGCCACCTGAAAATGGTCTATTATTTATAGGCTCTTATAGAAACCGTATTTCTCTAACAAGAAAGATATCTCCCTATTCATATCTTACATGCAAAAATCGATGGTTGACTTTAAGAAAAAAACTATAAAGAAATTGCATAATCGTTTCACAGTAGAAAAATTATGATTCGTAAAGCCATCTTTTAGATGTGTATTTGACTTTTCTCAATGAATAGCTGAGTTTTAAAATTAATAACAATGAAATTTTTGTGTCATCATCATCATCATATCCTTCAAATAACAGTTTTCAAATATTTCTAACAAAAATAATTAGGCTAGGTTAGGTACCTAAATCTACTTTACAGAAACAGCACATCTTGTCGATATTAATGTTCCTTTCAAAACTGGAGAACCTCAATAGATCTGAAAAGGTCGCATTGGGATAGGACTATAAAAGTCATATCATCTACAATCTTTTATTCCAATTTATTTAAGAAAGCAGATATAAAATAAATGAATTTCAGTAGAGAAACCAAAAATATTGTTTTCATTCACTAATACCTATATATACAGGGTTACCTAAGGGTTTATGCAGTTTTTTTCTATTCAAGCTGTCGGATAAGTATGTCTTTATACAAAAGGTCTGACAAGGTGGCACATTTTTTAAATATGTACTGTTATTTGTAAAAAAAATTCCGAAGTGGGACAAATATCTGAATTATGGTTTTTCAAATGGTAGCCCCACATTTTCTGAACATTTTTAGGTTTTAACCAATTTTAATTATTTTCACAGTTCAAGCGTGGTCGAGTAAGAAAACATACATATTCTTAAATTTCCATAAAAAAATCGAGAAATTGTCATTTTTTCATTTTTATTATGTTCACTAATAATAGGATAATCCATAATTATTTGAAATGTAATCCAGTATGAAGACACAATGAATCAACAGTTTTGGGCCAAGTGGAATATTTGCTTTCTGCGTAAATTTTCTTTAATGCTTGAAATTCAGAAAGAAATATTTATTTTGATTCTATTTTACTGAAAAGTGTTTTTTTGATAAATTACAATTGGTAATAGAATTTTTTCAAATAATAAGTCAAAAATAAAAATGCTTCTATGAAAATCTTGGCATTTCATTTGATTTCAAAAATGTTTTACTGACATCCAAAAATGTATACAACATAGAAGCTCCATGGAAAATATTATTGCACCATACAAATGTATAAACTGATAAAGGTTCTGTTTTTCTGAAATCCAAAGGTGATTTCTATAACCATTTGTAAACATTTCAAAAATTATTGGACTGACAAGGCCCGCTAAGAGATTACCTGCTCTATTTGAAGCATTTACATAATGAACTGAAGAGAATACAAATACTTGAATAAAATAAATATTTTTTACAAAAAATTGAACCGACTTTTTAGTTGGTGCATTGTAAAATACAAAATAATATTAATTCTATTGGTGCTGGTAATGTTGAAGTTCTTCCGTTGTAATTTGTTGTTGTAGGCACCTCGAAAAGGGGAGATCTTTTTTGAAAATCGAAAATTTTAGACGACAAAGTTGAAGATTTTTCAAGAACTTTTATATCCATAATTTTTCATAAAACTTCAATGCTTTAGAAGTTAGAGAAGGAGTGGTTTTCAAGAAAAATTAAATCATGTACGTCCAGTTAATAATGATGCGCAAAGCAAGACCAAGACCAAGACCGATATGGTCTTGGTATTGGTCTTGTTCTTGCACCCTTGGTATTGGTCTTGGTCTTGCTGAAAGACTTGCAAGACTTCGCAAGACTATTGCAAAATATTTTATCTTTTTATGAGTGTGAAAATTTGTTGTGATTCTAAACCGTAATTAATTAATTCAAATGAAGAAGAACTCTGCAATATGTAGGTATGGGATGTCCCATGGAATTATTATTATTATTATTATTATTATTATTATTATTATTATTATTATTATTATTATTATTATTATTATTATTATTATTATTATTATTATTATTATTATTATTATTATTATTATTATTATTATTATTATTATTATTATTATTATTATTATTATTATAAATATCGACCGTTTAAAAAAATTGTCATTGTCCAGAACAAACACGCCTGGTATTGTAATGGTACCAAACCAATCTAGAATAAGTAATGAGAATAAAACTAGGTGCGTAGAATTAAGTTAGGGCAAGTGAGATGCGTAGTTAATTAATAAAGTTTATAAATTAATAATCAACATTCACATATGAGAATCGTATCTTACTAGCGCGACTTAGTCTGCTTGTGCTTTCTTGGTATCATCCGTCGCAACAGTCGCAACTGAGCACTCATTTAACTACATGCATCATACTTCTATTTCATAACTCATTTTCTCGCTCAATTTACAATGGTTTTGTAACATTTTCTTTAATAAAATAGAAAGAATCTTTCAGACTGGATATTGAGTGAAAGCGATTAAAAGTATTTCTGGTTTACAAAACTAACTTCAACTTTTGTATAAAGCATTTTCCAAAAAAAAAGAAAATTTAAAACAGGTAGAGATTTGTTAATACGCGCATTTATAAAACTAGGTATCTATTTCAAAAACCTGTCTTGTGAATATCTCAGTTGAGTTAGTTAATGAGCATGATCGAAAAAATAGTTTCAAAATAAGAGCAATCTAAAATTTCAAAAATCTCTAAATGTGGCTACTGGATAAATGTCATCAAAAAGATATTAGATTTATAGATGATTTGTAACGTTTGCTTAGAACATTCTGCACGATAGAAAAAATAATAAAAATAAAAAACCGAGTAGTTTACCTTCCTCTGGCTACGAACTGTGGGGATTCTTTGAAAACAGCTCGTTAAGGGAAGTCCTAGAAGGGTTGAAATTACAGTATAGGCTAGTTCAGAGTTTTTTGAAATCCAGAAATCATAGAAGACTAAAATGAACTTTTAATTCAATATTGTTAGAATCTGTAAAATGAAGATCGATCATAAGGGAGTTCAAAGATTAAATTAATTAGGTTATTTACTAGCGTTTCTTATCTAATAATTGAGCAGAAAAATATGTTTCCTACCAATTTGTTATTGGGTTACGCAACTGCAAGAGTCTTGCAAGTCTCGCAAGTCTTGCAGCAAGACCAAGACCAAGACCAGGTTAGTCTTGGTATTGGTCTTGCATCCCAGTATTGGTCTTGGTCTTGGGCCTTGGTCTTGCATAGACGGTCTTGGTCTCGGTCTTGGTCTTGCAATTTTGCAAGACCAAGACCAAGACTGCAGGACCAAGACCAGTCTCGTAGCATCACTACCAGTTAAGTTGACACTATATGGAGAACTTTTTTTAATGAAAATAAGTTATTCTTGATAAAAAGTTCTACATGGTCTAAAACCCACAATGAAATAATCGGATATCAAGGTTTTGTATTCGTATTCGAGGTAGGTATGTAAAAAAATGCCTGTAGGTACCTTCATTTAATACAATATTGGCCAGTTTTTATTGTGAAATGTTGATCTTAACTGAAAACTAGAGTCAGATATCCAATATTATTCATCTGCAATGAAACAACAGATTTTGTTATTTTTATTCTCATCTTTGTATTAAATGTCAATATGTAAACAAAATGATACTACCTTCACAGAATTTGTCACTGAATACTAGAAAAAGAGAAAAGTTTGTAAAAAATAACGAGAAATAATTTTTCATGGTAGATAGATAATATTGGATACATGACTGTGTTTTCAACCAGGATCAACATTTCTCGATAAAGATTGCCGATATTGTAAAAAATAAAGGTAGGTACCTACTTTACTCTTGAGCAAGATTTAGATTTTTCAACAAACCTCGTATACCACTGCAACAAAATAATATCTGATTATTTAATTTTAGGTTTTAGATAATGCAAAACTCTTTATCAACATTCACTTTTTTGATAAAAAGAATAATAAAAAAGTTGTCCATATGGTGCCGATTTAATTGGACGAAGGTACCGTAGTTACCTGAAAGTGTTATAAGTAATATATTTTCTGTGGACACTAAAAAAATTAATAAATAATATTTTACAAAAACTAGGACCGGCTTAATTCTATTAGTGCTGGTAGGTGCCAAATTTTGAAGTTCTTGTCAAAAGTCTTCTATAACAACTGCACTACTTCAATATTACCAGTACCAATAGAACTGATATTAAACCGCATTTTTCAGTTCACCAACTTATAAAGTCTGTCCTAGTTTTTGTTAAAAGTTATTTATCAATATTTATTATGATTATTAAGTACATCAGTCCAGGTTTGTGCATTTCTATCATTTTATGTTGCAAAGCTAGCATGCACACATAGCAGAATAGATTCATAGAAACAACAATTAATTGCTAAATATTTGTTCTATCCCTAATTTAATTCCTCTTGCATTTAGCTGACTTTGGGATTGATGTCACCTTCACATAAAGCTAGCGCCAACATATGTAAAAATGAACAGAATTACCTAAGTCGTTTTTTATTAATTACTCTTTGTTTCTTAGTTGAAGCGCTTTGTTTTAAACAGATAAATTATAGTTTTAATATGATTTATTGGTATTCTGGTTATTGTGGGTTTTTACTCTATGATGGATATTGCTTATTAGATTTATGAATACTAGAAAATGCTCGCGGCTTCCCAAGCGGGAGTTAGTGGAATCCCGGCAAAATACGTCCCAAAAACCTCAATAGCGACATCTACATCGGTTTTTACATAAAGAACCAATTTTTTTGTGCCTTAATTTTCGCAAAAGATAAAAACAAATCCTTTCAATTTAAAATTGAGCTGCAAGAATAAAATGAAAGGAAAATGATTGTTGTTCCTCGGAATTTGCATCATGTCTTTTTTAATTTAGACACAAACTACTGCTCTTTGATTATTTCACGCGTAGACAAAGACTTTCATCCCCAGTTTTTTCTTCATAGATTAGGTATTCCAGCAATAATCCAATAAAAGTCTTAAGTTTAGGAGGGCGTATTTGAGATCAGAAAAGCAATAGGTACGTCTAAATGAACTGAACATTTTGACAACACAGAAATTGCATCTCTTATCTCAGTTAAAATTACAGTGGCTGTAATCAAACAAGCGAATCGTTCACGTAAAATTCAAATCATATAGGTATTCAGTTCCTAATCTTAGGTCGCTAGTTCCAAACACTAAAACAAAAATGTACTTCCTGTATTGTAGATTGTGTATGGGTTTATACGAAGGCACTATGTTATTTTTTCGATATGTTGAATAACCTATCTACCAACTAAAATATTTTTTACAAAAAATTGGACTGACGTTATCAGATAGTGTGCACTGAAAAGTATAAAATAATATTAATTCTATTGGTGCTGTTACTTTTGAAGTTGTGCAGTTTTAGGGTCTTTTGTAATGTAAAATCATCTGTCACACGAAATTAAATCTATAACGGCTTATCCCAGATTCAATTAAATACCTACTACCTAGGATAATGCCTTTTATGCAGTTAACGACTTTTTTCACTAAGGCACGTTTCTGCTCAGTTCACGCACTGGTTTATTGTTTGTACAAAATTTGTTTTTGTTTTGTGATTTAGTAAGTGTTTACCTTCTGACTGAATTTACAGCTGTATATTAATTTACTTTCTAACCGAATATACAGCTGTAGGTTACATTCTGATACTTATTATCTTATATTTTTACATCTTTATATTTTTTATATTTTTGTTTTATATTATATAAATTTATTTAATTTTAATTTAATTTTTAGTTTTGACTTTGTTTTGTTTTTGTATTGTTTGATTTTGATATTTTTATTTTGCTTTGTCTACAAAATTTATATTTTTTCGACAATAAAGCATTTCTCTCTCTCTCTCTCTCTCTCTCAGGTAGATAGATAACTTCTGGCATCAACTTCACAAGTACCAGCCCCAATAGAATTAATATTATTTTATACTTTTCAGTGCACTAATTGATAACGTCGGTCCAATTTTTTGTAAAAATATTTATTTCACACTTTTGAGTGTAACATTAGTCACGAAAATCGTTGAACGTTCACTAATACCAATGAAGAAAGTACTTATCCTATTACCCACGTATATTCTTTGTTTGTAGTTGTTATTATTGAGATCTCAAAACATCGCTGCGGAAATACGTTTAAGCATTTTAACACCGATTCCACTCGAAAACAGTAACTCTAAGGATAAAATGTTCATTATAAATGTTGCTACAAATAATTATGTCTTTCATGTACTGCAGATTTTCAATTTTCGACAAAAATCGCCCTCTCTACGTAGCAAAAATAGGTATATTTGAGAATTTGACATGCCTCCATCTCGAAAAACGTTACTATTTTGAAAAAATGTTCAATTTAAACGTTTCCGGATATTGTCCTATCTTCAATTAAACCACCGCAGATTTTCAATTTTCAATAAAATTTTCCCCCTCCATCCCCATCGGGGCGGTTTTCGGAGGGAACGAGATATCGGATTTACTTTTTTATGCATATAGGACCATTTCTCAAGCCACCTGTTTCAAATGAATCAAAAATCATCAAAATCGGAGTACGATTACTGTATACTGTACTGTATATATATATATATATATATATAGTGCGTTTATGGTTTTTAGGTGAATTTCATTTGCAGTTTCAAATTTCTAGAAAATTCTACGATATGGTGTTGTATATCAATAAAGAAGTCCAAAACTATTTTTTTTGTATATATACCTATATACAGGGTGGGGCACCGTATACGACACGGTCTTTGTATGGGAAACCAAATAACATCAGGTAACTGTTTTCAATCAGTCTCCAAATGCACAATCTAAAATTATTTATTTTGAGCTATACAGGGTTCTTGTACAAAAAGATACATATCGATGTTATAACTTTTCAAATAGAACACCCTACATACTTTCATATTTTCCTATTCTAAAGCCCAAATAAAGTTAGATTATTGACTATTATATTATTGACTATTCCCTATATCTTTCTTTTACCGTTTTCAAAATATTTGTAGATTTGTTGAACCGTATGGTATGAAGACAAGTTGTGTAATCAACTCATTAATTAATTCTGAACTTAGTAATTGTTTCAGTGGCACGGATGAAGGTTGGAAAAATTTATATTGCAATCTCAAAAATTGTACCGTTGTTAAAAAAATATGGTTCGAAAATTTAAATTCAAAATATTGATTTTTTTTTCATTTCAAAAGACACCTACCTATATATATTTATATTAATTGTTTTACATTCATAATTGCAAAAGAGTACAAAGTGGATGGAAACGTCTTATTATTTTTGAAACCAAATGACATGAAATACTCTACAACAATTTCACAACCTATTTCAACAATTATTAACACAAGAAGCCCAAATCCCAAAAATCAAAACAAAATAAATTACACAAGGCTCAAGAACTTCTATAAACCAGAATATAGGTATTATATATAATCTGTAATGAGGATAGTCGCATTTATAAAACTCAAATTTGCTGCAAAAATCGACCGTACAAATATTTCGGTCAAACTGGTTAACGTGTCTGAAAGGATTATTAGTTTCAAAATGGCGGCTGACCAAAATTTAAAAAATATATAGGTATCTAAAACTAGCCATTGTATAAATGTTATTAAACGTATTTTTGAGTTATAGTTATATCTCTCCCCACAACATTTATCTGAAGCATTGTTCTCTTGTGATAAAAAATAATAAAAATTTGAAATCCTTAGATCAGAGGAATTGAGAAGCCGAAAAATGATATGGATATGTCTTCTCCTAGTCCTAGTCTCTCGGCAAGACTGAGGGTATTTTGAAAGTAAGTTTTATGCATTTACGGCAAGTTATCTGAACGATACAACAGGATTTGAAATCCCACATATTTGTACGCCCGCGTGAAGAATACCTATGTCCGTCATACCTGTACATAGTTATAAAAAGTCCCATGCAGTATATATTTTCAGTTGACTCTCAATAATGTAAAATAGATAAATTTTTATTGAAACTAGGACCGACTCTATTTAGTGTAATACCTAACTGATACTGCATCTCTTGTATAACTTCAAAAGCATCAATACCGATAAATATTTTTTGTAAAATTTGATTTAATTATAGTATAAGGCACAACATATTTCATACACTTTTCGTGTAAACTCTTCAGATTCAATTAATATTTATTATTATCCAAAAAACACTCTTCCTTGTCATTCGATTTTTCTATTGGTCCTTTTCATAGATTGTATTCAATTCTCAGTTGATTATTCTATTTCGTAGATGTTCGTTGTTAACATTAGTCATCAACTTTTGTTGTACTTAATTGAGGAGTACCACAAGCAGAAGGATAATTATAATTGTTTGTGAATGCAGGATCTCTCAAGCGTATCTAAGCCGTGTCTTTGTTGTCCTAACATCCCGATATTCCCATCATCAACACTTCACTAATGACCATTGGGAATGTGTGTGTGTGTGTGTGTGTGTGTGTGTGTGTGTGTGTGTGTGTGTGTGTGTGTGTGTGTGGTCAAGTGAATGTCAGTTCAGCTATTTTTCACTCGTTGGTCTGTGAGAATTTCAATAGAAGAACTACTTAATACACATCTGAAGAACCCCTTTCGGAGGCTGATCAGTCGCTTTATCGTAATGGTCAATTTACAAAACGATATTTCCAAATCCTTTTAGATGTATAATGGTGATTAAGTCTCTGATTAATGTTCAACATGATGCATGCAATATGCATATGTTTCAAAGATATGTTTGTATCTCCTTGTTTCCTATTGTGACCATCTTCATGCTTCACTTTTCGTTATATGGCTACCTACAATCACATACGACATTATGATTCATCTATTTCTTAAGAACGTTATTATTGTGGATGTAGGATTCGTCTCGCTGATTTTACATACTTGAGTCTAATAATGTTCAAGGAAAATCTATCATTGAATTTTCATCTATACTATGTAGGTATGTACCTACCTACCTATATACGTTAATATTTGGCGTTCGTTTTTATTTTTAGTCCATTTTCAGTAATTTTGTGCATCTTGCATATTCAGTATCTGGTTAAATGCTATTATTTATTATTTTAGTTATTATACGGGGGGAACTAAAATGTTTTTATTTAAACCTAATTTTAAAATAACCTGTGGAGTAATTTCATAGCTATTTTTTCCTAATTATTTTTGTTTAGAAGTATCATTTTCCTACATTTTGTTCTTTGGTTTATGTGTTTAGGTGCCTTTGTTCATTTTTAGGGCGAAGTGAACCATTCACCAACGATTCAGTGTCAGGTTGACAGTTTTGCTTGCGAGTCTTATAACCTAAAGACAATATATTGATTAGTTTCAATAACTAACATTTGAAACTTTATTTATGCAAGATATCCTGTAAGACTACACGTTACATTAGAGAAATACCTTATCAAAAGGGCTCTTGAAGAACTTCAGTGATGTACTTTGATCATCAACAGCTACACTTTTTTTCGGGATGTAACTTCATCGGTATTTTTTTAATATTAATATAAATGTGTATATTTTTGCAGTTTCATATTGCCACATTAAAAAAATATATTTACTTCTTGGCTTGAATATTACCTACTAACAATATTTCTCCATATGTTCCCCTATCCTGTGCTATTGCCTTCCAATTTCCTAACTCCTGCCTTCATTATATCCTGTTTTACTGCCTCAAACCATATTTTTCTTAGTCATCCATTTTTCTTTCTACTCCTTTTGTCTCCATATAGAGCTCACATTACATTACTACAATCTCTCATTCATATTAGCTCTAAGCTTATATGTGGAGAACTCGTGAAACCAAGATAAGTCGACAAGGACGATGGGTAGAAGAACTTCTAGCGGCATGGAGGAGGTCTACATTCGGGAATGGCTGCTCCTCTGGATTATATTTTCATATGACAGTGCAAAGAAGTAAATACTTACGAAAATATATTTGTAATGTGATTACATACATCTATAATCTTCAAGTAAAAAATTGTAATTTCTCAAAATGTACATAATTAATACTGACACAAGTAAGAGTATATAATCGTTTCCTATCGCCATCCAGCTTCCCCACCTCTCTACCAATAAAAACATGGTTAAATCCTAATATAAACGTGTAGAATATACATATATGTTTTTTTGTTGTTGTCTGTTTCTCATGATATTAGATATTATATATATTTCCTGGGAGAATATTGGCAAACAAGACGTAAGATATTTATTTTCTTACGTCTCAGGCTAACTCTCTCTCTCACTCAGAACACTATGTAGTATGTAAAAAATCTGAATTTTGAATTTGAAATAAACATCTTATCTTATATTATATCGTAATTTATTATCTTAAGCAATAAATTCTATTTTCAAATTCTACATTCTATTTTCAAATATATCTATACATCTATACATATCTATACATGTATAAATTATAATACCTAATAAACTTGTAACAGGCCAATGTCTGTATATTGTACATTAAAGTTATTTGAGGAAAAAAAATATGGGGCGGTCTTCATTAGAGCAACAGAAGCCAAACAACATTTCTTAGAATTTTTGGCTGTCTGTATGTTTGTACGCGCATCAGGCAAAAACTACTGCATGGAATTGAATGCTGTTTTCACCAATGTATTACTAGAGATCTAACTTAAAATATAGGCTACATTTTATTGCGTCTGTCTGCCTTTCTGTATGTTTGTACACGTATCACGCAAAGACTACTACATAGCTCTGAGTGCAATTTTCACCGATGTATTGCTAGGGGAATATATATTCCATTTTGCCATGTCTGTCTGTCTGTATGTTTGTATACGCAAAAACTACCGTATGGAATTGAATGCAGTTTTGCACGCGCACGAAGTAGCGGACTAAAGCTAGTACTTAATACAATCAATCGTAAATCGTAGATTCAGAATATTCAACATCCTGTCTATTTATTTTAATAGAGAAATAATAGGCAATATTTGATATAGGTACCTTCCTTATAGATCAGTTTCTCAACCTTTCAGTATTCGGGGCCCAATTTTCAATAACAATTTTTATGGCGCCCCCTAGTTTTCTTTTTCATATAAAAATAAAATACGACGTATATTGTACGGCTAACCATAGCTACGAGAAGTTTCGACTGTGGTTTCGATTTGTTTGGAATATTGTGTAAGATCTGCTCCACAGTTGATTAAGCGTGTATATGTCGCAGGAATATAGCAATTTCAGGCAAATGGTCATTTGCCTAGGCAATTGCTAAGTGGCATGGCAAATAGCAAAATGGTTAAAAATCTACTATATTTTGCTTTGTGCCTAGGAATATCGCATATGGCGATTTCCGATGAGTCATTTGTCAAATGTCAAATAGTTTCAGGCAGGTATTATTTTACCAGGCAAATAGGAACAAGGATTTAAAGCAAATAACGTTTCGTTATTTAGCTAGTCATTTACCATTTGCCCAGATATACTTCGGTCATTTGTCAAATGCTGTAGTTTGTCGGCCAGGCAGAAGATGACGTTTTGCGCACGTTAATGTTTTCATGTTAGGTGCATAGTGTCGTTTATTTATTCGTCTGTAATGTGGGCCATTTCGTTCATGGATGAAAGAAAATGATTGGTTTTGTGATAAATAACAGAAAAATATATACTTATTTCCCGTTTTTAAGGGTTCCACCCGCTGGTCGATGGGATGCTATTATGTTCAATGGCTGAAAAATAGTATCATAGGCCGAAGTCCATATAAAGCTGTATACGGAACGGCAGTAAAGGTATTATTTTCTTTTATTTATTTATTTTCGACGGGTAAAACTCAATACATAACTTTTCAGGTTGGTCTTAGTTCTTCTAATCTTCCTGCTGAAATTCTGAAAGTTATTCATTCAATGGAACAATTAGAAATCGAATATATTCGCTTGGACAATTTTTACAACAAGAATATAGATAAAGAACTGAGAGAATGAATAAATATCATTTTGCTTCAAAAAAATAATATTAGTAATTATCGTTTTCTTAATAATATTGATGTGCTGGCCCCCACAGGTTGAGAAACGATGTTATAAATGGATAATACAATTCAATAGTTATACTAAATTAATTTTGTGTTGTCGGGGACGTACAAGATCTAGTACAAGATATGTATAATTTAAACTAAACACTCGGGGCACAATTCTACACTCTTTATGTCTTCTTACGGGCATTACAATTAAGGGATAAATACAAATATGTGTAGAAAAACATTCAAGAGAAATCCTCAGAAATCCTCATATTGTAGTCTTACCTACAATATATAGATACCTATCATATTATATCTATTTAAGTAACCAGTTGTATTCAAGACATATATGGGGTGTTTCATAATATATGCGCAAGACTTGAGGATGTGATAGCTCGTCCAAAAATATGAAAAATAGTTTATATTAACTTACCCTCTAAAATGCACCATTTTCGAGATACAGGGTGTTGAAATTGAAAAAAAGATTCGTTTCTTGTGAATATCTCTGGAATCGTTTATCGTACAGAAAACTGCTTTTATAAGCATTTTCCACTCATAATAAGCTAAGTTTTGAGTCAGAATTTTTTTGTCAAAAGTCATAATTGGTGAAGATTTTGAAGGAGTAGTGGTTGTTTTTCTCCCCAATTTCTACGCCAATGGAAAAAGTACGGTTTTGAACAGCCAATGTTTTCTACACAAAAATGTACTTTTGATCGTGAGCTATAAAGTCGACCGTTTTTGAGAAAAATCAACTTTTATGTTGAGAAAACACCATAAATTTTTTGAAATACAATTTTTACTTTCCTACGCTTATAGTAGCTGTATAAGGAAAGAATTGTAATTTATTTAATAATTTATGTAAAAGTTAGAACAAGTACCTAACAAAAGCTAAAATTGTTCGTATTTTTTTCAACATTAAAGTTGTTTTTTCTCGAAAACGGTTGACTTTAGAGCTCACGACAAATAGTACCTTTTTGTGTAGAAAACATTGGCGGTTCAAATGGGCGCCTCAAAACCGTACTTTTTCCATTGGCGTAGAAATTGGGGAGAAAAACACGCACTACTCCTTCAAAATTTTCACCAATTATGACTTGACAAAAATGTTCTCTGACTCAAAACTTAGCTTATTATGAGCGAAAAATACTTACAAATGCCGTTTTCTGTACCTACGATAAACGGTTCCGGAAATATTCACAAGAAACGAATATTTTTTAAAAATTTCAACACCCTATATCTCGAAAATGGTTCATTTTAGAGGGTAAGTTAATATAAACTTTTTTTCATATTTTTGGACGAGCTATCACATCCTCAAGTCCTGCGCATATATTATGAAACACCCTGTATAATGTAGATATACATCCACAATTTGTATATGGAAACACATTATCATGAGATGATAATGACTAAGTAGATATGTCTACTCGATCTTGAACAGTTCGGTTTTGAATACTCAATTACTTCTATCGAAACTTTAGCCTTGTTGCCAGTTCTATCAGATTATAACTATTCGCCACTTTCTTGTAGCCACCGAATGACAATAATTTATTAAGCTACAAGAAACAAAGATATTTAGATAAAACCATTAAAAGTGAACCGATTTAAAACTCGTAAAAAATATTTATCTTGCACTTAAACTGCCAAGCTGCTAAATTTAGATTTGGAAATTCAAGAAAATAACCTGGCAAATCGGTATTCTCCTCGAAGTAGAAATGAGTTTAATGGCCTGATTTACCAAGAATAAAAGCATTCTTTCCAGTAGGTATTCTATTCTATTCCATATTCTAAGTTCTCACTTGCACGGTGGATAATTCTATAACGATTACCATAAAAAATTACCAACATTATTTTGGCTTCCACTGTAAGGTCTATCATTTTCGATCTGATGATGATATTTTTTTTTCTGATAGTAAATACCTACTAATATAATGCATGTATGTAATGACATTTCAGAAGTTTGGGGCACATTGATTTCTCTATAGACTTCAGTTTGTCCAGGAGGGATGATCAAAGGCGAACAAGGCCTGCTGTGAGTCGCGTGACCAGACATTGCCAGCAGATGGATGATACAAGTTGAGCAGGCGTTTCCTTGTCAGCGGGGTGGCGCTTGCATCGGACACTAGAAATTGTTTTTCTGGTTCGAGCCACCTGGACGGAGAGCAATTTCAATTGCTCATGTTAAGAAGGAGGGTTCTGGACACAGAAAACATTTCATATTTGTACTTTATTCAGATGGCATTAGATCTGCATAGCTATCTTAAATAAATATTTTTTACAAAAAAATTAACGACTTTATTAGTTGGTACACTGAAAAAATCAAAATAATATTAATTCTATCAGTGCTGATAATTTTGAAGTTGTGCAGTTGTAGTTAGATTGAAAACTTTAAAAAAATATATTTGTTTGATTCTTTTGAGTGTAACATTAGTCATCAAAATCATTCAACGTTTGCCAAAGAAGATAAAACAATGCTTAATCAGAGATTTCCAAAAATACACTTATTCCAGACTTTCCCACAGCTGTAACTCGGAAATCGCAATATTTTTTGAAAAATATCCAATTTAAATGTTGCTACATATGTTTTTCTTTAATTTGGCCGGCTCATATTTTCAATTTTCAAAAAATATTGTGCCCACCACATAGCGGAGAAACACATATTTCAGACTTTACCACTACTGTACTTAACTCAGAAACCTATGATTTTTTACAAAAATGTCTACTTTAAACGTTGCCGGATATGGTCTCTTCTTTAATTTTGTCGTCTGAAATTTTCGATTTTCGAAAAAATTGACCCTTCCACCCTCTTAACGAGAAGATTTTGAGGGGAAGGACATGTTTTTTCATTGGGACCAATTCTCAATAAATCTTTATCAAATGAAAAAAGAATCATAAAAATCAGAGCATTTGTTATTTTTTTATTTATATACACTTTCTTACAATAATTATTATACAGTGGATATAAAATAAGGATGGGATTGCATAAGGACCTTGAAAACGGCGGGGTTATCACGTAAATAGCAACTGCAACGCGATCGCGACTATCGCACGATCGTCGCTGTCAAAGCGTCAATTTTGTACAGTGTTGCCGCTCATTCAATGTAGAACCTAAGCTGATGCTCAAGTAAAAGTATTAAAGCGAAGTTGATTGCATGCATTATAGACCATCGATTGCATGTATTTGTGAATAATGAATTATTTGTTATAATGTTCTTTATAAAACAGCTATTTTCACTTATTTATCTAATATTTTATAGAGAGGGTCTGATATGCTATATGTAGACAGTGGCAACCTTGAGAAAACAACGCGATTGCAACTGGTTTTAGGTGATACGGGGGCGGTTATAGATACGAAGTCTGTAAAATGGGAAAAAGTTATGCAATTTGATGTTCTTTTGATGGTTGCTATCAAAATATCTATTACTTTTTTGACTTTGGGAATTTTACAGAAGATAATGATTCTTAGGTAGGTAGTTACCATGTTTCTATTTCTGGGCCTCGAGCCATGCATTTCACGAATCCTAGCCCAAGTGTCGGGAAGGGGACATTTCTACGTGGAATTTACGGTTGGCTAAGTTAAATATACTTGATTTTCCTCGATCTGTATTTTGTATCGTACTGGTCGACGGGCCCCACTATCTCTCTTTCTAGCTCATATGTTAAAGCTATTTTGCGTCTTTTTTTATTTGTATCAAGGTAATGTTGCTGGGTTCCGCGCTAATCTGATATGTCAATTGATCATCTCTCGCTTCTAAAATAAATATTTTTTGCCTATGGTAAAGGAATGTCATCTGAGCATGAAATTTGAATTAAAGGTGACCATAATACAGCAAAATTTAAAATGGATATTTCATCAAAAAATTTGCGATCTCTGAATTACAGCAATGGTAAAGTCTGAAATATGTGTGTTTCCGCGAATCAAAGAAAATACATTGGTAATACCAAAGATAATGGAGATTTCCATTGTCTTTGGTAATACGTACTCTTTGGTATAAGTGAAAGTTCATCTATTTTTTTTTTGTTGATTAATAATACTCAAAATTGCGAAATAAAGCTTTTTCACAAAAACTAGGTCCGATTTTATTAGTTGGTGGGCTAAAAATACAATAAATAATGATTTCACTGTTGCTGGTACATTTGACGATGCTGCCAAATTTTGCCCAATCCGAAAAATACCTACCAGTGGAATGATTATTATTTGATTGAAGAACTCAGAACTTAGGAGGTTTACAATTCGACAATCTGCTTTTTTTGATTGATTGATTGATTGATTTTTGATTCATTTGAAAGAGGAGACTTGAGAAATGGTCCCATATTCGTAAAACTCAAATTCGAAATCTCCTTACCTCGGAAATAGAACATTTTTTTCAAAAGAGTTACCAATTTCTTGTAAAAAATATCTATTTGTATTTTTCATTGCACCAACTAATAAATTCGGTCCAAGATTTTGTAACTTTTTTTTATTAAAGATCCAAGTTGATAACGAGGACCTGTATTCCATTTCCATTGATACTAAAACAGTAATCGTAAGAAGGTGTCATAAATCGGAGAAATGTGAAAGTAAATTTTAAAACTTTACATAACTTACCTCAAATTTCTTATTAAAGGAGTATATCAGTTAGCTATCATGATTGAATAATTTTATCTTATGTTTTTTTTTAACTATTTACACAGATTTTGAAAGTGAGTCAAAACCAAGATTTAAAACAAGATTACTGCGGCAAAATATTTTATCATAATTGATAAGAAAAACATTGTAATTAAAGATATGTATTTGTGTATCAAATTAAATAAGAACTACTTGCCATGTAAAGTGAATGAAATATGTTTCTTTATTTATAATCGTAAAATTCCACCTCATTAATGAGCCTAACGAGGAAATGTGTTGAACCTTTGACAGGTATGCACCTTTTCGCATGTTTAATGAGTTCCGATTTTAATGATTATTTTATATTTGAAAGAGTGATACTGAGAAATTCTCCCGTTGACAAGAAAATTAATTTCAATGTTTTTCTCCCAAAATCCCAAATTTTTTTTAAATCGACAATTTAAGGCGGCAGAATTAAAGAAGATATTATCCACGGAAATGTTTGAATGGAACATTTTTGAAGAACTTCAAAGGTTTCAGATTTAGACAATGGGAACTTTCTAAAAAAATGGTGAATTATTATAGATATTTATTTAGTCTTATATTTCATTTATTTTCTGACCCACAAAAAATTGACATAAAGAAATCTTTACAAAACACTAGGACCGGCGTCATTATTTGCATTGAAAAATAAGAAATAATATTAATTGTATTGGTGGTGGTATTTTTGAAGCTGGTGCCAAAAATCTTATATCTACCTATTTATTATAGGCTTTTGGGCTTAGGACGGTAGAATAACTGAATCACTTTAAAATTACCAGTACCAATACAATTAATATCATTTCTTATTTTTTAGTGTACCTACTAACTAATAAAGCCGGTCTTCGGTTGTTTTAAAAAGTTAATTTATTATTAAAATGTGTTAATCGTGACGATGTACAATTTTATACCATACTGACGTTTACCTAATAAGAGTTTATCTATTTTTTTATGTTTGCCTTTTACCGACGCAAATTCTATGATTCCTTTTAATCAATCAACAAATATAATTTAAATAGATTATTAAAATTAATAATGTATTTTTCAATTTCATTATAGTTCTGGTATTAATAAGATAAAGCTGTCTTTAGGAATGATCCTTGGATATTGTTTCGAAGTTTCTCATATCGTTCGTCAATGTTCCCAACGATTTCAAACCTCAGTCCATTTCCTAAAACCATGGGATTAGGAGGAGCTATTCAATAATAAAATCGGGTGTACCATATTCCTGATATATTAAGTGATAAAAAGTCATAGGGAGAGCTTAATGGATATTCAGATCATCTGAAGAATGGAAGGGAGAGTGACGTTTTGATTGAAATATTTATGATTAAGATTTTCATATTTTGTATTAGCTAATAAGTGATAATTAAACAACTGATAATCAGACTATAAATAATTTTAATACAAGTTAAGCAAGTTGTGATGATTTGTGCATTTCCTGTGTTACAAGTCTTCGCATATACAGATTTGGGATAACATTTTGGGAAAATAGGTTTTACACTGAGCTAGAAAGAGATGTACGTGAGTACAAGATATGACTACTGAGTAGGTATTTCGTTTATTCTGTACGACAATCGTTAAAAATCATCGGTAATTAATAGTTTAATGCTTTTAAAATAAACTGCTATTCTGTAAGGCCAACATTTAATGAATCCGATAGAGTCTAATGTTTTAAAGCATCTGATAAATCTTCTCAGAGATGCCACAGAACACGCTGTTTTGTATGGAAAATGATCACAGTTTAGCCTTGTGTTGATATTAAGGTTATGTTGAAATAATTTGTGTTCAAGATCTAATCTTTTCCTATCATTTATTTCATTAAAATTAGAAGATAATATATACCTAAGTATGAATTTAAATTAATGCCTACGTGGTAAATTAAACCTACATCTCGTAGGGTGCCGCATCAAGAACGATTGTTTGTCGTCGACATGTTGCGTTTTATGCGTTTTTTTACATAATACTGCTCAATCAGATTGATTATCAAATATAGCATAAGTCTCGCAGACATATTTCATGATTTCGAGGTTCTTGCCTCTCATCAATATGTAGCAAGGTGAAGAGCCATATTTGATAATCAATCCTAATTTGGAACTCATACTTTTATCAATCTTCATCATACAACTAACGGTGGAGACCAGTATGAGCGATAGATTAAGCATGAATAATGGTGGATATAAACAATCGGCATAGGTGTATATATAAAAATTTCGGAGTTATCCGTACCAGTCATCCATATTTAATTATGAATTCAAATTAATACCTACCTGGTAAATTAAACCTACATTTCCTAGGGTGCCGTAATAAGAACGATTGTTTGTCAGAATTATTTCTGAAATATATTTATAAATTTATTATTGACTATCAACATAGCTCTAGTTGGTATAATAAATAGGTGTAGGTACTGTCGGCAATTTCTCTACAGCTGATCTTCTATTCATAAAAAAGAGATAAATCAACGTATACAAACAATCAGATGCATATATAGGTATACCTATAACCTAAAGTGTCTCTGTAAATGGGAGGGTACATACTCATACACATGTGTGCCCGTTCTGGATCTCATTCATTCACTTCTGACGTGGGTGGCAAATGTGGTCAATATTGTGGCATGAGCATACAAATTTTATGAATGGCTCTTCGGCCGAGGAATTTATTGAATAGATCGTGAAAGAATCTTTGATGCGGCGTAGGTAAATTTACATTATTCCGAAGGAGGCGTGACGCATGGAAGCTTATCAATTCGCATGGTTTAAATTGTGTATTTTCTGATTTTCAAAATGTATGATAGATATTGCCTTCTTCAAGTGGGTGGAGAATTTGTAATAATGTTTAGAAGAATAAGATTTTGGAATGTTGTTTGAAGTATTCCTTGGGTAACGCGTTGTATTCATTGTATGGAGACATCCATTGAAAATGAAAAAAGAAATAATTATTTGAATAACTGAAAGATCAACATTCAAGAACATTCATTTAATAATGAAAAGAGGTCAAGGCAGATATACATATGTCATAAGATAAGAGATTTTACCACCAAATAGATAATAAAAATGGTTAAAATTTAATAGCATTGATAATTTAACAATAAATCGATCATAATCGATCCATTGTCACATTAGATATTCAAAATATTTGACATAAATAAACGAACTTGTAGTATTGGTACGTCAAAACTGAGCGAATGCTAAGATGCACTGGTTTATGATAACAATCACCACTTTCGATAATGTAATTCTGTAATTGTTTCATTAATCATTTTGAATCGATAATACGCTCGTGAATGTTAACATACACTGAGATGATCCCGTGAATCTTAGATACGATCATTTACAAATTACATGAAGGCTTAGGTACACATGCCAGTGTACAGTGATATAGAAACAAAATAAGACAGTCACAATATATACATTATTATTAACATAAAAATTGCAGAATTGATTATGATTTGAAAGTAACTTGATTACAAAATAAAGAAAAAGAAATTGTATTTGGAAAATATACAAAGGCCCAAGATGGTGAGCCAACTGTAGCCTTTCATTTCATTCAGTGTGGTGTGTAAGTTTATGATAATCAAATATGTTTACTACTTATACAACAAAAAAGAGGTATCTGAAAGAAACATTGACTCTTCGAACCTTGAAAGCGATTGGGCACTACAGAGGGGTATGTTGTATAGCAGTGACAGATCAAATGGAACCATAACACGAGCATAGCATTACCTACTAATTTATGCCAAAAACATGTTGATATTCTTATTGTTATTTTTGGTTATGTATAGTTATGTGTTTTTGTATAACGAAAATTAGGAATTTCCATTTTTTGCTATCTTATATTTTCAATAAAAACTAAGCGTTGCTCTGCTGTGGCTGAGTCTGGATAAATAAGCAATTCCAACGCAATCACACGAAACGATAAAATCAAGAAAAACTAAGTATATTGAGATCAACGAAAACTCAACTTAACAATCTGATCAGCGGCAGTGAAAAATAAGTCTGGGGGCACCCCAGTCGGAAAGGTAAATTTCACTATTTCACGAGGTCTATCTACTGGCATTTGGGTCATTTTGAATCAATCGATTTTTTTTCTTCCTTAAACCGCCTCCATTTTGAAATTATTCGACAGATTTTGTTCATCTACGATCTTAACCGAGATTTTCTACAACTAGTTGCGCTCTTTATCTGTAACGTAAGGGCCATCTGCAATTATTTTGGGTTATACAGAGTGTCCCAGAAATTCTGTGAAGGCATGTAGATGCATTATTTAAATAAAATAACATGCATTTTATTGATTATTTTGGTATCAAAACAAATTGAATAAAAAAACAGTTTTGCACCAATGGTTTAAAAAAATTATGCAAGTATGAATTGTACCTACCTGGGTGATAGAATCATATTTATATTATACTCATTGCAGAAAGGTCTAACAGAATCGCTAGTTAAATTAGAATTATATTTTTATTCAGAGAGTGTTCAATATTTATTAGCAATTGGCAAACAAATTTCAAAGCAAATTATTATTTTTTTAATTTAAATTGAACGTTCTGTATAATTTTATGTGATCCCATGCGAAACTGAGCCAGTTAGCTATTGAACAGAGAAATTAGTTATGAGTTATTCGAAATTTGAAATGAAAGTGGAATCATTGAGGATTAGTTAATTTGGTTTTGCGTTAATTATTTCTTTCCGACAAGTTCCAATTCTCCATCTATAGAATAATTAATGCTCATTTAGAAGTAATTTATTTTAATTTTTTTATGGAGTTATTTACATTCGTGCAGCGTGCAGCGAAGTAAACCAATCCCAAACTGTCAAAACATCCTTAAGGCAGGGTTACATTGCTCCTGTTTCGGCAAATCATAAATGTGGTACATGGTTAGATTGGCTTGCAACTTTGCGAACTAGATGTGTCCAAACGGCACGTGGTTTTTATTGATTTGTGACGCATTTGGTTCGACCTTATAGTGCGTATCCAAAACTAGTGCAGCAGAAGCGGCTAGTAAAAATTTAAAAACTGCTAGCTTTTATTTAAGTTAGCAGTGTACTATCTGAAAAATGCTATCAACTGAATTCAGCGATAAAGTTAAGAACTAATAATTTAGTAATAATTATTGCTGCCAATCTAATATCAAGAATGACCAAGATCATTTAGTTTCTATTTTTTTAAGAATCCTGGCTAGTATGACATCCACAACAGACTTGGATTTATAAAACAGACATCAAATTAATAAACACTCATAAATAACCGATAAGAAACTATTGCTCAATTAGTGCTGCCCATATTTAATATAAACTTTAGAAAAATATTTATTTGTCGATCAAATTTTGCTAGTATGACAGCTACAACAGTGGAAATGGAATGGAAGCATCGAAAATTTCACGCAATCACTACCCTTTTCTAACTAATACGTAGTAGCCGTAGGAAAGTAAAAATGCAAAACATTCCTAGTATGAACACAATGGCATAACAGAATTCTTTGTGTATAGTAGTTATTGTAGGAAAATATTTGAGTATTGCCGTTGGTAGTTGAAAAACTTCAAAGAACCGCTTAATAATTACGACAATAAACAAAAATAGTAATAAATATATTGAAATATATTGACAAAACACTTTTCCAATTCACCCAGGAAAGTGTTAGGATATAAAACAATCCTTATACGCGTATGGTTATGGCTAAGCGGGCGATGCACTTCCACAAGAATTAGTGATTTTCTTGAATAACAATGTACAAAGAACAATTAAATGTGCCAAATTCAAAACGTGGTTACGTGGTTAATGGATATTACATGTACAATTTTTTCTCAAAATTCTATAAGATCCAAATACTTTTCAGAAATTTCAGTATTTTAACAAGGTGTAGCGTGTTGATGAACCCACGTGGAACATGCCTTTTCTTCGCCATGAACGAGCCATTTGGTAGCCTTTCCCAGATTTTTGCGTCCAGTTATCGTACGTTTCGACTCCAATGCACCAACCACATCAGTGATGATGGATGGCCGGTGTGGACCTTCATGTCCACCCCATTGATTCAGGCCAGCAGACAACCTCATAAAAGGCCTTATCGGCCGCGGGGCAGATAAGCTCTGGGCTTCCGTTTTATGATGTATCTGTTATAACAGGGCAAAACGGGGGGCGACATACTCGGAAACGAGCTATTCGTCCGAGTTTATTGGGTCGAGAATATGTTTGCGATAACATTTACATATGTCGAGGTCATTGAGGGTGAATCGACTTGGCCGATATTCCAATCGAATAAGATAGAAAACCCCATAAAGCTTGCCTGCTGATACCGAGAACTGATAATACATTTAAGATCATATTCCAAAGTAAGCAACTATACTTTAGAAAGCCACCTTGATTGGTAGAGCAATTTTTTTCTGTTCTTACATTAATTGATCTACGTATTTTTTTTAATGTATCGGACTTGATACATAATACAATAACAATCTGATTTTGGTATATTCGATTATATTTTTGCTTTTTTTATGTAGATATGTTTGCAAAAAACAAATCTTTTCGAAATCATATTCATCATATTTCAAAAATCGAGTAATTAGCTTTTGAATAAGTCAAAATTATGGAGTTCTTGCATATTCCAGATCTTTAAATACATATTCCTCTTCCGTCAAAGTTCTTAATATATCGAAAACGAAAAAAAATACAGTATGCTTAATCTTAGCTCAAGTTTAGTTCAAAATAAGTAAGTTAACATCGACTTCCGGTAGAACCAAAATTCTTTCAATATCAATATTTTTAATCGATAGAAAATTGAGAGAGAACCCCGTATGTGCAATTTCAAGATAATATCACAAGCAGTATTATAATACTTATATATATATGTGGTACATCCTGTATATGTTATTCATATAATAAAGTTGGCTCTTCTCTTAAAGTTACTTTTATGAATACAAATATCTTAAGGTTATGAATTCACGAAAATTTGTCTTCAATATGAAATAGCTTCTACTATAATCATAATAAACAACTATGGATGAGCTACTTTTCTTATTTTTTTTTAATTGGAAAAATTAATAAATACTACTAAATATCCACTACGATACATAGCATACCTACAATATTTTTTGTCGGTAGCTGATCTCTATTTTAACAATTTCTTATTGTGTTTGGGTAGAAAAAAATAAATTTGTCAATTACAGCATCCGGGGCGAGAAAAGCCGATAGGATTAGCCCTTCCATTGTGCCGTGATCGCTATTTCTTTCCTAAACGTTCCTTTCTGCAAGCAATATAAACAGAGATGTGTGAAAAGCGGTGCCTATTGTAGGGCTGTGATAAGGCCGTTTAGGCTGTAACTTCCAACAAAGGCGAAATAAACGTTTACACCATCACGAGAACCTTTTCTGAAATGAGATTTGGGCCCGGTATGAGGATTAGATCTAGGACGAAGCAATGGACATGATTGAAACGTAAATTGATGGAAGAAGATCTTCTATACAAGAATAAGGGAATAATAAAGAGCTGGAAGATTCGGTGAAGAATGTAAGTTTAATCTTGTCAGACTGTTACGGCAATCAATGTTTACCCAAATTATAATAGAACATAAAATGAACACAGAATAATTACAGGTTGATATATTCAAAATATATCATTCATAATATATTCTCATAAGAATTTTATTTTTCTGATGCACATTTCTTTATTTGTTCCTAGGCTAATCTCTGATTCAAATTTGCATTCGTTCTGTGAAGTAAAAGTTTTATATATATATATACCTACTATCGCTACTAGAATTAAGAAGCTTCGCTCGCTACGTAGACTGTGCTAAACATAAATATTTAGGATATATACCTACTCATACGTTTTATGTAATTCAATTAATATAATCTATTTAGTAGTAGGTACAAGAAAATTTTCTGATTTTGGATAGTATGTACCTATAGCATAATAGACACCTTATTATCTTTTCTTCAATATCTGGAATGTACAGATATCGGCCTGTTACAATTTTGTTATATGTACCTACGGATAATGCACAGCAGTTGTAAGGCTTTTAATTTAGTGCAGATCTTGAATTATTATCATAAATTCAACATCAATCGTGTTAATTGAATAGTCAACCGGAAATATTTTGAGAGGAACATTTATTATGTTTAGATTATGCATAAATTGTGACTTGTGTTACAATGAAATTATGGTATTTACATTTTTAAAGTAAAATAGATTCCAAAAATCAGATTGGGGCTATAACGTGATATTCTGAAGAAGATGATGATGATTATATATGGTACCTATACATCTACGTGTAATGGTGACTTTAGAGAACAATATTATATTATACATTAACGTGAATTACAAAGAAGGGAAAGGAAGAAGGGATTATATCAAATAAGTCGAATATCGTATTTTTGACCGACATCCCAAACGGAGGAGGTCAGGAGGTATACAGTAATTCGACTGTATGTCTGAGTATTTGGGAATTGGTCCCAATGAAAAAAATCTAGTCTGTTCATTCACACAAATTTCCTACCGCTCGCATGCAAATTTCAGTGAATAATAATAGCAGTAGTAAATTAAAAATCCTCTGATCAAATCGTGCTGCCACTCACTTTTTTCAGCATGTCAAGAAAAACAACAATGATCATGTAACATTTTTCGCAAGATGAAACGTTTAGCCAGAATCTGAAGAAACATGTGGAAAATATGGAATTTATTCAAGCATAACTTTTTTTGTGCTTTTTCTAGAGATGGTTTTGTATGTGGGTGGTAAAGGGCTCTCAGAAGAATACTTTAGGGAAGTTTAATCAAAATCCTTAGAGCAGTTGTCGCGCTACAGTCTTGAGAAAATCACGTTTTTTGGCTATAGCTCCACCCAGTGTATACAAAATAAAAAAGAATGTAACAAAATACACCGATCCGTTCCCGAGATAATGCTGTCACAGGCAGATAGACAGACAGACGGACAGACAGACAGACCAATGGCTGAAAATATGTTAATAATACTTAGAAAACTCTGAAACGTCAACATTTGTAAGAATCTCGATACCGAAAATTTCATACGATTACAATAGTTTCCTTATACAGCTACTATATATAGTAGCGTAGGAAAGTAAAAACAATATTAGGCATGGTCTTCCTCCATATCCGGAAATGTTTAAATTGAACATTTTTTGAAAACGGTTTTCGAATTACAGCAATTATCAATCTAACTGCAACTGTAGTTGAGAATTATATAAAGGTCCCTAACTCATAGTAAGGCTTAGTTCCTGAAATGTAATTTTGGGAACTTTATAGAGGTCACTAAATTAAAGTTAGGCTAAGTGGTCCAATGATTATATCTGGCATTATATAAAGGTTATAAAAACTTATAGGTAGGTAGGCTAACGTCAGGAAAGACACGGCCTTCCTCCATATCTACTCTATCTTGGCGCAATGGAATCATTTTCTGACCGATGGACCCCGAATGGAGGAGGTATACAATTCGTTCGCGCGTTTTATATAGTAATCGTACTTTGATTTTTATGATTTTGGATTCATTTGAAAGAGGAGGCATGAGAAATTGTCCCATATTCATAAAAGTCGAAAATGTGAGGTGGTATAATTAAAGATAGGACAATATCCGGAAACGTTTAAATTGAACATCTTTCCAAAAGAGTTACGGTTTTCGAGATAGAGGCATGTTAAATTCTCAAATATGTGTATTTTTGTGAAATAAATATTTTTTACAAAAACTTGGACCGACGTTATTAGTTGGTGTGTGAAAAATATAAAACATTATTAATTCTATTGGTGCAGGTACTTGTGTAGTTGGTGCCAAAAGTTATTAATCTAACTACAACTGCACGACTTCAAAAGTAATAACACCAATAGAATTAATATTATTTCATATTTTTCAGTGCACCAACTAATAACGTCGGTCCATTTTTTTGTAAAAAAAATATTTATATAGCCTATGAGTTCAGATTGTTATATTTATAATTTTGTTCCTTTTGTAAATCTGTTATATTATTGATGTTTTCATATAGGTATTCAGTGATTGTCTTATACCCAACATGAATTCGTTTAATAAGATAAGAGAAAGTATATTTTATATAATACATTTTTTATGTGAGCATTATCTTGAATATACTGCAAAGCAAGCTATAAAATCTTAGATAATCCTTTGAAATCATTTTTGCCACAAACAAATCGAAAACTGCAATCAGCTAAGAGCTAGTTATATCAATATTGTCTTTTGATGGAACCAGATTTATTAGTGAAATAAGTTTTGTTAGAATAACAATAACACCCTTCTTCCTAAACATAAAGAGGAAAAAATATCCGCTTCAATAATCTTCCGTAACTTATTCGTTGTTTGGTGATTCTCCCTCTCCAAAACACTCGTATTAATCCATTTGGGCATCCTTTCACAGAATTTTTGGATGATTTCCGTGGGGGCAGTGGATATGCGGTGCACAACAATACGCATCCGAGAGAGAAAAAGCGGGCAATGTTACGTAAAAAACGTCCTCGCTCTTGATATATGTCCTGTTCTATCGGACGACGAGAGAATTTGACCCCTTCGGCCATGAACGGCACTTTGGGGTGGAAACATCAAGAGATCCGACAAAAATATTCAGTTTACTCATGTTTTATTCTCCTCTGGAAAAAATTGTGATTCTCAAATAAAATATTGAATATTATAGACACCGACTAGGAGTTCGATTAGGAATCATAATATTCATTAAATATTGATGCAGATCTTGTGAAGTGACTTTTGCCCATGATTCTTAAAAAATACTTTTAATTTCAGGGCCAACCCTGGAGACGACTCAAATGGGTAAAAAAGTCTTCGGGTCATTTCACGCCCTCATTTGATGGTCCGTCGGCTGGAAGGGAAAGAAGGACAACAAAAAAACTACTTGTCCCAAAATTAAGCCGGATTAGAGGCCGTTAACGTCGGGAAACGGAAGAATAAATAAAAAGAAGATGGTCACAGAAGACCCTGAATTGAATATCAAAAGGGTCCTTTTACAGCTTCGTTGGCTGTTATTTCTAATTTAGGATCAACGCGAGGAAAACAGGATATTGGGAAACTAATTGAGGTCGCTATAGAAGTACAGCGTGAACAAGACTATTTGTGTTAAAGAAACTTAATATATGAGTCAGTACAAAAAAATTAATATTATTATTTTTTGTTGCTTAAAGGCCATTTAATGCCAGGTCTTTTTCAATAGACTATTTTGTCTCATTCTTTCTATGTGTGCATTCGATTTTTTCCTGATGTGTAACCAATTGATTTGTTTTTAGACTTGTTGGGATACCTCATTTTCTATTACACCGAAACCTGATAGTTCAACTCCAAAGTACTTGAATGACATTACCTGTTTCATTACACTCGAAGTGTTGTTGTTTTTTGAGCGGTTATAGACATGATGAATTGTTTTATCGTGTTGTTTTATACTTTTAAGTCGTTTTCATTTTCCACAAAGCGGAAATAATCATCAGGATAATAGATTATCGTAACTTTCTGATCGTCCATTCCATAATACAATTTGATTTGATTTTTTGTATGATTTCATCCATCACAACAGTGATAAATAGTAATGGACTAAATGAGCCCCCTCGTCGAATTTCTTTAGTGAGTTTCCCATCTATATGTGCTTGTATGATGTTTTTGATGTTCCTCGGCCAATGTTGTAATGGAATGAATTTTAATTGTGATAATTTTAGTTACTAGTTTGAGAATGATGTTGAGTTTGTTTTCCTGTGTGTTGTCGTCTTTGATCAATTTTGTTAGATACCTTATCTGATTATATTAAATTATTGGATTTGTTTCTATCATTTCATTTACTTTTTTCTTTGTTGTCTGATAAGTCACTGCTTTCCTTCCGTAGACCGTTTGTTTGATTCCTATTTTTTATCTTTCAACTCATTCTTGTGTTTTAAGATTTATATTTTCAGTGTGCCTCTTTTTACCATCACGTTTTATTTTGATTTCTTTTCTGAACCACGGAGTCTTATTTGTTTTACACCTTAGTTTTATTTTTTTTTTGGATTTCTAGTGCCTTATTCTTAGCTTTTTTTTTGAGTTTATCCCAGCAGACTTCTATGTCATTTTCCCATGCTTCCGGGTTTGTATTGATCTTCTCGGCTAGCCTTTTTTGATATGCCTAGAAGTTTTTTATTCATATTATCTCAAAGTGTTATATATAAATACACAACTAAGTTTGGATATTTTGTGAAAAACTGGTAATTAAGTAAGAGCGCACTGAGGGTTATGAGGATAGGGATAGGTGAATTTAAGAACATTGAATTTGATACCGACAAAAATGTGTGTGATATTTAACGGTAGACCGAGTAAGTTAAATAATAATAGCACTTTTTTTGAGAACTTAGTAGATCGATGAGCGTGGTGAATTCATAAATTTAGATTATTATTTTCATTGTAATTATTTTCAAAGAATTATTTCACAAAGATGTAGATGTTTTTAAATAGTTTTTATTACTTTCGGTTCTTGTATCAATGGACTCCGCAGCGATTTCTCAGGCCCCATACGGTCTAGAGACTTGAAATTTCGAATTCGTACTTAGATCGCAGACATCTCGCCGCCTGTTAAGCTCCAAGTGTGATCCAATATTGGTAATTATAATCATCTCATTCAATCTCATTCAACCAAGATCATTATAATGTCGACATGGAACGACAATGGGATCCGTCACTGGAATAACGCACGAGCATGGAGCGTATATATACGTCTCGTTCTCTGGTATATAGGTACATTCTGGAAGATCGTCTATGGTTATGTCGCAATTGTCAGACGTCAGACGTTATTGTTAATTTAAAGTTTAATTTTGTGTTGTGGTAAACAAACAGTAATTTGTTATGGAATTGCTGTTGCTGGCAAACACATATACATAAGTATTGTTAAAATCGAGAAAAGGATGGCAATAGTAGGTACTCATCGGTACGGTTTAAATCTTAAATGCCCAATAAAAACTATTTTTAATTTTTTTCAAAAATTTCGCTTGTTTTTTAATCTTGTTAAAACTTTCAAATGACGCCAGTTTTAAACTAGAAAGTCAATCAAGTTTGATTACGATAGTATAAAATATAGTTTTCAAAATTCGAATCTTTTTGTATTAACAAAAAACTTCTGTAGTTATTTTGGCCAAATTTAATAAGATTATTGCTATGCATTTATCGATTAAAGGTAGTTCCATGAGGCTATAATTTTTCGTTCTCGACATAATGTAGAAGAAAAATCACACCATGCATAAGTCGGTACAAGAACGGATGTACAGAAATTTTCCTATAAATTATTTTATATGACTGCAGGTACCTTAAACCGTGGATATTTGTCCAAATTACAATTTTGGAAAATCAGACCCATTACAATAATTTCTTACTGGGAAGTTAAAAATTGCACGCAGTTGCTGGCAGGTAGAAGCAAAAAGGAGGGAGATTCGAAGAGGTGCAATTTTGATGTTGAGATGTGTAGGTATACTGGCAAATACCCTTACCATTTGAAATGAATTGTTTTTCATAACTGGTTAGAACACCTTACAACTTTCTTTCCCGTTCTCTTTCGAAAACTTCAAATATGAAATTTCATATTTAAAACAACCTACTTTTCTTACTATCTATTAAATGAAAAGCTTTGACTTTAAATATATAACTAAGCGTACAGACTGTTAGCTTAGAAATTCGACTACGACTTTCTTCACGTCAGAATGGCTGGGATACAAAAGTGCGTGTCTCGTATTCCCCTGGCGTCACTTTTAGATCTATTAGGGAGGCGGCAGTATGGCCTCAACAGCCTAATGAAAATTAATGTTAAATGTTTCCATATTCCATATACCTACTTTGTTTGGATGGTTTATGGTTATTAAGAAAACTAGGAACAAATATTACTTCGTGAATTTATGAGTTAGTGATAAGCTACATTTTTAGGGTTAGTGCGACCGATAACATTCCAATCTTATTTCTCAGATGATTGGATTTATAATGTAGATTCGAGAGCTGGTCAACGAACTATTCATTTAAAGTGGGTTTTCTAGGTTTGCTAAACGTATAAGTAGGATTAAATATTAACTTGAGAGAATAAAAATCAATTTTCTTATTGGGGAACTGTTACTTTTACATTAAGTGATGAAAATCCATTTTCAAAAAATAATAACTCCTCTCAGGAGGTTGCTATTGGAGAAATTACGTTTTGAATTTAAATAATAAAGTAAGAATGTATATTACATTACATTACAACAAAACTTATATCTATATCTTCTGTGTCCCTGTTTATCTCTGCAAATACCAATTCGGTAAGGCGAAACGTAATATACACGGTGTCTATTTATTCCGACAACCTTTCAGTAAGTCATTGCTGCAAATAATTTAAAAATTCTTTGTGTGTGTGGTTCTATATAGATCAGTTGGTTGCGGATTTTAGAAATGTTTTCAATTATACAGGATGCTCCAAAAATCCGCTGCACACCAAACCCTGGTATTTTATGAGATTTTTGAAATATTCATAAATAGAGTATTCATTTGATGCCAAGTACGTGGGCTTAAGATTTGTAGTTTTGAAGATATTTACTTGTTTGTCGCAAAATCTTGACTTATTCTACCATCTGTATTTTCAAAACCAATAAAACAAAAAAAAGTGAATTGTTGACTATTTGTTACCAATATCATACCTTTATTTTAAAATACAAGCAATCTTCTAGTGTTTCTTATTATAAGTAAAGGAAGATAAGGTTTTTCTAAGCTAATAATTTATCTGTTTTTTCAAATCGAACACCCTGCATATTTTTCATTACTATTTCGATGGACAATTTCTGTTCTTTAATATATAACGAGAAGCCACACGAAAGCATAACAGGGAACTTTTTATCTCAAGTGACTTTAGCGCTCTGTACTCTTGGAAGTTAAGGAATCGAACCGAATGGGCGAAATAATCATCGGCTCCACTGACTAACTGGTTGATCTTAAAGAAGAAAGTAAATCTTTCTGACCATGAATATATATCTTTTGAGATAACTCCTACATCGCAAAGAGAGGAAGAAACACCCAAAAAGAGATAAAAGGATGAAACTTTCCAGCCCAAGAAATGTATCAGTTGACACAAGAGCTGAGAATCGTTAAGAATCGATTGACAAGAAATTGAATTCTATGATGCTAGAAAACCTATTGACTGAGGTATGCAGCCAAAATATTGTGAAGAAAAAGAGTATACTAAATGACGTTAGACATTCATGGTATGAATAAATGGAAATAAACACATTATGTAATACAATAAGCGACAGCGCCATCAGGAATCCTTGGACGGATTTAAACGATGCTAAAAACTCGAGCTGACAAAGGATCTAACTTCCATTTATGAAGCGAATGTCTGGTTGCTGCAATTCCAAAATCAATAATAACGTTCACAGAAGAGGACGTTCGGTATGCAGTTTCTAAGTTCGATATCGAGAAAGCACCTGGCCTCCAGTTTTGTGATATTTAGCAAGACTTTTCCTGATAGACAATGCGCCCAGATCTGACCACAATACCTCCTACCGTTTCTACCGTTGTCTAGGTCCGCTAAATGCTCTGGGAAAATTACAAGGCTGTTCCTCTTACGCCTAAAGAAGGAAGGGGGCGAAACACCAGTAAGAGTTTAAGACTTAAGTAGCTTCTCAATGCGCATACCAATAACGCAAGTTATATATGTTCTTGTTACTATAGATGACAAAATACATTAAACTCGTCTCCATAGTCAAGGGCTGTCGTGGCGCTTTGGAAAAATAGTAAATCGCCATATCTCGTTTGATGGGTTACAATTGAAGAAGAGAAAATACAAATGATATGCGGAGTCCTACAAAAAAAAAGATTAAGACTGAACACGGGGGAGGTATTACTAGTGATGCGCAAAGCAAGACCAAGACCAAGACCGATATGGTCTTGGTATTGGTCTTGGTCTTGCACCCTTGGTATTGGTCTTGGTCTTGCATCAAATCCTTAGTCTTGGTCTTGCTGCAAGACTTGCAAGACTTTGCAAGACTCTTGCAAAAATTTTGATCTTTTTATAAGTGTGAAAAGTTGTTGCGATTCTAAACCGTAATTGCTTAATCCAAATGAAGAAGAACCCTGCATATGTATGGGAAGTATGTAATGCATAATCTTATAAGATTGCCTAAAATTATATTATCATTCGAAATGGTTAAATATCGTTCGTATGAAAAAATTGTCTTTGTCTAGAATAAACACGCCTGGTAATGTAGAATAAGTAATGAGAATAAAACTAGGTGCCTAGAATTAAGTTAGGGCCAGTGAGATGCGTAAAATTTATAAATTAATAATCACCATTCACATATGAGAATCGTATCTTAGCGACTTAGTCTGCTTGTGTTTTCTTGGTATCATCCGTCCCAACTGAGCACTCATTTTACTACATACTTCTACTTCATACTTCTATTTCATAACTCATTCTCTTGCTCATTCTACAATGGTTTTGTACCATTTACTTAGTTTACCTTCCCCTGGCTACGAACTGTCGGGATTCTTTGAAAACAGCTCGGTAAGGGAAATCCTAGAAGGGTTGAAATTACGGTGTAGGTATAGGGTATTTAAGAATTTTTTGAAATCCGGAAATCCTAGAAGGGTAAAATGAACTCGCTTTTCACCCAACAACTTTTAATTCAATAGTTTTAGAATATGTAAAATAAAGATCGATCATAAGGGAGTTCAAAGATTAAATTAATTAGGTTATTTATTAGCGTTTCTTATCTAATCATTGAGTAAAATAATATGTTTTCTACCAATTTTGTGTTTGGTTACGGAACTGCAAGAGTCTTGCAAGTCTCGCAAGTCTTGCAGCAAGACCAAGACCAGGTTAGTCTTGGTATTGGTCTTGCATCCCAGTATTGGTCTTGGTCTTGGGTCTTGGTCTTGCATAGAAGGCAAGGCAAGCAAGACCAAGACCAGTCTCGCAGCATCACTAGGTATTACTGTCTACCACTCTTGAAACAATTTTAGCTCGAGGGTGCAATCTCAAAACCTCGAAAGCGGTAAAGTAGGTACCTCGTAGTTTGGATGGATTAAACTTCGAAAAGAGCGATCCATGTAGCGAAAACTACTGACAAGATGGGAAATACAGCCCAAAGACAAGGTCAATTAATGCCGAACATAGGTGGATCAAAGGTATCCAAAAAGAAAACTCCAGTCAGAGTGATCACGTCGATTTTGATATCTGCTGAACCCACGTGTACAGAAAACATATGGAACTCGTCCACCGATGCTTACAAGCGATGCAGCGCTTACAGAACCGCCTTTACAGCTGAAATCAAAATCAAGTGCAAAAATGTCTATAAAAAAATTAACTACAAATTGTAATTGTGTATTATCTTCTGTAAAGCCTATTTCTAAATAAGAAAAAAAACAACAGAAAAAGTATGTGTGCAGGTGTATATAAAAATTTATTTGTACTTTTCGTGAGATTTGAATATGTTTTGCAGACTAAATTGTAGATGGGTTCTAATAATAATAATAATAATTGGTGTAGCAATTTTTCTCGACAAGACTTCTTTTCAGAGCCGATTTGAAAATATTCATATTTGGTGAAAGTTTAATTGCTTCGTCTAAGTTGTTAAATAATTTAGGTCCTAGATAGAGATGACTTTTTTGATAGAGAGAGGTTCGATGTGCATTAGGTACTAGTAAATCTTTCGAACGAGTTGCATGTTCATGAGCTTGTCGTTTGGATGAGAACATAGGTCTATTTTTATAAACGTACATGCAGATTTCGTAGATATTAAAACCAGCAACCGAGAGTATTTTAAGCTCTTTGAAAGTACTTTTACAAGATGCACTCCCAAACCAGCAATGGCATATTTTTGGAGTATGAAAACTCTGTTTGCAGATGACCCATTAGCCCAGTTCAGAAATCCATATCTCAAATGACATTTGATGGTTGCATAATATAGATTCATCAAGACGTCCTTTCCACACTGGTTCGACATAAACCTCAGCGCATAACAGGTTTTATGCAGTTTCTCATAAAGCGATTCAATGTGCGGTGCCCATGTTAGTTTGTAATCTAAAGTTCTACCTAGTTCTACTCGATTCAACGCGTAGTTTTTATTTTCAAAAATATTGAGGGTTTCAATAGCATTACGGAATATTTTAGTACAATAACCATAACACCTAATCTCAAGGCGATTGTCATCGCTGTCTTACTATCGAATAATTGACTGTCCCGAAACTTTTAGGTCCATAAACAGACGAACATATTTCATCTTTGCATTAGATGTCCGAGACCTTATAAACAAGAATACTCATCAATTGTATATTTCTTACATTCCATCAGATTGGTCAAATATTGCTTCTAATAGTTCAGTTAAGCTTGCTTTAGAACTCAACTGTACTATATTTTAACAAGTCATTCACATTTGCATGCAATAATTGAACATTCCTAGGTACTCCTTTTTAATCAAACTAGAAGAACCAAGAAAAAGAGAGGCATATTACTTTTAGTTTCTGAGATACAGAGTATAACTCAAATATTTCATATGATAAGAGGTCCCATCCATTATTCGGAATCTGGAAGGCCAGATTTATTTTCGTGAGCCTTAATTGCCTTTTTGGTCATTGCCACCAACCGTCATTTAGTATATTATGTCACATGTAGCAACTATTGAATGCTGCAATGTGTTGAACTCCTTATTTCTCACAATTAGGTCTTTACCCCCAATCAAACGACATGCAATCAAGAGTAATATATTTCCATTTTATTACACACATACTTATTTGTTAGGGTGTATCCAGAATGATATAAATGGAATGAGATTTTGGTATCTAGCTTCCCTCTAAATGTAGACCTACATTATGTCGCAAATAATTAATGTAGGCGTTATGAAACCAGATTGTTTATCGCATGTTTGCATTAGAACTTTTACATGCTAGATGACTATTTTCTATAGATTCAGAATTAATAGGTATATAAACGATATCACATCAATCAACAGAAAATTAACTCTATGCATTTTGGACAAAACAAGCTAAAAGTTAGCTGATGGTTGGAATTTATAGAGGCGGGTAATATATAGGTGTATCTATTCATATGTATTTGGCGACTGTTGCTCCGTTGCGTTTTTTGCAGTAAACAATTGAAAGTATAAAAACCAAAAAAGTAATGCAAATAAGATTAACTTCTAAATTTGACAATTCAGGTGTCAGAAAAATCTTCAATTTGAGGGTCGGCAGACCTAATACCTAATTTAGTTAAGTAGTTAATGCAAAAACTTGAAATAACTGTCAAAAATGGCCATTTTTGTCATAATTGTTACAAAAATTGTTTTCTTACATTTTTGGTAGAGCAATAGGCAACCAAAGTAAATACAGAGCCTGTTCCTAAATACAATCTTATTTATTGATACAATCCTGGCCAGGCTTGAGTGATGTCATCGGCCAATGTCACATTGACAAAAATATGACTTTTCAAGCAACGATTGCCACTAAGACTACCTTTACCTTTATTGTTATAAACAAAGGTGCAGTGATTTATACAAAACAAAAAAATGTTATCTCGGCTCCTATTGGTCGGAGTGCAATTTAGGTTTTTATGTGTGAGAATATAAAACTTTTCAAATAAATAAAACTAGAATTTCGTGTGAAGAATTGTTTGGTCTGCAGGTCTAATTGGTTATAACCAAAAATTTACCATTTCTTGCAAAATAAAAAACAGATATTAATGCTGTCAAAGTGAATTTACCTTGAGCATTTTATACAAATATAAATTCTAAGGAGTAGAACCCTCTTTGAAGTAAGACGAAAATTAATGTCTTCTTAAAAGTATTAAAGAAAACTCCTCTCCGGATAAACGATATATCAGGAACAAATTAACTTTGAATGTTCCTAAAACTCACATTCTTTTTGATTTTCAATGGCTGTTTGTTGATCTACCAAAAATACAAGAAAATTTATTTTTGCAATAAATAGGAATAAAGGAAAAAAGTGCCATTTTGACAGCAACTAAACAAGGTCTGCCACCACTCAGATTGTAGGGTTTTGTAACAACTATAATGTCAAATGTCAATGTTATATGTATTTAAAAACCGTCGCCAAAAATATAGGTAGGTACACCTAATATTATCCCCCTCTACAATCTTCAACTGTCAGCTAACTTTTAACCCAAAATGTTTCTGTTGATTCGTCTATATGGGAATTACAAGAATTTGACACTGAAAATTTAGTAATAGGCAACAAAAAAAGCAGTCTGATATACATATATGGTTGTCTCTGTACATATTATAAAATGTTTACTATTTAAGAAACTACGCAATAAAACTTGAGAGATTGCCATATGGTAGGTAAAATAAGGCAAGAAGTTCTTATGCACGACTCGACACATTTTTGTTAAGAAGATAATGGTTTCAAAATATTACTTTTCCGATGCGAAATTGAATTGAAAACAACGTGCCCTCTCTACTCTGTTTCTCGTTATTCAAAAACTTTCGATACAAGGATCAGTTTTGGAACATTTTTAAAGGAATAGCCACACCAGAACATCTAAATATACCTTATGAGAAAGCTGTAACAAAGGCTGTGTTAGAATCGAGAACGAACAATTAAAACAAAAAAAAGGGTTTCATTACGGCTGTATACTCTCGCCCATCCTTTTAAAAATCTACGGCGAATGGATCATGCGTAAAGCCATAGAGGATTGGAGCGGCGGTATATGACTGAAGAAAAAATATTGATCACGAACTTAAAATACAGTGATGACACGACCATAAAGGCGAGTTCAGAGAAGGGAATAACGGAGCTCTTGCAACGCCTTCAAAAGATCAGCTACGATCTTGAACTGAAATTGAACAGAGAAAAATGGGCTCTTATGATAATCGATAGAGCCGGAACAGTACCATCATAAGGTATCATAAGATCAAACAAGAAGTTACATACATAGGGACCTTAATCTCTAATAAAAAGAAAAATTGGCATGGCAAAATTAGCTCTGCGAAGACTTAGCAAAATATTAATAGATCACTTGATTTAGAAAGGGGAACAGCTGATATTATTATGGTCGCTACTATTCCCTTTAGCAAAATAAGACGTGGAGGCTAAACGCTGTCTGTCACGGAAGAATAGAGGCCTGCAAAATTATTTGCTACAGAAACAATGCTCAAAATACCATAACCGCACACAGAACACATATTTGCATTGGTATAGGAAATGTAAATTCGCGTACGGAGGATAGTGAGCTCTAGTGGACCATCTCTGCAAAACCCTCAGGAAGGTCATGACGCTCGATTGAAAGCTACTACAAAGGAGATTTTTTTATGAAGGATAAAAAATGCGTTCATAAACGTAGTATGGGGCTCGTGCTAGCTTTACCTTGACGAAGCTGGCCTTCCTAGTAACTTCATATCTCCTAAACATTATCTTATTATTATAATTTTATCTGTCCTAGAACCACTGCGAAAAGACCTGTGTGTCTTTGCTCTATGGGATGAGGGTCATCCGTAGGTTTTCCCCTACTGAAAAGCTTCTTCAAAACTATCCACCGTTTTATTAGAGTTGTAATCACGTTACTGTTCGCTATTCTTAGGGTAGCCTATTTATTAATGATGTAACACAATTGATCATACCTTTTCAAAATGATCGGCTGGTCAGCATCTCTGGTATGGATTTAACGACTGCAAACTTCATTTACGATTCTGTTTGTAAATCGTTACAATTATCGAAAGCTATGAAAAACCATATGATCGGCGCTTTCACATACTCCGGGTAGCTCTGAAATAGTCATCGTATGTCCTCGAGAACATAGAGATGAATCAATAGTTCCACATCCCGTTAGTTTATATCTCCCATTGATGTTGCCAAAGACGCGTCCTGAACTCTCTCGTCTTTTAGTAGCTCTGTCGACTGCATACAGGTAATCAAAAGCAAACAAAAATTTCCACAACTGACACTAAGGAAAAAATAAATTTGGATCTTTAGTGCCGGAGGTTTGACGTACGTCATATGGTAAACGTTAATTTTAGGACATAATGAATGCAAAGTAAGTTTTCCTAAATGCTTTCTACACTGAGTTGAAGGATTTTTTTTGTAAATTCTATAATTTAATTAAAATAATTATATTATTTAATCAATGGGTGAGGAAATATAAGATTCCTATGGGAACTCGACCTTTTGTACCTTCCTCCATTAAAGTAAGAAATAAGTGATCTTGAGACACATTTTTGAGTTCTTCATAGGTAGGAACTATCGAAACACCTCACACCACTTTTTCACTCTATTAGGAGATGGTGAACAGATTATTTTACCATTACAGATAATCTGCTGGCATCATGTCTGTAATCTAAAAATGAAGGCCCTCTCTTGAGTTCATAAGGTTATTAGAACGTCAACAAAACCTAAAAGATGTTTTTCAAACACGTATTTGCATCTCCGTTGTGTTTCTCGAAATTTCACCGTATCAAGTTACCAAAAAATTCAAGCTTTTTGAAGGTGAGATAAGTTCGAGTCTTTTATGTAAACCACTTTCTCCCCATTGTTAAAAATAAAGCAGGGAGAACTCAAATGTTTTTGTAATAATTAAACATGTGTAACTTCAAAGCTGCATGACGCATTTTAGTAAATAGTAAATGTCGCTGAAAAGAACTTTTTAGGCGAACAAATCTATCTTAATCGTTATAATTGTATTTTGGAATTTTTATATATAGGACAGAAACTGCGAAATTTCAAAAAAAAGTCTTGTTGTTATTGGTTTTTGTTAGAATAAAATAGTAAAATGATGTTTTTCGTGATTTTAAAATTTCTATTTCTAAATTAGGAATATAAACAGCTTGAATCGACATCAATTTTAGGTGGTCACTTTTGATAGTAATATGTAGTATAATTAATTCATAGGCCCATATTTATATATAAGGTTAAAACTTCCACCTTCGGATATCTTGAAATGTGACGATCTAAGAAATACGCAAGAAATTAAATTAAGTAGAACAATTTCTTCTCTCAAATATACTTCGTATTTTCTACCACATACCCCCACAAGGTACCCCATTCAAAATCATAAATGGTAAGACAAGAGCTTGGAACAGGTATTTTATTTTAAAGAAAAGCTCCATCTTGAAAGAGTGAAACGCAAAAGAAAAGAAATTGATTTTAAGATATCACTCTTAACATTCAAGATTTTCTAGAGAGTAACTCCGGTGAGTTTTATTAAATGACGAAAAATCCGTGTTGGGAATCTTTTAAATTAACACCTTGTTTAGTTAAATATGCAACTAAGCATTTATTATTCCATTTTTATCAAAAGCTACCACCTAAAATTTATGACAATTCAAGCTGCTTTTTTATTGAGCATAGTTTTGAAATAGAAATTTGACTAACACAAAAGACAGTTTTAACTGATTTTCATTTTTATGTTTCAAAATCAATTAACTTATATCTTATATCATTGCAATTTAGGATAAATTTCATAAATAGCATTTATATAAAAAATGGAGAAAAAATTTAAACACAACAAAATCCATTGAATTTTCTCATTAAAATGTCGTTCTCCGATATTCTAGTTTAGGTACAAAATATCAAGGTGGAGTTTTCACTGTCGTTTGGGCATCATTTTTGATCGACTTCTCAAGCGGAGGAGGTATAGGTACAATTCGACTGTTTGTCTTACCAGTAGGTACCTATCGGTACATTCTATCGAATGAATATTATTTCTGACCGACGAACCCTGAACGGAGGAGGTAGGAGGTATACATTTTTTTTATTTGTGCGCGCGTTTTAAATAGTAAACGTACTCCGATTTGGATGATTTATGATTCATTTGAAAGGGGAGGCTTGAGAAATAGTCCCATATTCATAAAAACGCAAATCCGAAGGTGGTGGTGAGACGGTGTAATTTAAATTGAACATATTTTTAAAAGAGTTAGGTACGGTTTTCGAGTTAGAGGTATGTTAAATTCTCAAATATGTTTATTTTTGCTATGTGGAGAGAGCGATTTCTTTCGAAGGATATTTTGAGATCTCAATAATTTGTTATTATTGATTACCTATCCACAAGAAAGGAATATACGTGGATAATAGGATAAGTATTTACTATCTTCATTGGTATTAGTGAACGTTCAACGAATTTCGTTACTAAAGTTATACTCAAAATTGTGAAATAAATATTTCTCACAAAAAAAATGGAATAAAGGTTATTAGTTGGTGCACTGAAAAATACAAAATAATATTAATTCTATTAGTGCTGATACTTGTGAAGTTGGTGCCAAAAGTTATCAATCTAACTGCAACTGCACAAATTCAAAAGTAACAGCACCAATAGAATTAATATTATTTTGTATTTTTCAGTGCACCAACTAATAACGTCGGTGCATTTATTTAGTAAAAAAATATTTATGTACTTTTCACTACCTACACCAACTAATAGAGGACTTAATTCCTCTTTATTTTAAAAAAAATATATTTTATTCTACCAAGAAACCTGATTCGAATTTATCTTAGCTTTGAGAATGATACATTTTTTGTTACCTTGATCCAGTGAAATTTCAAGAAACACAATATTTTTTAATTCAAGATAGCGATTACGGACCCTAGCAGCAAAACTGAAAGTAAACTCTAACATTTTTTCTTAGCAACTTAAGTCATCAAGTTTTTTACCGCAAATCTCTAAAATGAGTAGTTTCCAAGCTACAGTACTTTGCATGCTTATATGGCCATCCTGTACATTGTTACCTGTCACCAAGTTTCCTAGCAAAACACACATAACGATGTAAAGCGCTAGTGTTGGCGCATGGTGGTTCAGTGGTACCGTATATTTGACAGACTGTTCCGCGCGTTTGGCATAATAAACGTGCTTTGATTTTGACGATTATTTTCTCATTTGAAAGAGGACTGCTGAAAGTTGAACTAATCAAAAATTTTAAAACTAGAAGAACATAAGAGACCATCTCCAGAAACCATTAAATTGAACATTTATCGGCTTCCGATTTACAGCACTATGAATGTGCAAGATAGCTACCGCTTTATTGTGAAATCGTTGAATATAAGTTCAACTAATTTGATAACTAATGAAATATTGAAAAAGGTGAAATAAATATTTCTTACCGAAAATATTACCGCGCTTATTAGTTGGAGCAATGAATAAATATTTTTTGCAAAAAATTGGACCGACGTTATCAGTTAGTGCACTGAAAAGTACGAAATAATAAATTATTCTATTGGTGCTGTTACTTTTGAAGTTGTGTAGTTACAGTTGGATTGATAACTTTTGGAACCAACTTCATAAGTACCAGCACCAATAGAATTAATATTATTTCGTACTTCTCAGTGCACCAACTGATAACGTCAGTCCAATTTTATGTAAAAAATATTTATTTCACACTTTTGAGTGTAACATTAGTCACGACAATCGTTGAACTTTCGCTAATACCACTAATATCCTATAACCCACGTATATATTCTTTGCTTGTCCTTGTTACTATTATTATGTAGAGATCTCAGAACATCGCTGCGCAGATACGTATAAGTATTTTAGATTTAAATATTTCACCACCGCTTTATCTCGAAAACCGTAACTCTAAGAAAAAAATGTTCATTATAAATGTTAATTACCCATTATCTTTCATGTAGTGTCCACAAATTTTCAATTTTTGAAAGAAATCGCCGTCTCCACATAGTAAAAATGCACATATTTGAGAATTTAACATGCCTCTTACTCGATAACCGTAACTCTTTTGAAAAAATGTTCAATTTTAACGTTTCCGGATATGTCCTATCTTTAATTATACCAACTCAGATTTTCGATTTTAGAGAAAAATTTGCCCCCTACACCCCCTTTGGGGGCAGTTTTGGGAGGCAAGGAGATTTCGGATTTGCGTTTTTATGAATATGGACCATTTCTCAAGCATCCTCTTACAAAAGAATCAATCATCAAAATCAGAGTACGATTACTATATAAAACTCGCGAACGAACCAAAAAAAGCAGACAGTCGAATTGTATACCTCCTCCGTTTGGGGTTCGTCGGTCAAAAATACAAAATGATATTAGTTCTATCGATACTGATACTTTTGTATTTGGTTCCAAGAGTCTTCTTTCTATCAATAACTGCACAATTTCCAAATTATCAGTATCTACGAAGAAAATTAATATTATTTTGTGCTTTTCAGTGCACGAACTAATAAAAGTTAGTCGTATTTCGTATAGAAAATATTAATTACATGTTAGCTGATTCTGATTTTTTTAAGTTTTGATGGATCAATTTATTTATTATTATTACATTATTACTAGAACTGGCAGCTTTAATGGGGTTTTCAATATTTATTCGACATCGAACTTGAACTAAGTAGTCAAATAGTATTTAATGAATATAACAGAGTCATCCGTGTTTGGTGAAATCAGATTGTTATTTTACTTTAAATGTTATTATAAATTACATCATAAAATAAATCAGGGCATTCTTCAATTTGATAATTATTCGATGTTATAAGAGCTGAGCTAATGGTATATCATTATATATTTTAAGAATTTATTTCAGTTCAAATTATAATCAAGCTTTTTCTGTATCTAATAGATACAATATCCTCAGTTGAACAAACAAAATCATTCATATCCTTGTAGAAAACTGTATATCTATTGTAACCAATGTTTCGCACTTGGACTCCTTCCTGAACGAATTCAATTAAACTATTCCCCCTTAACACATCGTAATCCTGATAATTTATGGACACGAAGTAGTTGCAGATTTATCCCTGTTATTGAATTCTTTATTAGTGGTAAGCCTGATGGATGAACTTGTTTGATAAACTGAAAAGTTGATCTACAATGGCAGCAAAATTTATAATTGTATCGCTTCGGAGATTGCTTGTATATTTACATATGTATGTATTGGTTTGAATATTGTAATAACCTTAATATCTATCATGTTTAGAATATGAGTATAAGATTTGGAGTTGATAGAAAAGTGATACAACATTTTATGGTACAGATGCCTGAAGGGGGGAAATATCTGACAGTCACGCACTTTTGGTGACAAGGTTAATTCATTTAGACTTGTTTGTTAAACGTTTACCTTAACTAAAACTCGATTTTCCTTCAAAAGCTATAATGTGCCATATATGTTTAAAATTCATATGCATAGCATAAAAGGAGCTCAAGCAGCTTAAGACTCAAACTTGGTAGAGGAACCCAGTTTCTACTCAAGAGGGAAAGTGAGCTCAAGGTAGGCCAGCGTGCGATATTGTTTCCCCAGGGTCACGTTCTAGGACCTCTGCTTTTCCTACCATACACAGGCAATCTATCCTAAAGTGTCAGTACAATAATTCGCTCCCTTTTTTACTGACGATGCTTGTCATTAATGACGATCAATAATTAGTCTCTCACAAGGTATAAACCCATTTGAATCTACTCAGTGAATTCTATACTCAATGGCGCATAAAAATTAACTAAACGAAACCAAATGATGTTATCTTCACTACAAGCCATATCATTGTTCAGCAGTAAAA